>CM054177.1:72330162-72692662 GCA_028829895.1 Sinotaia quadrata
TCTATTTATTTTTTCTAAATAATATGTTTTATATTTACTTGTCGTTTCCTAATTCTTTTAAGGTATTAATTGATCACTGTCACTTTTTGTCTTCAACTTCCGTTCTATTATATGTAACAAATTTTCACTTTTTTACTGTTCCTGGGTTGAAGGTGTGTTTTCCTAATCCGTTAGGTCTAGAACAGAAAGGAAATCGCTGTTATTCCAGAAAAACTTTGCTTCCGTGACCGGGACAATGAAATTTGGAAAATCGCGTGTGTTCGAGAAAATTCTCGATTTGCTTTCAATGCCGAGCTTCCTCCCTGAACTGCTAGAGTTGTCCACATGTTTCTACAATTCTCTTGAACACTCTAGAACGTTCAAGAAACTTCCAGAACTTTCGAGAAACTCTCAGAACTTTCTAGAACGTTCTTGAACGTTCCAAAAGTAGCTGTACAAGTATAAAAGCACAGGTGTCTCGAACCAAGATTCCAATTCGTGTTATTGCAGACTGAAAGGATAACGATTCGTAGTTGAAGAGAAGTTATTTATTTGATAGGGCATCAAGAGATTGTTTGCATCCGATTCATTCTGCTACATGTGTGGACAATTCATAAAGACAAGAGTGAAAAAGTATTCCGTGGAAGCAAGTTGTATAATGTGCGAGCCTACGAGGCATACTTCGGCATGCTGGTCGGGGACCAAGACAAATCTTGGGCACCGCATTTCACATGGGAATATTGCAAGAAAACACTTGAAGGTTGTTACAGAGTCTGACAAATTCTGTGTCACGACCTCTTAACCCAATTGCTGATTTTCAAAAATCAAATTTTGAAAAGGACCTTTGTTAAAGTTCTCCCATGATACACCAGTATCGAGAAGCTTCTAGCAAGGAGGTCAGGATTTTATATAACTTTAGGCCATTGTCCAGCTTCTCGAACCGACCATATACCACGTGATCCGTCACGTGATGCGTTCTATGCAGTTTTGATAAATACAGTATCGCGCGGTAAATTCTTCACTCCGAACCAGAACCGGCAGCGACAGCAAGTAACCGTCTACCTGTCCGCCGCATATGTTGAGTCACTAGAGGAAACCCGCCGCTTTATTTGCTGAAAGGTAACACGTCTACTTCTTGCAAATGTATTGCATTTATTAATTGTATTTTGCATTTGAATCAATGTATGTAATTTTGTGCCATTTATTGCTACTTTTAGCCTAAGCACGTGGTTCGCTTGTAAATGACAAAACCTATAAGTTATTGTATATAAATCATTGTAACTCTTTTTCCATTGTAACTTTAATTTATATAATCTTAAATTCACTAGTGTCAGGAGCGTCTGTGCACGACACGAATTTTCCTTGTAATTCAAATTGTTGCGTGTAATTTTAATGTTAAATTGTGAAGTGCTTTGCTTGATTTGAATTGTTTCGTTGTATGAATTCTAAATTTTAATGTTGTAAATATTTGGTAATTCGTACGTCATGTACTGTTAAATATAACATACGTGAAAAATCACTTTATATCTTTAAATATAACTTGTAAACGACGCGTTAGTCGACGATTCTAACTCAGTGCATTTAAATGTGAAAACGTGCTTAGGTTGGCGAACCCAAAACGCAGAACAATCATGGAAAACATCCTTTGTCTCCAGGTCGGGTTCTAGCTTCTAGCTCCTAGCTTCTGCTTTTACCCCCTATTCCTACCGTCATTATTGGGAATGTGTGTTGGCGCGCAGGTCTATACATCCCTTTGTCTACACTTACATTTGTCGTCCGGCATAATAACTGAGAGACAGTTATCTACATATGTTATGTGCATTGGCTGGCGGTGATTGAAGTGAGGTGGACTGGTTTGGACCGGTTTGGAAACCACGAGGCGTCACAACTGAAGCTAAGTAGAACAAAAAGATCCAAAATCAAAAGGAACAATTGACTTTGAAACTAATAGCACTCGTTTATTTGCCACGAGTAGAATTAGACTTCGTGCTCGTATTCAATTATCGTTGTTAATTGTTAAATCTTATTAAATCTTATTTTTAATTGTTAAACCTCTTCGTAGTAAATTTTTATGCATAATAGACCTAACTAATCACGTGGTTTGGATGGGGGCTGACTGAGCTGAATGACGTAATGAATGCATATTAATTAAGAGGAATCTAACGACTCCAAGCCAGCTTTTGTACGCAAGTTGTCAGTTCGTAAATCTGTTGTCTTCACTACAAAGACACATTTTTTAGTTTAGTCGAATGATAATTTGAGCAACCAGTCTGTATAGGATGGAGAGAAGGAGTTAATTAAATCTAATCACTTTAAAGTCCTTAAAATCCTAGGCAGGGTCTATAAAGAAATACTGGAAACGTAACAAAGGTAAACTGAACAGTTGCTTCTCGCTTAGATGTGTTTTAATTTATTTTCATAAAATTTCAATGCTTTAGATCGAGTTCATTTCAAAGAGTTGTAATTTACAAAGTTTTGTCATAAGTCGTGGATTGTAGGCAAATACGTTCCATCTTGAAATCGTTCCATATTTTAAAATTTCCTGCCCTCAAATTATTATAATTCTTATGTATTATTATGTGCTATGTTACAGGTTGGTAAAGAGGAGAGAAGCGAGCCATGAAGTTTGCTATCCCGCGAATTTGGCGAGAGCCGACAGACCACTCAAGCAACTGCTACTTCTGCATGGTAAACCCAAAAAATCGTTGCACCGGCAAAAATGCCCCTCAGATTGTTTATCCGGACATACCTTCTTCCATCGCCCCAGTACCACACAGCCCCGATCTGCCTGTTCCGACTCCTCCTAGGCGGCATCGGCCATCTTCAGGAGACAGCAGCAAGTCAGATAGCGAGGCAGATACTGGAGATATGGACTACGATTCTGCAGATGAAGTTGGGGATAGAAAGCCGTACTTCCCTAACCAGAAAGACGTAAACGATTTAATTAGGGACCTCTGGCTTACGAAATCGAATGCTGAGCTTCTGATATCCAGGCTCAAACAGTGGAACTTGGTTGATGATAGCGTACAAGTCATGGATCAGAGGAAGCGGCATCAAAGATTCTCCAACTTCTTCAGTCAGCGTGATGGGCTGTGCTTCTGCAATGATGTTGCCGGTCTATTCCAGGCTATAGGTATTGCATGTAATCCTATTGAATGGCGCCTATTCATAGACAGTTCATCCCGGAGCCTCAAAACCGTGTTGCTTTACTATGGAAACAACTACCCGTCTCTCCCGATGGCCCACTCTGTGCATCTCAAAGAGGACTACACCAGTGTCAAAATGTTAAAGTATGACGACTACGGATGGGAGGTCATCAGTGACTTCAAAATGGTATCATTCCTCATGGGTCTTCAAGGAGGTTTCACGAAATTTCCTTGTTTTCTCTGTCTCTGGGACAGCCGTGACACTAAGGCACATTATCGCACAAAGGACTGGCCACAACGGACCGAGTTTTCTGTTGGGAAGAGCAATGTGAAGTGGGCGCCGCTGATAGAACCTCATAAAGTGCTTATGCCACCGCTGCACATCAAGTTAGGCCTCATTAAGCAATTTGTCACTGCTCTTGACAAGGAGTCAGCAGCATTTCGATACCTCCAAGATCTTTTTCCAAAGCTGTCCGAGGCTAAGGTCAGGGCTGGTATATTCGTCAGACCACAGATCAAGAAGATCATAGAATGTGAGGATTTCGCAAAGCTGTTGAACAGGACGGAGAGAGCGGCTTGGAGCAGTTTCGTTGCAGTTGTTCAGGGCTTCCTAGGTAATCACAAAGCTGAAAACTATGTGAAGTTGGTGCAGACTCTTATAAAGAATTACGCCACAATGGGACGCAGAATGTCTCTAAGTCCATATCCTTGATTCGCATCTCGACAAATTCAAGGAGAACATGGGTGCTTACTCGGAGGAGCAAGGCGAGCGCTTTCATCAAGATATATTGAACTTTGAACGTCGTTACCAAGGACAGTATAACGAAAACATGATGGGGGACTACATTTGGGGGCTGCTTTGAGAGAGTGATTCACAGTACAATCGTAAATCTAGAAAATCTACACATTTCTGAACTTTGTTGAGTGGATTTTTTGTTTTTACCTGATCATAATGACGAAAATGAAAAAAAATCGTTCTATTTTCACAAAAAAACGAGTTTTCTTCGTGCTGTTGTCGTGTAAGCAAAGTTTGTGCTTAATGAAGTCATTTTTTCACGTACTTTAGACATAAGCAATTGAAATATAACACTTAGAAGCCAGGAACAAAAATTGTGTTACATAGTAATTATCAGTTAAATGGACATTAAATAACAATTCAACTGTATTTACCCTGATTCCAGCCCAGTAGGTATTTTCGCTCTGTATCCATTCACTTGCAGTGTCTGGCGTGTTGTCGAAATAGGATTTGACTTTACATCCAACCTGAGAGTGTGTATAAATATATAAGACAACTTTGTCATAACAAACATTGTGCAGGCGCCAACATTCGTTATGTTTACAATTAAATTATATCATAACTTTTATATTTTTTATTTGTAAATTCGCCAAGGTTGAATAATATGTTGTACATATGTACGCACACGTACGTTAGGAGTGCAAGTTTGAGATGTTTATCAATGCAGTAATGGCTGAAGACTTGTGTGATCGAGCACACAAGTAGTAATATCTCTGCATTGGTGTTAATTTAATGAAAGACGAAAAAGGAAGCATGTGAATATCGGATTTTTTCCAGAAAATCATTCGAGCATGGATGGGTGGATACCTGTTTCAGTATGACATGCTGAAGAAAGATGATGATGATGATGATGATGATGATGACGACGACAACTATGGTGGTGATGATGATGGTGGTGGTGGTGATGATGATGATGATGGTGGTGGTGGTGGTGGTGGTGGTGATGATGATGATGATGGTGGTGGTGGTGGTGGTGGTGGTGATGATGATGGTGGTGGTAGTGGTGGTGGTGGTGGTGGTGATGATGATGATGGTGGTGGTGGTGGTGGTGGTAGTGGTGATGATGATGGTGGTGGTGGTGGTGATGATGATGATGGATTGATAGTCATATGGTCAGTATTGTGTATTACAATCTAGAAGTGTGGTTTTGAGCGTTGTTTATCCAATAATCTCCTTTTGCAAGGTCACTCCATCCAAATTACAAACATACCCATCCCATCCAAGATGGTCAAAACATTAGCAAAATACATGTCCTAGGGTTCTGTAGGGGACAAGGTCTGCTCGAATACAAAGAAAACAACAGAAGAATTAAACTCGTTAAAAGCATTTTCACTAATGTCTGCTACTACTATACCCAACTCTCAGTCTTACACTACGGAAATTGAATGCATGACGTAGTGCCCTGAATTAATCCGTGAGTGTCGACCATTGACCTCTTGAATGACAGAGATCAATCATGCAATTGATATCCTAACATCCATGCAATTAAAAAAATGACAGCATGACAAATATTTCTACCCCTTCCTTTATTTGTCACTCTTTTCCATATATTTCTACTTGTGATATACTTTTGTGATTAATTGTGAAGCTCTTATTCATATTACTGATATTTATGCAGTAAGATTTAAAAGTAGAAGCGAATACACAATACAAAATCGCAACAGTTAAAAGGATAACTATACATTGCCTGAAATAGTATTATAATTAAATGGGTGCCATTCCTGGTGGAATTCAATAGTCTAAGTTCCATGGAATGCCTCAGTCCATCTCTTACATCATTTTATAGATAAACTACTTATCGAATTATGCAAGCATTTCACAGAAGCTAGCAATGGAACTCCAGTGACAGCTTGTTAATATATTCGTCGACTTCCATCAGATAACTCAGCAAATTGTAGATCATGCTTGCTGGTGAATCACCAATACTGTGCTCAGATTAGAGATTCTACCCTGTTGCGGATAACGTTTGAGCAGATAAAACGCTCCAAATGAGTGACCAAAAGTTTAGTAACTGTTTCCAACCATAAATAAATGTTATTTAAATCCGCGATAGTGTACGTTTTTTCTTGCTTACTTGCTCATTTGCCTTCAACCTTAAACAAAATAATTAATCTACTTTCTCGCAAAGTAACCTGTCGGTAAAGTTAAGACAATAATTCCTTTAGGAAACTCATATCAAACCAGAGGGTTTAATTATAGCACATATGTATTATAACCAGAAGTAAAGAAGTGCTTTTCTTGCAGTTAATGGCAATGGGTTGTTTAGCCTTCCCCTGTTTCACTGATTATGGACAAAGATTTTCAACTAGCAAATGAGCGAAGGACAAACATTTAGATTTTCGCAGGAACATATAAGTGTATTAGATCAAGGTGCAAACAACACTCAATGCAGTAATTATCTCGCCATCTTTCCACATAATCCAAATCCTTCCAAATTTTTGTTGTGATGTTTCTAGTAACAAATAAGCTTAAGTGCTTGACAGCGGTTTTTGGAGTAAACAAGAAACGCATTTAGCGATTAAAAGAAAGGTAGACATTTGCGCGTACACTCATCTAACAGAGCCATCTCATCAAATGAAAATAATAAGCATGCAGTTAGTTTATTTAAAGTGCGTGAGAAATCAGTTTAAATAATATAAATTCTGATTTAACAGAGTAATACAATTCCTCTACTTGATAACTACCATGCCAAATGTTTGTATTAACTACCTGCAAATCTAATTTGTACTTTTAATAGAATTATTACTTCATGAATGGTACATCAGCTTGGAGTGCTAATGTTACCTGATGTTCAGTGTGGGTTTTCGTATGTGTGTGAGTGCTTACATACCTAATAAAAATACTGAACACTACTTTTTAATTTGTTCTTTGAATTAATACTTCTAGATTTGTTTTCGGACGAGTACCCGCAATAGTCGCTTAACACAACATGGCATGAATGCTGTCAAGTGCATCATCGTATCAATACGTCTATAAATATGCTTCAGTGCGTTCGGGGAATATCAGTATGATTGCATGACATGCAAATACGTGGTCGTATATTGCATTTGAAAACGTACAGTGCCAATGAAACCTTTCATTCGTGTGTGTGTATGTGTATGTGTGTATGTGTGTGTGTGTGTGTATGTATGTATGTATGTGTGTGCCTGTTTTGCAATAAAAATGTCATTACTCATAATTGTTACATTATCGTTTTAGGGTATAAAGTTTGTAGAAATTATGGTATTATATTTTATCATTATTATCCGGAAATACATTAGCTGTAGTTTTTATATTTGTTAGGTTCTTTCACATGCCTCCACTGATAAATAGATGCTTCGTGCTTGACTCCCTTTGATGGCCGGATTAAATCGATATTTGTTGGCATAAGCAAACAGTCATAAGTGATGTAGCATGATTGACTGTCTTCCTTTTGACAGGCAATAGCTAAACATCGTTTGTATGATTTGTGTGTAATTAAATCTTTTTATCCACTTGCATTACGTATTTTTTATTTGACTTCTGTCTCATGGATTTATATCCAATTACATACTTTACATTTACATCTAATTTGTTACACGCCTGTCTTGGAAGATGACAAGGAAGTGCATGCTCTATTTTCTCCGTACTTAATTATAATTATTCCCCACTACATTTCGTTGCTATGAATACCATTGATGTAACTAGGAAGACGTTAGCTGAGGAACGATGAGGAAAGTCTAATAGCAGAGAAAACAACGGAAACAATAGCAAGCCCAAACAGCAGTATGGATCATAGACAACTTGCAGGGAAGATATCAGATATGCATATGGGCCCAAGAATTATTCTTACCAATCTTCAGAGAAAATTAAAGTGGTGGAGGTATTGGTGGTAACACAGTAACCTGTCTAAGTTCGCTGAGCCATTTTAGCTATAGAACTGTGCTTTCTTCCTGGGCGGGGCTAAGTGTACTTTCCCTTAATGGAGACGTCAATGTCACAAGAGGATGAAACCGTCTGCGGTATATTGAAAACCTACTGCTGCGTGATATAGAGACTAAATCTGAAACTTAAACTTTTAGCTGGTGAAATTGAAAGTGGCCCATCTGGGGCACATTATTTCAACTGATCGTATAATCTGTCGCAAAGAAAAAGACAGGTGTTAAATCTGAATAACAGATAACTTTCAGTAAATATTAATATTATATCTGAATATATGCCTTGAAATATTGTAGGATTGACAGTGAACACACGCGTATTGTTTTGTTGTCTGTGTGTGTGTGTGTGTGTGTATGTATATATGTGTGCGTGCTTTGTAAATTTCGTGAATTTATCATTAGGGATCATTTTCAGAAGCAATGGAACGTGTATTACTTACTTCAAGTATTGACTGCAACTTTAAAATTTAATCCATCACCTATAAGTCTTGGTACAGTACATGAGTTAAGAAGCATCTTTACCCTTAAAACTGCCTTACAGAATAATCTATTTAATGCATGATAAAATTACATTGGCATAAACTCTATAAGTGTTCGCCTGAATGTTCTCAGATGTTATTTTTAAAATCCAATTTAAAACAGATATTGTAAAATACGTGCATTTTTGTTTAGATGTCCTTGCAGGAGAGAACCGTTCAATTTAGGGGATGTATCCTGGATTGTCATGTTACTGTTGGGTAATAGTTGTCCATCAACGGTCCAAATAACATCGAAGAACTGACTACCGTATTGCTGTGCAGTCTCAAACTCACATGAAAAGTAAAATGATCCATCTTCGATTGTGGGGCCGCTCAGATGAGGGAGATTACGCAACCGTGGATAAATATCTGAATAAAATACAACGACATTCAATTGTAACATTGCAAATCATCGTCAGCATCGTCGTTGTCGTCGTCGTCATCATCATCATCATCATAATAATAATAATAATAATAATAATAATAATAATAATAATAATAAAACCTTGGATCTCCCAGAATCTTGGTAAGATTCCGAGACCTTGGATCACAACCGACAGTCAAAACAGACGTCGTGGAAAGAGGCTGAATAATAATAATAATAATAATAATAATAATAATAATAATAATGCATCAAGAACAGGTAAAACATATGGCAAACTGGAAAGCCCCAAGTACAAATATTCCGGTTAAAGTCTCTTACCATTGTAGACTTGCAGAAAAACTGCAAGACATATTAAACAAACCAGAAACCTTGCCAACATGGATGGTAAAAGGAAAAACAAGCTGATTATGAAAGATACAAATAAAGGCACAAAAACAGACAACTATCATCTAATCACATGCCTATCAACTACTTGGAAATTACTATCAGGAATTACATCTGACAAAATAATGATTCACCTTCAAACAAACGAACCTTTAACCAATAAACAAACAGGTGCTAGACCAGGCAGCAGAAGATCAAAGGACCAATTGGCAATTGATAAGACAATATTTATTGACAGCAGGAAATGAAAAATAAACCGTGTAATCGCATGAATTGACTATCAAAAGCCCTGTGACAGTTCCACATTCATGGATACTCGGAATAATAAACATGTACATCATCAATACAGAACCTAATTGAAGAATAATTGAAAAACCGGAAAACCAAACGCATTTGCAACAACATAGAAATTGCAGATATAATAAATTGTTTAATCTTTCAAGGTGATTCAATATCACCACTGTTGTTATGCATTGCCCTAAATCCTCTCAGTCAAAATTTACAGAAAATTGGATTAGGATACAACAAGAAAAAGTAAAACTAAACATGACATTACTTCGCTGATCAATACTGTCAAGATCTGCAGTGAGAATTTCAACATGAAATTCGGCCTTGAGAAATGTGGAACAATTATTGTCCAGAACGACAGGGTCAAGACAACAGAGGCCTACAATTCGATATAGGAAAATCAACGATACTTCAATGGAAAAAGGATATAAACATATGGGGATACTACAGCACCAAGCAAATGTGCAGAGTGAAGTCAAAAGTTAAGAGAGAGTATGAAAACAGGTTAGAAAAGTTCTGAAGTACATGCTAAATGGGGCGAACAAATTACAAACCCTTAATGCATACGCAATACCTGTAGTCAGCTACACTGGACGTATCATAGATTGGATAACAAATGAAAAAAATATCTGGACAGAAGAACAAGGAAATTACTCACAATGCATAAAGCCATACACCCCAACTAAGAGATAGACAGACTCTATGTATCTCGGAAAATGGCAGGTCGAGGTTTCAAGAAAATCAAAGATGTCATTGAAGGACACGTTATAGGCCTTGTGGACTGCATGAGGAATAACAACAATGATGAGCCGTTGATAGAAGCAGTAAAGATGAGAGGACTATACAACGCCCTCACAAACAGACAAAGAAACATGGAAGAAAACAACGAAACAGAAATTAGCAAATACCTGGAGCCAAAAACCTCTCCATGGCCAGTATGTACGACAAGCCTATGAATTATCAACAAAACAATCAGCATACGGATGGTTGAAAGAAGTAGATTTTAAAGCAGAACCAGAAGCACGTATAACAACTGCACAAGCTCAAGCACTGAACACAAATCACACGAAATTAAAATCATTAAAATCTCTAATGATTCTAAATACAGCCTCTTCAAGTCCATGGATGAAACAAAAGAGCATACACTGTATGAATGTCAGGTACTGGCTGGACAGAAAACACCAAAGACACAACATAGTGGCAAAACTCATATATAGAAATATATGTGAGTATTAGGGAGTAAAAACCGCAGAAAGAACATGGATGCAATAACCAGAAGCAGTCACCGAAACTGTAGAAGTCAAAATACTGTTGGACTCAGAGATAAAAACAGATCGAGTGATTCCTGCACGAACACCAGACATTTTAGTTCTCATAAGTCCAACAGAACATTAGCAATCATTGATGTCGCTGTTCCAAGTAATAGAAACATAAAAACAAAATAAGAGAGGAAAAAATAGAAAAATACCAAGACCTCAGATTAGAAATTCAGAGACTGTGGAATGTAAAAGCAGTAGTGATACCTATAGTAATAGGAGCCTTGGGGAACATAACATCTGAATTGGAAGGCTACCTGAATAAACTCCCTGGAAACCACAGAATCGCTCCACTACTCAAAGCAGCGCTCCTCGGAAGTGCCCACATCCTCCGTAAAACCTTGGATCTCCCAGAATCTTGGTAAGATTCCGAGACCTTGGAACACAACCGGACAGGCAAACAGAAGTCGTGGAAAGAAGCATAATAATAATAAAAATAATGGTAACTTCGTGAAGGCATTATAAATAGTAATTACAGATAAGATAATATGACTCTTCCAGTCATAGAAAGTTGACGTTGTCTTTCCAAATCTAATTATTAATTTCACATCAAAACAAGGAGTACTCAAAAAGATATAGCAACGTGATTTTCAACAGTGAACCAGGATATATTCAATAATTATATTATACATGTTTGCACATTCACGAAAACATATATCTGACACGATGACTTCATTTCATATTTCTGTGACATTTTCATTAGGAATCATATTTCGTTTTTATTACTGATCTGGAAAATTCGGAGTATTAATATGGAATTTATGAAAAGGACTGGTTATACTTTTCCATAGTTTTTATGCGGCAAAAGCTTCGATTATCCTTGAATGACGAATGCGAGGTGTTTTATATAACTTAGGTGACAAGCACTATTAATGTTCATCTTAGTGTGAAAACCGGCTTCAAACACCTTACCAAAACTAGCAGAATAGGTGACTAAAACCCCAACCTAAAAGGTTTATTGCATTTGTACAATTATGATTAATAAGAATAATTATCTTATTAGATTCAAAGAGGGAAAGTTTATTTTCTTAAGTCCATTTCTGACTGCCAAACTTATTCTTCTCGTTAACAATTACGATTATGATTATAAGAACATTCTCTGTATACAGTAACGTCAGCATGCTTGTGCCTTTGAAAGAAATAACTGCTCTGGTTTGGTTTGGTTTTTTTACTATTGAAAACGTCTACTTCAAAAACCTCTAAATCCAATGCTGCAAATATCACAATCTCCCTACAAATATTGTTGTCGACAATGCCTTATATCTACACTAGCTTGTAGTTAATCATGCGTTGAACTGGTTTTATTTTTAACTCAAATGCTGTAGTAAAATCAATAAATATTAAAAATAAATATAAAACAAGAAAACTGAAATATTGTGACCTCGAATTTGAAATTATTGAGCAGAAATATATGTAGGAGAGCTATATATATTGCCAATAACTCTTTGCGTAATCTACAGGTGTATAACTAATTACACGTGGTAGCCATGAGTGTACTGATGTGCATTATGTTTCAAACATAAACTCTTTTGATACTCTGAGAATTATTTTTTAATACTACTTCTATTGTTTCATTCATCGATATTATACAAACATTACTAATAATAAGAGCGAGGCATGAAGTGCTATAATTTTTCAGTGTTCAACTGACTGTATGCTATTTAATATTTACATATATTTCTAAATATTTATTTGACAACATAGTGTTAAAAGAAAAAGTAAATTACTAATTAGTATTAGTAAATCTGCAACGTCACACACCATACTTAGTTGAAAGACGGTAAATATAAATAGTTCACACCGAAATATACCTGGACAAAAACTAGAATATGAGGTTCGCGGACAACCGGACATTAAGCAATTGTGATCACAGAAAAATATCAACTTACACTACACTTTTTCGGATTAAATTACACAGATGTAAATCGAATGTAATGTCACTTAATAGGTTCTGAGATTATTTACTAAAATATCAGTACGGCTATTAAGTCAAATGTGTGATTATTAAAAGGAAAGAATATACTATGATAAAAAAAAATAGTGACGATATATATCTAGAAAGACGTCACTGGTTATGATGAAGTCACTACCGAAAGTGCTGTCAATATATAGGTGATCATGAGCATAATTATAATAACTAACTCGCCCATGCATATGAATGTTGCTGTTCATGTATCCTATTTAGTATAATATGAATGGAAATCAAGGCCCAGTCTTTGACTTTGAAACGGACAACCTTTCGCAGATCCAGGATCAGTGATAAAAAGCGAAATGGTTGACCACCATCCCAAGCAACAAAATCGATTTACTGAATTTTTTCTTGGCAAGCTGGTTTGAGTCTAGTTTGATCTGGAGGACGAAGCTCCATAGGTCCGGAAAGTAATAGTTAATCGCCATTCTTATCATTTATTACAAGTTACTGACTTTTTACCTTGACAATTTGGTTTGAATCCAATCTGGCCTGGAGGACAAGGCTCTAATGTTCCTGAAAGCAAACATGCATCAGCAGTCTTATTATTATTTATTAAACATTTCTTAAGTTTATTTTTTATTTCAAATTTTATTGATTCAGTTTATTCTGATCCTTAACAATGATCTTTATATGCTTATTAAATATCTACTATGCACACTATATACGTCTTATTTTGAAGTGGATTACATTTATTAATAATATATTCCTTATATTTCAGATCTATTGTATATATAAAGATGAAACTTTTTGACAGCTTATCATCAATGGATTTTACTAGGTTACTATGTGCAGTTTTGTTATCGGATATTCTCTAGTTTTATTTAACAGATTGCCATATTTCTGATCATTTAAAAAATATTGACCTGGATTTGCTCGCTTAATCCTACTGGCTAAGTTGAAGTGTTTCCACTAATACGTAATCTCTCTCTCTCTCTCTCTCTCTCTCTGAGGTGTTTGTGTGTGTGTGTGTGTGTGTGTGTGTGTGTGTGTGTGTGTGTGTGTGTTTGTGGGTGGGTTTGTGTGTGTGTCTGTGTTTACGTGAGTGGATATGCATCTTTATCCAATCGTATATTATTATTTTTGTAAGGGACAAAGTATTTTTCAGTATAGTATAGTATTAGTGTGGTGGAGTAAATTTGCCTATCCCTATTTTAAAATTTAATTGTTATATAAATTGTTAAATTGTCAGAGTAACCCTATCTTCATCACTCCTTATGATAGTGTTTTTGAAAGTGTTACAGTATGAAGTAAACAGGCGAAGCGAGAATATGCTAGAGATGCTGATGTAGTGCAAACTAGTGAGTAGTTTGTATTATCCGATGGTTATGATTTACAAGAACGAGACCCAGCCAAAGTGTTGAGATCAAAACGTTTACTTGCTGTAGAGAAATATATTGAATTTGGAGTGGAATAAGTCTGGTCATGAAAGGCAGCCGTTAGCTTGATGGTGAGGTAGCTGACTGAGAGAGAGAGGACTTAGAAATATTTCATGCATTTTCGCTATTGATATCTTATACTCGTGTTTTACGTATAGATGTATTATGTGAGTAGACTATTATTTCTACAAATGTTTGAAATAAACTGTTCATATATACTTTGGTAAACACTTGACATTGTTTCAATATGCTGTTTGCGTGTATCGTGCTAATAAATACCATTGCAGGAAACTGTAAGTTGAGACTGAACTGTAAGAAGATTGGAGTTATAAAGCAATAAACTGTAAGCTTAGTGTTTGTTCTCTGATTGTATTTTGCCGAGACAAGTAGTCCTTCCATTTCATTTCAATGTTTGATTTGAACCTCCTGGTTTACTGTTTGTAAACCGCTACAACCGACCGTGGTAAAGGCGGGAAGTGGCATGTAAGTGTAAGACTACACTCCATTGATGTACTGCAGCTAGATATGCTGACTACTAAGCCATTTTTGGTGTAGAGTCATTGGAAATCACTACATTTATTATTCTGCATGAAGGAGTTGACATGGCGAAAAGAAGCGCCAGAGAATAATAGCAGAACAGTGTTTTTCTACATGCAAGTAAAGCAGGTGGAACTGACGTAATAACGGCTGACAATAAACATGTGTTTTTGTTGTAAAAGCATGTTGATGACTCTTGAGTCAGCAGTTAAACAAAGTTTTATAAAATCTATTATCATTTATCTCTAATAACTTAATTTCTGTTCTCTGATACAAATAACCTGCGATTTGTATTGACTCTATTGTTGAATTGTATTTTTAAGATATAGACTGTGTAAAACATAAAGTTATTCGAACATGGTTTCGTGGAAATATTGATATCAAGTAATCTACTTCATTGTATTTGTCATATGTATATTTGATTGTTGATTTAATAAATTTATTGTAAATTTCTTGACCTTCTAACGCATATAGATGACTTTATGTTGGAGAAAAAAAGTGGATGGATGGTGGCTCGCTAAATATAGATTAAAGAAGGATGAATCTTCTCCTTTAGTATGACGTTTTCCACCTACTGAAAGAATGTGTGACCATAAATGTTTATCTTTAATGTTGTGGATGAGAGAAAACATTTACAGCGCTCGCATATGCGCCATGTGAGATAGACGAGTAGTCTGCTAGAGGATCATTAATAAAACAAATTTAGACTCTCATCTCTTGTAATTAGTTTTGGATGATTAATTAATTAATGATAATAATATCCATTAACTAAGTGGCGTTGACGTCACAATTAGTTTATTCTTCCTACAAGCATCATCATTGTTTATTTTCAAATACACATTTTAATAAATTAAATTGCAGCAATCATCTGACAATGTTAATTCCATTCACATTGATAACTGTAATCAATTTACTTTTATCAGTCACCACACTTTTATATTTGATCCTTCAGTAAGATTATTTTTGCATTTAAGAACAATGTGAGCACAAATTGAATCGACTCCATTATCAAAATTCTAAACCAGCATTTCCTCACTGAAACACGATAAGCATTATTCTCCAATTGAGTTGAGTCGCCTATTGATAAAACTTTAACATTTATAAGCCGTCTACTAATAAACATTTAATATTTATAAATGTCTACTATAGCATTTAACATTTATAATTCTACTCATATACATTCAACATGTACGTGAAGACTATCCTTTTATTATATGCTTAAGAGAATACCAATGCTTTTATATATACGCTTATATATTTACATAACATGACAAAAGCTACGATTGATTACAGTGTAAGCAAACTGATTGGATGAATTACCTGCGCAATACGCCATGGGACACGTAGGTACGGGCTGGAGATAATATACGTAAAACTGTCCACAGTTTTTTATTTTTGTTCCTGCCACGTAGTCACAGCAAGGCCTCGCACGACGTCTCGAAGAGAAGTGAACGCAGAGGGTTCGATCCACAATTCCGTCTGTCACGGAAGGGTGGGTGCCATTCAACCAAACCGGCATTTGGGTTCCACACTTTCAAAGCGAAGAAAAAGTGGAATGAATAAATTGTTTGTAACCAACATCTCTGTCAAACTCGCAACTTAATAAATGATTACTGCTATGGTTTGGTGTGTAAATATATATATATATATATATATATATATATATATATATATGCTGTATTACTGTAACGAAACTCACGTTTCTTTTTGAGAAATTTGTTTATTTGAAAGTTCATTTTATGTTTCTTATGCCAGTGTAATAAGTTAATAAGACAAATTTTGAATGTAATGTTTTATCTATTTTCCTTGTGTTCCTGTTTAGATTAGGCAAAGCTGGTAGAAGATAGAGAAATATATATTGGACTTGAATTCAAACTTTAATTTAAATGCATCAGAATCAAAACATGTTGTCTCTGTTGACTAAAGAAAACTGCTATATTGTTAACCGACGTAAAGAAAATTAACTGATTATAGTAGTATTGTTGGTTTGTGCGTCAGAGTTAAAGTAATCTAGTCAGTTTGATAGAGGAGATTGTGCAATATTGTCATCACTTTCCAATTACAATTAACTACTGACTGTGTTCATAGAAAGTCAGGCCCATCTGGATTGTTTCTTTAACCTCTTAGAGTCATAGTGTCAACAAAAAACAAGCGTTTAGTACTGATACTGTCCAGATCTCAGGTTTACGTTATGACTGTTCAGAGTGATTCCAGAAATAATAAGCCTGATTCGTGTAAAGAAGGATTTATAAGAAGCTTAGTCAAAAAATGAAATATGCCTTTAATTTTACATTAATTTTAGTTGGATTGTGCATACGCTAAAATATTGTATTGATCACAATCTCGGGCTATTTTCTAAGGACGTAGGTGTTAGGCACGTAATAGTAATAGGCATCCATGCCACTTTACAATAGTACAATATTTGCAGAAATTTCCAATTGTGTTTTAAATGAACTAAGTCAATGCCTGAAACAGTGGGAATACCGGAGGATATAGCCCACAAAATGTTCCTTTTGTCTAGACAAGCTTCCGGCTTTACACTGACGACTGTAAAAGACATTTAGCATTTGAGACTGGGTCCCTCTCTATTTGGGTTGTACATGGAACAGTAAATCCTGGTTAGATAAGGTAAAGGGGTCCTTTTATTGTGTGAATGGTTAGGTTTTGTTAAAATGCTATGTTCTGAACATGTTAACCTTTTTTCTTTCAGAAGCCTAATCCAAACTTAGTACTTATTAGTGGAGTAATTGACAGGATACTTAGACTCTGCAATTACTTGTGTTTCAGGATTTTTGGTTTCATCTTGATCTTTATCTTTGATTTCAAAGAGTACTTTATTTGCCTGTTCCTGATGTGATTGCATATCCTATGGAGAGTCTGCTGTGTGTCACTCCTGCGCATTAAGTCGTGATCGCAAACGTGACTACATTTTGGCTTGAACTTGCTTTGTTTGGCATTATGATGAAAACTAGGACATAATGTATATTACTTATTCTTTCTAAATATTGGTTAACTTTTCAATTATTAAAATTATTTTTATTAACGGTTCAGTCTCACGTATTTGTTAGTGAAATGTAATTTCTTTCCTTTATTATTGTAATCTGAAGTGATAATCTAATGTTTATGTTTTGTTTTCGTGTCCGCCTATTTATAATTGTTGTACATCTATTTCATAAAGTCCATTCTCAGCTTATAACTGAGTGGGGACCGTGAGTCAACTTGGCGGCGTATCAGTATATCGGCGTAACAGTTGCAGATATACATATATAATCAGTGACCCATACTCCACATTTCAACACTTAGAGATGTTTTGATGTTTTACCAAACTTTGATATAATTCATTATTACAAAGTCACCCCAGAGTACAGCGACGACAAATGTGAACAATATCGAGAACAGTGATTTTCCAAAGTATTTACAATACTCTAAGAAACTCTTACCAAAAACAGATCATCACAGCCTGACTTGTTACAGTTTACAGGAATAGGAAGATTGATACATCTCATAAGCGTAACAGACATATTACTATGTGCAAGAAAAGTGTTATACACATTTGTAAGTTTGTACGTGTGAAAGGGAAAGAGGAATTTGGCTTAAAGGGATCACTACTTGTCTGGCATTTGAAATCCACTGGTGGCGGGATATAATCATGGAGAACAGCAACAGAAATAATAATAGAACAAAACACACTAACGTGTGTGAAGTTGTATCTAGGTAAATCAGTCCTGGCAAGTGGCACCAGTGACGAAGGTCGAAATGTGAGTTTGAACAAAATCCAATATTCGGCATTTATGCATGGCTTAAATAGCAATATATGCTAGTTGTATTATTCCCTGAAACTTTGGAATAAATACTTCATTCAATCGTTAATCTAATTTAATATAAAATAATTAAATACTGATTATGTCTATGTACTTGATGTACAAAATACTTTTTGACTGATTGCTCTGAACACCGATACTGATCAGTGCCATACTGAAGTAAAATGGTTTTTATAATTTATTTTTGTTCTATAATTATAAGCTACTGCTAATTGAGAAAATCACTATGGTACTATACTGAACGTTTAAATAGAAAATAATGGGTAAAAATTGTGGTTCCTATCCAGTAATAAACACAATGAGTGTCAGCCAGTGCAATGTAAAGTGGCTAAATAAGAAAGCTACTTTGCCGTTTGCTAACCTTTCATACCTGCAATTTTCATTTCTGATTATTGTGCTGGAGTACAATGAAACATGTAAAATCTGCGAGAATGGAGTGCTATGCGGGATTGTGCTGGAGTACAATGAGACATGTAAAATCTGCAAGAATGGAGTGCTATGCGGGAGGGTGCTGGAGATTACCCGATGCTCGAGGAAGCACTTGAATGTGACCACTCCAATGCAGAAAGAGACGTTAAAGATATATATGCTGAATAATATACTTGGTAACTTGTGGTGTATTATTCTCTCATCATGGTGGAGAAACAAGAAAGATTTCTTCTTATTACGCTTACTTTAAGTTGCACTTTTATACATTGTAGTCCAGATTAGAGACAAAGGATAGTGTGGGTGTGGGGGTAAGTACAAGCCAGTTATTTGAATGTGAAATATAATTAGTACTTAAATAATTCTATAAATATTCAGGCGCGTATATAAAGTAATAAATTATTAACGTTACTAGTGAGTACTTAGGACAATAACAATGGACTTAACCGTTGTGTAACATGAATGACTGATTAATTGGGAAAAACTTACACGATTACAGAATATGATTATATAAGGAGAAAGATTCTACGATATAAAAAGGCATTTTGAAATTAATAATGAACAATTATTATTAATAACATCACACTAGATTCACACAACAATGTTTAAATACAAATTAAGATATGTTCGAGTAGCAGTCAAATACCTTTGATTTATTTATTGATGATGTCTAGCTGTAATTAAATATGTTTAGTACTTACAAACATAATTAATTACTTTTGCATGTATAAAAGGTTTTGTGTTGAATTACACCTGGGGTGATCTACATTTATTTCATTACCTCTCATGCATATCCCAATATACGGCGCTTTCACGAGTAAAATGAAAAGTAGACAAGTTTATTATTTCATTCCTTCGCTGTTTGTTAATGGTAGAAAATATACAATTGTAATCTGCCAGAAGCATGGCAAGTGGGGCACATGTTACAAATATATTTCTGCACATGTATTTCTATGAAAACTAATGTGAGTATGGAAAGAAAGGACAAAAACTAACTATTGTACCTGATTAACGGGGACGCAGTTAGTCGGCATTTCCCCACCGGCATTACTGGTGAAGCGGTACCATCCAAACTGAAGATTTATGTCGCATAATGGAATCTCTGTTGACTGTACCCTGTACGAAATACTGCGTCGCGTTTCATTGATTTCTCTGTAGACTCCCTGCAAGCATGGATCTGGCGTAGCAGCCCACGCAACTGCCCAATCATTGAAGTGTGCGATGTTACAATTAATTACACAACGTTATATGAGATATCGTTCTGAGCAATTAGTTTACAACGAAAACACTTTATTCGCTAAAAGAAACTATGCAAACGTATCAGTGTGCATTGCCCTTAGTCAGTTTTTATTTGGTAATTATATTTTTAACCTCAGTTTGTTTATTAATTGTCCGATTACACATACCTGTAATGGTCTGGAAAAGCAACAGCAAAAAACGTTCCATAGCATAAGGTGACTCCAGCACAAATGGCGAATAATTTTAGGTCAGATATGTCTAGAGTTTCTTTTCCAAGAAAATTCAAGATAAGATTGTATATTGACATATAAATGGGACAGTCTACTGAAAACAGATAAAGAGTGCAGAATATGTGCGCACGTGCTTGCGTGCATGCATGTGTGTGTGTGTGTGTGTGTGTGTGTGTGTGTTTGCAGGCAAATTCTTATATGCATATTATTCATGTAAATTAGAAGACCATTTAGAATTTATTTCTGTTCTGTTGTCTGTTCTGTTGTCGTTTAAGCTTAGTCAATGAATACGTAAGATAAGATTGTTTTAAAATAATTTTTAAATGTTTATTACTAATCTTATTGAAAACATAACTGCAGCATCTAAATCGTGAGTAATCAGCACACAAAACAGACCACTGCTAGATTTTTAATAATGTTAGAATGAATGTGATGCAAGGACGTGTGCTAATCCAAAAGATATGATGGATTGGTTTAGTATTCTGGAAGTCCTTATTAATTTTAATTTCAGTCGTATGAAAGAAAATGTCTTTTGCCAGTAAAAAAATCATAACTGTATTTTGACGCACTTCAATGTCATACATATGCAGAATGAACGATGGTAATGATGATGATATGTGTATCAAATCAGGCACTCATTTGACGGTGCAAGTAATGTGTATTTTACAGTGTTCAAATATTTAAACCTACAGCATTTCTTTTGTGAATTACAAAATTTAATGAAAATAAAAGAAGGGAGATAAAATATCTAAGTAAACATAGTGTTTTCTTTTATTTTCTTGAAAATAACATTATTATTATGTACCGTGTGAGTTAGGTCTTATCATTCACATTGTAAGGCAATATTTTTGCTCACTCAAACGACCAAAAATAAAAATTTGAACATGTGCTTCAATGGCCACATTTTCTCACGGACAAAACGTGTCCTTGACAAGGTACAGCTCTTAAAGACGAAAACAAGGACTGACTAGGTTTTGATAAAGGTCCTTATTGGCAGTATGACCGACTAAAGACTGATTAATAACCGATTTAATTTACAGACTGGTTTAAATATTATATGACTAATTGAATTATTGATTGAATACGTTGTGATTGATTGAGTCAGTTTTGGGTTGCTT
Source organism: Sinotaia quadrata (assembly GCA_028829895.1). Taxonomy (NCBI): domain Eukaryota; kingdom Metazoa; phylum Mollusca; class Gastropoda; order Architaenioglossa; family Viviparidae; genus Sinotaia; species Sinotaia quadrata. The sequence continues at coordinate 72,351,590 of CM054177.1, forward strand.
CATTGACTGATTAGTTGAATGAGCTTGTAACGACCCTTGAAAAATCTAAATAATGGTTACATATAAAATATACAAAGTTATATGTGTGTTGCTTTATATTTTAACAGTACACATTTCGATCTTTCGACCAAATGTCTAAAAGATAATGGTGTTTTGTTTGAGTTAAATTATTGGGCTGTAGGCTGATGATATTTTTATTTTTCAGGTTTACAGTGGTAGAACGGCAATGTAATATCAGGATTAAGTATGTGTATGCAGGGATACAAATGTGTGCAATCGCATAAAATCACGAAATAAATGCGAAATATTAGATGCAAGTGTTTGTACATAGGGCATACATTTGCATATATTCGTCGTAAATATTTTTGTAGGGCCTAGGCAAAATGTGCTCTCACACACACACTCTCTCTCTCTCTCTCACTCACACACACACATTCACTCTCACACACACACACACACACATACACACACACACACATTAGTTTCTTTATATTGTCTTCTCTCACAAACCTGTAGATCTCTGTCTTTAATAGTTGCATATAATCTATTGAGTACAAACACTCATTCTTGTAATGCAAATCACTAAACGAAATTATAACTATATAACAGTTGTAGAACTTCCATTAGCTAATAAGAAGTGCATTAGTATGCTGTATATTGACTATTACGGTTCGAACAGTGTGAAAGATTTAAGTAAGAATAAAAGATATAATGGTGATGTACTGAGGATATTTTGTATAGTTTCGAACAACTGTAATATGGATATTCAGAAAGTTGCCTCAAAGTGTGGAATTCATTACCACATAACCTGATCATCATCGTCATTTTTAATTGCAGACAATAACGTTGGGCATATCTTGCCAGTTTTCAGAGCGTCGTATCTCTTTAAGTCGGCAAAGTCCAGTATCTCAACACCTAGAGCTGGTATTTCTTTCTAAATCTTGGAGAAAAACCATGTGATGGGACAATAAATACAAAGTAATACTGCATTTTCGAAAAAATCGGATTTTCAGAGAAATATAATTTTAAACATGACATTTTAAATACTCCGTGCATCTGAAATTCGTGTGAAGGTATGTAAAATAATAGTTTCAAAAAAATCAATCATCTCTCATTTAAGAACTATCTCATTTATAAACCTCACTCGACATGAATCAATCATGACAAACCACAGTAAATACACAGCAATGTTCAGAGATTGTCTGCCTGTACTCAGTGCCTTATCTTTATTAATTCTTTGTTCGTTTTACATTTGCATATGGAATAAACAAAGAATCTTCATAAAAGCTACTTAAGACATATTGCAAACCTAGCGATAATTTCATCAAATAAAATGATGTCTTCAGGTACAACATGGCTTCATAACATAAAACAATACTTTTCAAAGTAGCATATATAAGATGGACATTTAAAAGTGTACAAATTGGATAGATAGTGCAAACGAGAGAGAGTTTTATTCTCCCATAGATATGCTGCTATTCTTCATAATAAACAATAACGGTTATAAATTCTTTCATTATCTTGCTTCTTACAATACGCGAAGTCAAGGTTTTCCTTTAAAACGTTATTATTAAAGTAAGCCAGTTGCATGCATCACATAATGGTTTATGTAGTCCACACCCACCCCTCCTCTAAAAGTACTACACGTAAACCTACCTTCTAGAATGGCTGACCCTTAACTCGAGGCTGGAACATACCTGAATGTTAAAGACAACTCACTAAACTAACCAATCAAAGTGCAGCTCAGCCACGTGAACTAATGTACCAGAAATCCATCCTTAAATCCTAACAAATGTAGCTGAACACCGAGGCAGCACATATTTTGGCTCCCGACCTCAATAAGTTATATCCATACTATTACCTCTTATTGCCAGTTAACAACACAGAAGTAAATCATCCTCTATATATTTACTGCCAAAGGTATGTGGTTTTGCTTGCCTAACTAATAGTATATTCATGTTTATGTCTTGATATTAACTATATTTTATATTGTTATATTTCGCCTATGATATTTAAATGTATGATGACCCTGTAAGTAAGAGTCTTCTATCAGAGAACATATGAGGACAATTACTTGGCCCATGTGTGTTTTACTGGCAGATCAGCACTTTATGTCACTTTATCTTGGATGTTGACTTGATGAGCACTGAGCTGCCAGCAACACCAGAGCAGAACGATCCATTGGCCAAACACCAGTTCAATGGACAATGTGCAAGTTTTCTAACAACATTCATTGGGACCCTAAGACTACATGTTGGGCGTACGTAAAGTTATGTAATTATAAAGTAACAACCACACAGCTTCAGTCAAGGTGTAGACAAATTCTACCAAAGTAATTTTAGAGTTCACTCAGAAATATTCAGTGTTATCTTATAAACTCATTATAGTTTGCTATAAGAAGAAACCAAATAACTAATTTAGTGTCTTAGAACTCAAACAAACATTCTCTTAAGACACTATATGGTCGTGATTAGACAAACTTTGAACATTTATGAACACTAATTGTAACTGTTGAACTATTTGCTTTATGTAACCATGCTGTCTTTGTTATTTCTTGTTGAATACATTTCTTGTTGTTACTTAGACCACTCGTTTTAGCGTGACTTACTTACATGTTATATGTTGAAGTCTGACACTTGTATTTATTTACTATCCTGGCGGTATGTATCATGGGGCTCGAGCTATCTTCGTGAACTATCATTCTTCTATTGTACATTACCTATCATCCATCTTTCTAATATGTGTGGCCTGCTAGAAGGTGTTTGAGGGATTAGCCTAAGGTTAGGGGCAGCCCAGGTTGGTGGAGAATTAACATCTTGGCCATTTCCCATCAATACGTCACAACATGCCATTTAAGAGTATGTGTGTCCTTGCAAGTCAACAATAAACTTAAACTTATATTACTGTTTTCATTTTTTACTTTCGTTTTAGATTTTATTCTCCTCTTCGTATATCATTTTCCATTGAATAGATGTGCTCTTTAAACAGCAATAAACGTTTTTGAACTTTTCCAAACAACTATAGTCTTTCGAGTAGATGTGCACTTTTAAACAATTATAGTCTTTCGATTAGATGTGCACTTTTAAACAATTATAGTCTTTCGATTAGATGTGCACTTTTAAACAACTGTAGTCTTTCCTGCAACTATAGTCAGCCCACCATGTATCAACAAATGTATTCTTCGGTAAATTTGTCACTGTGTGTTTTAAAGCAAGTTTATTTCAAAGTTCGTAACTTTCATACATTCTAAATCTAATACTTAAAATTAATTTATAAGAAAGGGAATATATAATTTGACAAAGGTAACAAAATGACGAAATGACTAAACATAAGGCAGGACGCTGAGTGAGTGGATTAGTCATTATAATTATATTGGAGTGGGACAATTAGTAAGTTAATACGCATGGATGGGGGGGTTACACATAACAGCCAACATCAAACGTTTCACTAGACGGTACGGTGGGGGGGGGGAATTTATTTGTATTTATTTATTAGTTCCCTTTGTAGATATTTATGGAGGTAATAGAAATTTTCAGTAATTGACATTTACATTTTTAGTAAGTGTCAACTGATATCTACAATGCATAGATCAATAGTTTAATATATAATTGATTTAGTTATTTGATATTGGTTGTTATTTTGTATTGGGTGGAGTGGTTTATATTTTTCATTTAATTATTAGTAAGTTCTCCGTGAAAATGTAAATATTAAAGATTTTCTCTGGAGTGAATGTTTTTATATAGGTATATGCATCGAGCGAAAATTTGTGTGTTTTTTTTTACAGTTCTCCATTCCTACATCAAGAGAGAATTCAATTTAAGATTAAAATTGTAGTCCGTATAAGTAATTCTTTTCAGCCTCGTTCTACTGTTATTGTGTATATGTGCGCTTGAATGAGTGTGTGTGTGTGTATGTGTGTGTGTGTGTGTGTGTGTGTGTGTATGTATGTGTGTGTGTGTGTGTGTATGTGTGTATCTGCGCGTTATGTGCGACAATTTCTTCTCTCTGTCAGGCAGACATACCCATATAACAGACCATCACATGCACATTAAATCTTAACATCAAAACACAATAGATGTCAATAATTTGTAACTTCATTTTAAAGTTGTAAATCTAAACGATGAGCACACTTGTATCAGTATGATGTCTCAAGTGTAAATCTTTCAACCAGATTTTCATTTACGCTATCCGCTTACACCCAGCAGCTGAAAAGACAGAAAATTTTATTTATAATTATTAAGTCAATAAATTATTAAACTGCATATATAAAGTTACTTTATATATGAAACATGACTTATATCACACAAAAACATAATAAATTGTTCTTTGCTAATTAAGACAAACATAGAGAATGTTTTTTCCATTTTATTGACGAAAGAAAAATGGTAAAATAAAATTTGAAAAATTTCATTTCATTAATCTCTGTGAATATTACTTCGTATTATAATTTCACGTTTAATTTTTCAAATGAAATTTACTAGAACAAAATGGCTGATGTTACTTTTGTTCTTGTGTGTCATTTTATATTAACACATTTTAAGTATAGCACACAAAAATTGTTTTCGGAACACATTGTTCATGAGCACAGAGTTAATTCTTACAATATGCCCCTCACATCTTTCATTTTTATTATTTATGTTATTTCAGGTCGACTTGCCTCTTATCTTAGAGCGCTAGATACAACAAAATATTATTTGTTTAAAAGGGCGCAGTATTATTTCTGCATTTCAACGTTTAGTGTAATTTCTTAAATACTGGTGTAGGATCCTATGCAAATGGTAATATAACGACACTGTTATACACATGGTAATGTAGCCCTATTGTTCTACACATGTTAATATAACCACACTGTTACACGTTTGGTAATATAACATCCTGTTCTAATCATAGTAATACAAAATCACTATTCTACACGTTAAAATAACCATACTTTTTATAAATATGTTAATATAACTACGTTAGTCTGACCGTGGAAATATAACCACAAATAGTCTATAAATGTTAATAAAACCACATTATTCTACACATGATAATATAACCATACTGTTTACACATGGTAATATAACTATACTGTAATATACATGATTGTGTAACTATAATGTTATACCTATAGTAAATACAACCACACTGTTATACATAATAATATAACCACACTATCCTACGCATGGTAACAACTACACCGATCGATGATAGTTCTAACAGAGTAATACTCCTCTCACCCCTAGGTCGATGACGTTGCTGATGACGTAGGGACTGAGGATATTCCGGTCTGAGTAGTAGGAACGTATTTTACAGATCAGCTATGCAATAAAGTACACAAAGAGCATAAATTAAAACAAAATAATTTTTTTTTAAATAAAAGAAATATGGTTATTGCTTTATATATCGTATATGTGTCTAACAGTTTAAAGTTTATTTCATTTTTTTAAAATATGCACGCTGATGTATTTTTTTCCAACCAAAACTAAAATCATCTTATCATCACACAATCGCACATACATACACACAGCGCTTGTGTGTGTGTGTGTGTGTGTGTGTGTGTGTGTGTGTGTGTGTGTGTGTGTGTGTGTGTGTGTGTGTGTGTGTGTGTGTGTAATTCTTTGCAGATGATTGTTTTGATTGAGAATAGCAATAACCAGCGATCTTCAAACTGAGTTCAGGAACTATTCTTGGACGTCACAATTCTTTTTATTTACTGTTGGTCAAAGAAATTTAAATCAGAATCCGAAACCTGGAACTCTCCATCAGCAATCTTCTTCGGACGAAGTCAGAAAGAAAAGTACAGTAACTCGGAAATGGATATATAGATACGTCAGGCGGATAATAAAAACCGGAAAATGTAATTATACCGTGAGGATTTCCTTTATGTTCCTACCGTAAATTTCTATCTTACTTTAAATTCACCAAATACCTGTTTACGAAATGAAAGTTTCTATATTAAAATGCCATGTTTATTGCTCAGTGCTCAAATATTTAAAGCAACTACTCCATAAAATATAGACCTGTGACGCAACGCCACCTAGTTAATGATCATGATTATTATTAGTTAATTAAGCATCCATAACTAATTACAAGTGATGAGAATCTAAATTTATGTTATAAATAATTATCCAGCAGACACCATTCGTCTTTCTCACTTGGCAGATATGCAGGTGCTGTAAACGTTTTCTCTCTTCCACAATATTACTACAACATTTACCGTTCACACAATATTCCATAAACTTCTTACTAAAGGAGAAGTCAAATCCGTCTTTAATCTATATTTAGCGAGTTCCCATCCAAGTCAATTCTATGGGCTCAGATTCACCCAAAGTAAAGTTCGTTTTCTACCTGGTAAAGATACAGCCCCATAGCTAACACCAGCTACAATTGCAAGTTCTATTCACTCAAATATTCTTGACAATGACACAAAGCTGTCTCCTACTGGTGGTTGAACCTACACACGCATACACAGACACGAACGCACACAAAGACACACACCCATACAAACAGACACACAAGACTCTCGTGCATTGTTCATCCGTTTAGCAATTGTCCTCAGTGGTTATTGTTTTGTAGTCAAATTTTACTCATGTTTTGGTCTCTCTGCAGGACGTAACCGTTTAACCATGCTGCTTAAATACTAACCTCACTCATCTTCCACTAAACCTTTAACAATATTTCTGCTGTAGGCATTCCACTTACACTTAGTAATATGGAATTATAGCAACAAAATTTCCATACCTGATCATACAAACAATTAATTATACATATTAGATTATTTAAAATAATTAATTAATTAATTAAGGGTGAAACCTTTCTGTTCATAATAGTAAGTGTGAACCTTAACGACCGAATTCATTAGAGTGCTTGATTCCTTTGTTAAAACAAAACAAATCTAGGGTTTTGTTCAAAAACGATAGAGTTTAATGCTTCAAAATATAAAGTATTGCTTTCGATATTGTTAGAACGATACTAATGTGTGAGTAAAGTTTTCGTTTAAAATAATAGTTACACAGTTGTGTTAGTGTCACCAATGAGAGATTAGAGCTAAAAAAAAAGAATGTCATACAAGTTTAATATTGGAATATTAAGAGAAACTTCCTGTAGTGAGCAAACTATATAGTTTAAGACTGAAGGTAACAAGAACTCCAGAATATCAAAACCCTCATCATTTCACACAACGGGTGAATTAATCATTTGTTACATTCACACATACTGAAAAGAAATGTTCAATTGTAACTACTAATATAAAAGTACAGATATCTTTGTTACAATTAAATATACTATTTTACGGCATTGACTACTTTCACCAAACAAAATACATTTTTAAAAGAAATTAATTTCCTGCTGACTTACAGTTCCGGAGTGAGGCAATTCACCCACTTGAAAGATAGCTTCGTGATATGTCGCTGGTATGTTCAGTTCTCTTGGAGACGGGTACGCTTGACCGTTGACGAACCAAGACACTTTGAAGCGTGCTGTCGCTCTGCTGTCTGATGTGTTGACAGAACAAACCATTAAGTTGTCGTTTGTGGGACCACTAAGATCTACAGCCAGAATCACTGGGTAATCACCTGGGTAATCAAACCATAAGTACTATTAAGTGAGATGTATATTAACTGAACATTTGCAAAGCTTCTTAGTTTCTTCTACAATGTGAATACGCTAAAACGACAACATGGCAGTCATGGAACTGGGCTACTTTAAATGAATCCCTATACGGTCAGTGCATGTATTATAACTTTGAAGCATGAACTATATGCTGTTATATTTCATGCTTATCCATGATTCGCCCATTGAAATGTTTGTGGCGGAGTAAATTTGTATTTCCCTGTTTCCAAACTTAACAATTATATACTTGTCTCCAATGGTAACGTGACCCGACCTTGGGCACTCCTTTGATGATATTGTGAGTTTCAGTAAACAACTCAAGAGGCGAACGTTAGAAAATTGCTGAGGCAATCCAAACCAATTCCAACTGGATGAGTAGTTTTTCTGACTAATAGTCTCATACCTGTTCATAACAATTTCATCCAATGGGGATGGACCGGAAGTTGCTGTCTTGAAGAAGTACCCTATTCTAATTACTTTAATTCGAACATAACTTGAGTCCAGTCATAAAGGCGATCGTTAGCTTATGGTAAATTAAATGACTGATAAAGGAAGAGTGTACTTAGAAATATTTCATACATGTTTGCTATTGATCTATGATTTGAATTGGAAAATACTCTATGTAACTGAACCATTATTTCTACGTTCACTAATTTGATTATGTTGTACATTATACTTGTGAATTTTGTTCAAAGCTATATTTCTTATGCTGTGTGTGTATCTGGCTAACGAAATTGTTGCAGGATTTGTAAGTTAAGAATGTTTGTAAGAGAGAAAGGAGTGAAATAGTACTGAAATGTAGTGCTGCCTTAATTTGGTTTTTGCAAAGAAAAGCAAGCTTTCTTTTCGTTTCATGCAACAATGATTACTGTACTCTAGTTGATCGCGTTGATGTAAGAATCCAGCGTTATCATCAAACTTGTCAGTAAACATTTTCTGTAAGTTGATTCCTGTGAATTCCATTTGAGAGCCAATACGGCGGAAATTTGAGGCTTAGTTTGGTCTTGACAATTCATGAAGATTATTTTGAACAATCCTCGTGGTGTACAGAGTAGTGCACGCAAAGATTCTAGAACACTTTACGACTCTACTTGATAAGCTTTTGATAGCGCATGTGAAGTTCCAGACCATTCTCTACAGCGTGCTTTGATCAAAGACTCTGAAACGGTTGTGTAATGTGCCTAGAATGGTTTCATTAGACCATCGTCTAAATAAGAAAGACAGTGACTTGTTACAAATCGCGTGATTGTAAACACATCAGGTGACAGCCGCCATCACTGAAAAGTATATGTATATTAAACTTAATTATTTCTCTAAAACTCCACTCTCATTTCTGTGATGAATGATATCCAATAACGTTATTATATAAGTGTGCTAATATAACTGCTAATGTCTATGCTAGGATAAACTGAATGATTGTCTAGCATTAATCGAACATTGTTGTGAAGTGATGTAAATGTCAATTTTTTTCTGATTATATTCATATGTTGTATATTTGATTGTTGACTTAATACATTTATTGTTAAATTTATTGATCTTCATAGACATATTGGTAACCATATGTTGGAGATATAGTGGATGGATGTGGGTTCGTTAAATATAGATTAAAGGACGGATTTATCTTCTCCGTTATTAAGACGTTTTCCATCTACGGAAAGAAATATGGTGTGACGATAAATGTTTGTCTTTAATATTCTGGAAAAGAGAAACATTTTAGAGCGCCGCATATCCGCCAAGTGAGAGAGATGAATGGTATCTTAACTAAAATTCTTAATAATATAAATTAAAATTCTCATCACATGTAATTAGTTATAGATGATTAAATAATAATACTAATCATAACCAAAAACTTGGGTGGCATAGGTAATTAAAATAAAATATTTCTTATAAGTGGCATTGCTTCGGGCCCTCTTCGTTGTATGCCAGGCTAAATTGTGACTTTCCGGCAAAATTAATAATCATATTACATTTTTACTTGATAGTTTCATTGATTACGTATACATTGAAATATTATTTTATAGACAGGCGGATGGAGGTGTCAGGCGAAAGCAAAACTTAGCCCGGCATCACTCCATAAACATTTAAAAATTAAAATAATAAAAGGTAGATACATGAAAGGTATAGGAACCATAGCATAAAAATATACGTTTAAGGCATTTAACCAAGACACTAATTATAAGACTGACCAGCCACTCCAAGACATTAGCAGGACGTTAGAGTTATACAAGACCTGACCACCCAGGGCTAGGGCACAGGAAACGGTTAGGGATCAAAGGTCACTGGTAGCTAACTGATAGGAGGGATGGATAGTCTCACACTGGGCTATAGGCCAGAATACAGGAAGCGGTCGGGGGATCAAAGGGCCACTCTTAGCTAACGGTAGAGGGGAGGGCTAGTTTCAAAGAAATACCAGGAATACTGGAAAGCCTTTATATAAGTCGGGCCGAACCAATTCTCTTCACTTGCCCAAAACAACCCGAGTTTTAAAACACGCAGGGGCAGTCCCAGAGATTTCATCTGGTAACATTTTAGAAGTGAGAAAATTTCTAAGTCAGAAAGACTAATCCTTGAGTGTACTGCACTCCAACCAGATGACGTTGGGTTCATTCGGTTTCGGAACGTGAAAGAACCAAACAGTAACCAGAGAAACAGTAATCAGAGGAAGAGAATCTATAAACAGTAACTAGAGAGAGAGTAGCTACAAAGAGTATCTACAAACAGAAGCTAGGACCAAATCCGGGTCAGAGAGCAGACGACTTATTCTGCTGGTTGTTGTTCACGCAGAGTGAAAAGGGACGGAGCCACTATTCAAGGGCCTGCCGTCAGGGAACGCTTGTGCGACGGGGATTCAACGCTGTGTTGACCTTTGCCCCAGCTGTTGAGCTAAGTATAGAAACATAAACATTGAGCAGAAGTGCATAATAGTGTATTGGAACTGAAATACGGAAAAAGGAACGATTTGGGGAAAGGAAAACGGACACTAAAATCATTTCATTAAGAGGGGCTAGTATTTTCCCTGAATTAGTTATAGGACTTATATTTTGTAATTATTTTGGCCAACATTGTTAACTGTACTTCTTTTATTGTTATTTTCTTTATTCTATTTTCTTTTATTGTTATATAAAGTTATTGTTAAATTTTCATTAGTGTTGTCAAATTTGTTGTCATTTTTGTCTAGTATGATTTTATAATTGTTATCGTCACGTCCGTCTAAAGTCTGTCTTCAGTCTGTCTTTCGTCTTATCTGTCTGTCCGTCTTATCTGTGAGGAATCGTTTCCTCTGGGGGCTCATTACGAGTTACCGGAAGTGACGTCCTCAACTTGTTGTCCGTCCTAGATATCCGTATTTAGGGGGGTACCAACAGGAGGCATGGATGAATAGATAGATAGATAGATAGATAGGTAGGTAGAGAGAAAAAAATATGCTGAAATAAAATCAAGCGTTGACAAACGTGCGTAAGAGGGATTTTTGTACAAATACAAATTCAAATACAAATACAAATTCTTTTTTTCAAGACATACTTATTTTAGACAAATATTGACTATTGCAACTTATAGGATTCCTTAATTCAGCACTTTGTTATGCATGCCTTTTGTCATTCAGGACACTCTTTCCCTAAATCGCGATTCCCCTCATTTTCTTGGGGCTTGACTCAATGTGTTTTACATACATCTTACTCTCTTAATTTTATCATGTTTGACATAATAATCAATTACTCTGCCACACACACTCAAATATGCACATGCACGCACGAATACACTTTTTAATGTTAAACAGGATAGTTACCTACTTGCAACTGTAGGGACCGGAGACCAATGGGTTTCATCCAGGTTGACATTACACATTTGCGTGACGTCATTAGGATTAGGGTCTCCATCGAGATAGCAAAGATTGTTAATGAAGCACGTAGAAAGCTATTGACAAAAATAGAATCGGAAAGATTACTTTTTAAAATTAATAGAACATTTCTTAGAAATGTAGAAATTTAAACCCACTGGATTCGAATTAATAGTTATTTACTATAAGCGTATTCGATATTGAGTCTTTACAGAATGGATTTAGTTTTGTTCATTAAAAAGGGAACTAAATCATGTTGTATAATTCATACAGATGAAGACCGACTGATTAATTATTTGCTATATTACTGCAATTGTGTTTTAATTTATTTTGTAAAAGTGAAAAAGAATAACGGCAATATATATGGCTTATTATTTAAAAATGTTGTCTACGTTTACGATAATGTTCTTTTGATATATAAATATGGGTTTCGATATAACAGATTTTACGTGAATTAATTTTTAATTCATAATTTCCTTAACCATATGCTAACTACAAAGAAAGCTTGTAAACAAGAGAAAACCTATATCTCAAGTTTATTTTAGCTACTTTTGAATTGTTCTGTGAAACGTCTGGCCCAGTCTGTTAACTTCCGTTCTTCTCAGATTCCAACGTTTTCCTTAACGTCTTGAAGGTGGTTTGCAAGTCTATTTGTAATACGTACCTCTTAACAGGTCAGTTTAAATGATTGCATTACTACGGAATTTGTCGGATGTGATTCCAAATACTTCGTTTTAGTAATCTAGAAATGCTGCTATTTACTCTCATTATGAGCGCAAGGAAAGTAACTAGAAATGTTGCTATTTACTCTCATTATGAGCGCAAGGAAAGTAAGTGTACAGCAGTTATTTTGAATTTTAAAATATTCATTTAACATTCTTTTAATTATCTCTTTGCCTGATTTGCGTGTGATAGATTCTGATTTATTTCCGCTTGTACAAATTTAACTTTCTGGATTAACAGTGATTTAAAATATATTTACTAAAAGTATTTTAATATAATTAGAATCAGGAGACCGAAGCATTAATTATATCCATATGTTTTACAAGTACCTTTAAATAAAATTAATAAAATGGACATATAAAGCAATACCTCTCCATCAGATTCTGCCAATACAATCATAGGGGTCAGCGACAGTGTATTCTTGTATAACACGTTCCATGGTACGCTTGCACCATTAACACATAATACAAAGACGTGTTTTTAGTTTTTTCCAGAATCAAGGATCTTGTCATGTGACTATTGCAAAATTATTATTTTATCTATGTTCCTGCGACAGAAGAGTTATTTACCCTTTAATATTTGTCACCATTGTCTGACTTTTTCACATCGCTGACTCATTGCTGTGGTAAATGTATTGCCTCTTGGCTTCATCGCGGCCCATCTCTTGGTGACAAACCATAAACAAACTTACCAACTAGAAGTATCCAGTTATTTATAGCCTTCTGAAGTGTCTTTCGCTTTGCATATTTCTCTGAAATTCTGATGAGCTCTTCCCAGCTATTTAAAGTGTTTTAATCTGTTTCAATACTGCTATTATGAATATGATATATATTTAAATAAATATTTATTATGTTACAGGTGAGACAGATCAATAACAAGCATTACAGTATCTATAGAAACCATTTTGAAAATAAAACAACACCGTAAATATATAACAGCAATTAATAAGCGTAATAAGTATTAGACATAATTGTCATTTCTTCAAATGATTAAGGTACTTACTCACTAGCTAGTAGACTAATTATTTCATCACGTTGTTAAAGTGTTCTCTTCCTAGTTAGTAAAATAATCATTCATCAAACAGTTAACGTTTTTTCTTACAAGTTAGTAGACTAACTAAAAATATATTTCACTAATAATTGCTAAAATAATTAATGCTACAATATTATAGTGCGTTAATACAACTTAATACAATACTACAATTGTGACGGAAATAAGCAATTCTAGATTAGTGTTTCATTAGTTATGAATGAACCAACAATGAATGCCTACAATAATTGCCCCAAGTATATGTTGACTGTACTTAGCGGTTGAGCACATCTTTAGTACAACGAAATCAAACGACAATAATAATTACAAGGTGTTCACATCCAGACTCTGTACAGTTCAGGCACGTGGAGTCGAACACAGTCATGTTCAGGGCGTTGCTGTACACAACACCGTCAATCGTGGCCGTGACCTTGAAAGTCTTCACAGCGCGATCTGTCAAAGTTTGTTTTATAAATAAATCCCTTACAGCTTTCTGACAGTACAACAATATCCTTACTTAACATTTGTTCCATTTACTCATTACGCAAAGTTAATAACTTGACAGAAAATTATTTAAAGGTTAGAGATTAATACATCTTATATTCGTTTATGGTTTACTGATTAAATCTCTCATCTTTCCTATATTTTAAGGCACTGTTTGTGTGGCTTTGTGTTTAACCAACAGAAAATAGTTTGCTTACATTGCAAAGAGTTTGCAGATAAATGCATTTTATTTCATTATTTTTCTATTATTGTTATGTTACTCAATGTGAAAAGATTTGGAATATGAACCTTACAGTGTAAGTAAGGTTTAAGAAAATTATGACTGCCAGTAAATGGTCAAGACAAATTGTGCGACATGCTTAAAGAAAATTTTAAATCCTTTCCATGATTTTCTTATGCTAAACAAATATTTCAGACATCTTGATTTTCAGTCAATATCCACAGTTAGTTTGCACTTGCTCAGTGTTGTCCTACTTTTTCCCAATTGCCATCAATTAAATAGCTGTTTTCATAAATTATTTTCGGAACACTATAAAAATATATTCCTAAGTATGAATTTATTTTAGTACAAACAAACCAACATGCCATAGAAAAGTATGAATATATTTTAAAGCTAACAAATCAACATGCCATAAGAAAGCTGTACTAAAATACTCGCGTTTCTATAGATCCAGAAAATGCAAATGAACATACAGTAAACTCAGATAAAAATGGTTTAAATTTTACTTAAAAACCATTATCACAGACTAAAAATGTTTAAAATAAAATTGTATTCTTCTTATTAATTTCATCTCGTATAGTATGCGGATAATTATCCCATTAAACAGACGAGATATTTTTACTTTTAATACATTTATATTTATTTTGATGCACTTAAATGTTAAAACATAATGAATACATAAATAAAAAATAAATAACATTTAAAGTGCATACATCTATCTTTTACTTTGCAAATTGCAAAATGTATTGTGTAAGAACTGTTCATCTTTATAATTGCTTAGTTTGTTCATTAAAACAATAGGAAAATAAGAATTAAAATTATGCAAATATCCTTTGCACTTCTATACAGATTATAACGAAATAAAGATGAGCGTGTTTAAAACAAACCTGTTGTTACTTGTGCATCTGGCAATGAACAGGACAATTTCTGACTAGAGATGAACACAGCTTCCTGAATTGAAGTATTTTTGGCCATTCCATCGGGCTAAAATAAAGTGATAACCAAAGAAATTTTTTAAAATTCAAATACATATAATGAAAGCAATGATGAGACAATTAATACAATTATAGTGTTTTAATTAAAACATATTTACAAAATAATCAAATATAAATAATAAAGCGGCAATTATGCAATGTAAAGTACTATTCTCCACAATGCAAGTAAATGAAAATAGAATTTATTTAAATGAATTTAGACTAACAGCACTGAAACTGCAATTAAATAACTTTCTAACATGCATTTAGTTAAAGCAATACTGCATTAATCGCCATATCTGATCATCATGAGAGTAAAGGAAAAACAATAATTACTTGGTACAAACTGAGAACGCAAAAGTATATGATTCATTGTGTAGCAAAGACGGTCGAAATGCTAAAACTGAGCTTTCAATCCAGTTTGCTTTTACATCTAAAGTGGATGCTTTTCATAATACAGTCTCATTTTTATTTTGTGTCACCTGCTTAATTCTTATATTGAAATCTCTATTAACATCGGTGTATAAGACATTCAGTTTACAATCTGAATGTACGAGTAATTGTTATTTGATATAACCTACTTTTCTCGTTCTCATTCAGCTGCTAATTCACTCTTAATAAGGTTTCTGCCCTGTTATTATTTTAAATAATGTTAGGCCGAAGCGTTATTTAGATAGTACAAAAATACCAAGGCTTTTAATATAACATCGGTCCAGTCTTCTGAAATAAAAGCTTCATGTAAAAATGAGAGGAAGTACAAAACAAAGATTAAAGACAAAATTCACATTCACAAATAATCTTGAAGATATATGTACAGGTCAAGTTTTAAAAAGCAGATGACATCATTTATTTACATTTTAATGCAAAACTGAAGTATTTGAAAACACGTTCCATGTACTATTTTTATCCAAATTAAAAAGGATTTTCAATTTCACTTGTCATGTGCCGAGAGAAAGGGCGCAATGGTCTGTGACACGGCTAGATTGTGTATATAAAGTTACAATTTGTAACAGGCACGCCACTTACTTAATGAAATGATTATTATTATAAATTAATCTTTCATAACTAATTTCAAGTGATGAGAATATTAATTTTATTTTTATTAATGATCCTCCGACAGACACCACCTGTCTCTCACTTGGCGGATATTTTGGTGTTGTAAACGTTTTCTGAATTCCACAACATAAAACAGCATTTACAGTCATATACTTATCCGTGAGTGGAAAAATTTCTTACTAAAGGAGAAGACAAATCCGATTTTTAATCTCTAATTAGTGAGCCCTCATCCACCCACTTTCTTCTCCAACATAAGATTATCAATATCAATATGCATACGAAGGTCAATAAATTTAACAATAAATTTATTAAATGAAGAATCAAATATATGTATGACAATTACAATGAAATAGATAACTTGACATCAAAAATGTAAGCGGTAGGATTCAATATATTGGCTGGACGAGTATGTTAGGCCGGGAGGAGGGGGGGGGCTGTTATCAGTATTAAAACTAAAATTCATCATTAATAATTCGGATAAAGAATGCTGCAATAGAGTCATGAAAATAACGTCATATGAGACAAAAAAGAATAGTCTCTACAGAACACTACCATTAAAGAAGTCGACAGCACAAAACATGTATAATTTGTTACTAAATCATGTTCCTTTGTGTACATGAACTGTTTTACTCTCATCCCTCAACTTTGACGTCTCCATGGCAGACTACGAAAAGAGGCCAACGGAATTAATCAAAGAGATCCTCCTATCAAAGAAACTAGGCCAAATAGCAAAACGCACGAAGGCACCAGTTACAGTTTATATTCACCCCAATTTCTAACCGAGTAACACGCCGAGAACTTTGACCTTACAAAGCATCATCTGATAAACCAGTGTTTTTAAGCCCATGCTGCTCTCTGCTATGAGCACCAACTTTAGCAAGTGGTAACTTTCATCCTTTTCTATTCTACTCTTTAACTCTTTAATTGCCGGCTTTTTACTTGCATGGTTATTATTTGTTCTCTCCTTAACAGAAGGCAGATACTGCATCTCATCCAAAATTATGTCAAGCAATTAGAATTCCGAAAGCGTACTCTTGTTCATGGCCTCTTATTACGAAAAATAGTCTTCAATTTATTTCTAGTAACGTCTATATGGGAATAAATACAACATTACATTTTCATGATGCACAATTTCATACTCTTGTATCAATAGGTTTATTCTGCCTCAGACTCTAATTCAAAGAAATATATTTCCCAATAGTTCGCATGCCATAAGTAAAATATCTGTTTATGCCTATTTTACAGCAAAACATTTCATGAACATAAACTTAATCGCTTTATATGAAGGAAATTGTGTAAAAAGCTAACGAGTTTCTATGTAAACACGCTCACGAGAAACTTACAAGAATTTCTGTAACATTACACGCCATAGTGTCCCTTCTCTCGATATTGTAAGAATCTATATATATCCTTCTACATGGCCGCTCATTGATATTGCAGATAGTCGACCTGTAGCATACAAATAAATATGTGTTTTGCAAATACTAAACTACAACAAATAAATATACATATAATTATGTTACAGTCGACCAGTCAAACTAAATATATATGCGTGATGCAGATAGTCGAGCTGTAACAAATAAATACATAAACATGTAGAAAGTGCAGTTATAGCAAATAAATGCATATACTTGTTGCAGATATTTGAAATGTAACAAATAAATACACATAAATGATGCAGATATTTGACCTATAACAAATAAATACACAAACGTGCAGCTTTTAACAAAGAGCCTGAACGCTTCTTCAGATCACCTTACTTTAATAAAGACGTACACGACTGCACCTTGTTGAAAGTTAATTATTCTAAAATACATTTTGTTAGGAAAGCTTTAGTTGTGTTTGGCAAGTCCTGGTGAAACATTGACTAAGACAAAGCATGCCTTAAAAAAGCCGGAACGTCAATTACTTATTTTCAAATATCGATACTACTGTATCTAAAGTGTATCTTTTTAATAAAGGTAAATACAAAAGGCACTGCATTACCCTCGTATTCTAATCAGCTCAGGTGGCTGATCTTTTAACAGTTGACAATTACTTCCCGCATAGCCTTCCTCACAAACACACAGCCCTCTTTCGCAGTGACCATGACGCAAGCAGTCTGTGCTGCATACATCCGTTGAAATGTCTGGTTTCAATACACTTTGACCATCTGGACTTGTGACGTAATTGTTGGCATCCTTACCCATCTCAACTTGGCACGTTAATGTGAAAGAATCAGTAAAGGTGTCCAGAGTATTATAGTTGTCACCAAACTGTAAACCAAGAAATAAATTATGTGGTTAGATAATAGATAGATAGATGGATGGATGGATGGGTGGGTGGATGGAAAGATAGATAGACAGATAGATAGATAGATAGATAGATAGATAGATAGATAGATAGATAGATAGATAGATAGATAGATAGATAGATAGATAGATAGATAGATAGATAGATGGATGGATGGATGAATGGATGGATGGATGGATGGATGAATGAAAAAAGAAAGAGAGAATTGTAACAAATATAGATTTATATAAGCATTCTTTATTTAATACTTTCGATTATTAAAATATTCAATTATCGTTTTACAATATTGACCTTGACTTTTCAAAAATTAAAGTGAATGGTATTGTTAAATAACAGGATCAAATAGAAGAAATGTATTTGATGATATAATAGTAAGAGTATTGTAATAAAGGAACAACACTTGCCATAACGTCTTCTTTACACTCTTCAATTTTAATTTGATTGTATTCTTCTCGATGACTACAGTAAGACCAAAGCTGAGATCTTTCCAGTGATTCACGACATTTTCCTTCAGCTGTCTGTTCCGTGATTCCGGAAGGTGTTGGCCAGCCACCAACTGCCGGCTGAAAGTCTTGTAAGGAAGAAAGCATTGTTCTTATTGCTGCAGGTAATATATTTGTACATCAAGCCCATTTAACAATCTAGACAGTAAATTGGAATGTTATGATTTTATAAGTATGAAAGAAAAGTTTATTATGCATGAAAAGAATCAAAATTTGTTATTTATGAAATATTACTGCATCACTAAATCTGTCCTGTGATAAACGTTTTATAAGTATACATAAACAGATGACTGGAAAAAATCATTAAATAGAACTCCTTGAATAAAAACAATACTATGATAACTGCTTCTGCTATTACACAGATGGTGATGATGAAGATGATGATGCCTACGATGAAAGTCTGCGTTTGAAATTCTTGGAAATCGTGAGTGCGTTAGGCTAGTGGAATCTATATTTAAGTGTTTGATTTCATGATGAATGCTGTTTAATCTTCGTTATATTATAAGATAGATAGGTAGATAGATAGACAGACAGACAGACAGATAGATAGATAGACTGACAGGCGGATAGATAGATAGATAGATAGATAGATAGATAGATAGATAGATAGATAGATAGATAGATAGATAGATAGATAGACAGATACATAGATAGATAGATAGATAGATAGATAGATAGATAGATAGATAGATAGATTGACAGACAGACAGACAGATACATAGATAGATAGATATATAGATAGATAGATGGATGGATGGATGGATGGATGGATGGATGGATAGATAGAGAGAGAGAAAGAGAGAGAGAGAGAGATGCGCCATCCCAATGTTGATTGTCCTGATGTTTCAACAGTTTTCACAGATGTTTACTTATACTTTCACAGCTGTTTGTTATGTATGTTAGCAGGTGTTTGTAAAACCCAGTGAGACGCAGATATATTTATGTTACTTCAGATGTATTTTGATTGATTGTGTGATGGGCACGCAACTTAATTAATGAAAAGTTTTATTATTATTAATTAATTTATCACAACTAATTATAAGTTATGAGAATCCTAATTTATTTTATTAATGATCCGCCAGCAGACACCACTCCTCTCTTACTCACTTGGCGGATATTTTCGCACCGTAAATATTTCCTCTATTCCGGAACATGAAACAACATTTAATGTCACATAATGCTTCCGTGAGTGGAAAACTTTCTTACTAAAGAAGAAGACAAATCCGACTTTATATTTAACGACCCCTCATCCTTCCACTTTCTTCTCCAACATAAAATTATCAATATCTATATGCATTACATGTTATAGTCGACAATTTGTTTGAATGGTTATTTTGTGATTTATAAAATGGTCAGTGTGTATTTGATTATAATTTACTAAATAGTACCATTCTACGTCTATGCCAGTTGAAGAATGCAATGCTTTCTTTTTCCTTTTCTTTTTGGGGGCATAAGTAGTCACTTAATAAAAGAATAACACTCTGATAAGATGATAACCTATGGTACTATCGATAACCATAATACTTCTAATGTCATATTTCTTAGACGCCGAACCAGGTCTAGTTTAAATCAGTCCCCATTCAGGTAACTGACCCATATGAAGGTACAGAATTAATGTTTACCACGACGCTAACTGGAGCATTTTAACATCACAATTATAAAATGTTGCAGTTATAACTATTTTGATCTGAAAGACAGGCAAATTTATTTACTCACATGAAATTAGCAAGATATTCAACCATGGCATACCAAGAGGAGCGGAAACAAATGGAAAGAAAGATAGAATTAAAAAAAGCAAGATAGACAGCAGGAAGGAGATCAGATGAAACATTTCCCACAATGTTTTTAGTTCAATTATCACGTGCTCTTTTTACGTAAAATGTGTGTGGTATTTAAAGACAAAAGAGAAAGAGTAACCTTACTTTTAAAAAATCCATTATCGTAAATTTGCTTTACTTATTATTATTAATTTGTTAAACATTATTATTATCTACAAAACTGAGGTCATTACCTATATAATCCTCGCGGTTATAAGTCAAAATTACTTCATCGGAATCTTCAAATAAATCTGATCGTTTTCCTGAATGTGGGCACTCAGGAAATTGTGTCGAAAAGAAACACCTATCCGTCGTATCAATACTGCAACTGGGACACTGTCACAATAAAGATTTATATGGATAAATTAATTATTGCATTCCACTACGTTTCATTCAAAAGGTAACGTTTGTTAAGACTATAAGGAAAATTAATAATTATCATAAACTGCAGGAAGTTGATGATGACGCAGACAATGGTGATGATGATGACGACATTTGTGGTGGTGATGATGATGATGATGATGATGATAATGATGAATTCACAAACACGTATAATCCAATGAGATGAAAAAGAAGTTTAAAGAATCAGTTAAAGATCTTGTTAAGCAAAAATGTCCTCAGTGTTTCATCTTAAATAACTCTTTAATTGCAAATATTGGCTGCATGATGATTTACTAATACGCTTTTTCAATCTTTAAAACCTTAATTCTTGTACTGTCTTTACTGTGAAAGAACTTTGAAAAGAGTAATACGTTTAAATAACAATTAAACTATTAGCTCTAACATCACAACAGTACTATGTATTTTATCTGTAATCGTTTGCTACCTTTATTTGCTTTTCCCAGATATATACGAAAATGAAATAAAGATAACGATTTTGACAAAATTTGACATTTAAAAAAGAGAGAAGAGATATTACGAAAATCATCAATGATAAGAAACATATACATCAACACACTTTGAAATGGAAAACCACTAATGATCATAAATGTATAGTCAAGACTATAGATTCAAAGAAAAAAATATAGTATAATTAATGACAAAAGTTGTTCTAAACGTAACTGGTCGGCTGGATAGATAAGAACTCGTTCAAGTGGTCTCATTTCCGAGTTCTATTTAAATGTATAGGTAGTAACGATTACAGAGTAGTAAAATACATTATGCTGTTGCTAATTTTCTAAATTAAAAATGAAAATGAAAACGAAAAAAGACACTGGTGCTAGGCTGAGAAGGCAAATAATATTTTTTAATTTTAAAAAATACTATTATTTACGCAATGTAATATAGAGAACTAATTTTAATTTAATTTGAAACTGAAAACACATGCATGAATTAGTGTTCACTTGAGACGTTAACAATGATGCAGCAGCATTGTTCATTATCATTTTCTTAGTCGAAAAATATTCAAAATTCAAAATTTATGTATTGCAATTTATATGTAAAATGCATTATAATTTGATAAATTATACATTAAAGCATATTTTGTCTGGAAGACTAACGTAAATGGAAGTATGTGTGGAGTAGCATTTGAACACATTTACGATTATATTTATTACTGAAATATATTATTGTAGATGATTGCTTATATATTTTCTAGAGAAATTAGTTCTTATAAAAGTGCATATTAATCTCAACACACCATAAGTGGCAAATGAATTTGTTGTTATTGACACTTTGTGCAATCCAATATACTTGCTTATATACGTTTTTAATGGAGTTCTAATGGCCCTTGAGTTAGAGGTCTTAGTAGATGATCTGCAAGCTTGGTATAGTGTCCTTCTCTTAGCCATTGGTGTGTGTGTGATACAGTATTTCAATAAACAATACAAACGTCCTTCAGTATTATTTAGTCATTAAGAAAATTTCATCAACTTTGTCTCTTAACGCTAAATGATCTGACAAAGTGCCTTTCTGTGACTATTATTTGGTTACAATACAATGCAGAAGACTTTCTTAGTTTTATTGTTAATTTTTCACTAGATTATGCTCTCATAGGAACTTGTTTGTTTTTTTTAAAATATTAATATATTTAAATATTGATATTCAAGAGAATGCGACACATTATATAGAATTCTTATTGCAAATATGTATTTGTTTTAAAGAGATATTTGTTTTATCAACATCAGTGTAATAATTATTATTTTGAGTAAAAGTGCATGCAAGTTTGTATAAGGAAACAAAATTGACCAACAACTTTATGAATGTAGGAAAGTTTTACATTAGATTTGTATGTTTGGTTTTTTAGTATAGAAGACAGGCATTTGGCGTTATGATAATTATAATACAGAACTGCATCGGACTTTCTCTTTAAAGACTTTGGTGACAGAAATAGCTTTGAATCTTACTTATGTATAGCTATACATTTTTAAACTGCCTTAATTTGATAGCTACTGAATTGAAGGTGATATGTGTGAAGGTCACGACACTTAACAAAATGATTATTTTTATTAATTAAACTTTCATAAGTAATTGCAAGTGATGAAAATCTTAATTTATTTTATTAATGATCCTCGAGCAGACACCATTCGTCTCTCTCAACTGGCGGATATTCTGGCGGTGTAAACGTTGTCTCTATTCCACAACATAAAACAACATTTACAGTCATATTCGCGTTCCATGAGTGGAAAACTTCTTACTAAAGGAGAAGACAAATCCGATTTTAATCTATATTTAGTGATTCCCTATCCACGCACTTTCTTCTCTAATATAAGATTATTAATATCAATTTGCATAAGAAGGTCAATAAATTTAACAATAAATTTCTCAAATGAACAATGAAATATGCATGACAATTACAATGAAAATGACAACTTGACAAGAATACTCAATGAACTCATGTTTAGATAATTTTACATTACACAATCTCTCTATATAAAATATATAATTACAATTTAACAATAGTGTCAATGCAAATGCAGGTTAGTCCTATCAGAGAATAGAAATGTAGTTATTAGAGGTAGTTAGTTAAAGTCTTTACTAGACCTAGATTAATCACTGCTTTTACAGTATTTCATTTGCTTTTGCAACAATGTTACAATGTCAAAATGTGTGACAGCACGTTTCCCCCCTCATGCATGGAAAACACTGATGAGTTGTTTCCTCTCAGGTGACCTGGTGCTATCTTGCCATTTCAGTTTCTTGAGCATAACACAATCATAATGATTCTGGCAATTTCACTGTACTGATGTAAGCATCCTTTGCTTTGATACATCAAAAGCAGAGGTGTAGCATACTCCCTTAGGCTTACACACAGCACAACAGATCATTCCGACATTTTCTGGTCATCCAACATAAACCAGCAAACATGCTAGGTAACTGTAACTTTGAGACTTGAAGCTTGAAACTCGACACTCAAGACTCAAACTCTAAGGTCGAAACCCAAAGGTCAAATCCAAAAGTCAAAGGGCACTTGCTCACTGCAACATGTAATTAAGCGCAAGCCTAAGTTATCCATTTATCACATTATAACTCCATTTTCTCTCACACTCCTTTCTCAACTTACAGTTTCCTGCAACAGTATTCATTAGCCCCTTGCACACGGACATAATAAGTACAGCATATCAAACAATGTCACGTTTTCTTAGCAAACTACATGTGAACAGCTTAGTTCAACACTTGTAGTAATAAAGTCAACTCACAAAGTACATCTTTACACAAGTATAACGTATCAATAGTAAAATGCAAGAAATGTTTCTATGTCCATTCTCTCTCAATCAGTTAATTCAACTCACCAGCAAGCTAATGACCATCTTCAAGCTGGACTTTCTTTTTCTATTTCAAATTCAAAAGTGATTAGGGAGTAGAATTCTCTACAGAAAGTGAATTCTTTAAACTCGGCCCATTTGCTAGTCTCATTATCGTAAATAATAATCATTGTATAATAGAAAACAACTCACTCAGTTTCCATTACATCAGCAATCTAGAATATTCTTGCCTGGGCTGTTTACTTCAACTCAGGCACTTTCATAAATAACACCATAAGGAGTGCTTAAAGGTCGGGTCACTTTGACAATTCAACAATCTAATATAACGATTAAATTTTAAAATAGCGAAGGGAACATTTACTCTGTTACAATATGTTTTATAATAAATGAAATGAGTGAGTTAATGACACTCATCGTAAAACGTTTTGTGAGAGTTGCTTACTCACTGATGTTAAGTTTATATTTAAGTAATTCATTTTTATTTCATTAAAAAAAATGTTACTTGTTTTTGTCATTAATTTATCAATCAGTTAATACTATTGCGGAAGGTAGAAATCGCGTGTGGTGAAAATATTGTAATCGTTGGCATCGATATCGTGCAACAGATGATTCTCATTATTATTCAAAACAAAACAACAGCCTAAGCGTATCTCTTGGTTAAAACCGTTTGAATTTGCAAAGTCTACTAACATTCTGACAAGAGGATATAACCAGATTATGTCAAGAGTTGGTGAGGTAATGAGGCTAATTACTGATACTTAACTGATGTATGTTATGTTTAATTACTATCTCTTAGAGCGAAACGGACGATACTTGGTAGTCTGCAAACAGATGTAGTAAGTAAATGAAAGCAACATGACAATAATTATTCAGAATTAGGCCTATAAAAAAGGCACAAACTGCGTTTTGTTTAAGAAATGATTTTTCATTATTTTTAATAAAAGTTCAAATCACACTGAAGTATAAAGTAATTGAAAAACTTACTGGTAGAGTGTCAGGACTCAAACGGAGAACACATTCTATTTGTGAGTTATTATTACACGTACAATATTTTGACTCGTACGTGTCAGTTACAATTGGTGGGATTCCAGTGTCATTGAAAAGATTTGAAGAACTGAAAACTCTGAAAACAATGACAAAGTAGCGAAGAAAATATAAATTCATCAATTGCTCTAAAGAGGAGAATATTTTGTTTCTGCTAAATTACACTATAACAAATTAGAAAAATAAAATGAGTGCCTAAAATAGCAAATTTTAATGCTTTAAATCAAAATATAAATACACTGGACATTGTTAGATTGCTTAACTTCTATTCGTTCTTTCCCAATCTTTCATTTCATTTTGTTATTTCTCGAATTTTATCATTTACTTTTTATTAAATTTCAAACTTCTTTATTCTTGGATGCCTTCTATCTCCTTTTCCATTATAGCCATTTTCAGTCCACGTTTTTTCATTTAATTTTATATACATTCAATCTGGCTTCAATTCTTCACTTGCTAAGGTTGTCAGTGGTTAATGTGATGGTACGAGGAGTAGCCTCCCGACATTTCATTTATCTTTCAGTTCCAAAGACCTCAAACTCTGTTCGAATCCCCAGTGCAGGCTCCAACTTTAGATCTCGCGTTGCACGCTCACTTGATCGCTCTCCTCATGCATGGAGAATCTAGCGTTCGCTATGCAGTATGGTAGATCTGGTGAGTCAAGTTGTAATAAGTCGCTTGATATCTAGCCAGACTGATCACGCGACTCTCAATCTATTTGTTGCGTGCCAAAATCGGCAAAAGAAATAGTCAATCCTGCAGTTGTTAGAGAAGCTTCGAGCAAGAAACTCCCCCAAAAATAAAATGGTTTTATTAAGAAAGGTCAGTCAGTTTGTGCACCAAGCACCTGCTATTTCTTTGCACCCTGTTGAGCGAGAATTAAGAAGTTCAATAAATTTAACAATAAATGTATTAAATCAACAATCAAATATACATATAACAATTACAATGAAAACGATTACTTGACATCAATTATTTCTATGAAACCACTTTCTAATAATTTCCTACTACACACTATTCAGAAAAACACAATTCACCTATTCAATATATATATTCACCTATTGGATAGTTCTTATCAGAGAACAGAAACGGAGTTAGTACAGAAAAGCGATTATAATTTTTAGGTAACCTGAATTAAGCACTGTATCAAAAGTCCTTGGCATGTTTTTATAACAAAGACACAAGTTTAATTCCACGTCAGTTTCCACGTATTTTCTCTCCTCACGCTGAAAACACAGATCCGCCGTTATTCCCTCGAAACCAACCTGGGTGTACCAGCTTCCTCAAGCAGAATAACAAACATAGCAATTTCTAGTTGCTTCTTTATACTAGAATTGTCCAATGCCTCCATACATCAAAGAGGTATAATGTATTTTCAACGCTTACACCTCGCTTCCCGCCTTTACCATGGTCATTTGTAGCGGTTTACAAAACAGTAACCAGGATTCAAATCTTATACAAAAAGAAAAGCTTCTCCACCCTGAAAACACAATCATGGAGCAACACTAAGTTTCCAGCTAATCACTTTATAACTCCATTTGCTCTTACATTCAAGTATCAACTTACAATATCCTGCAACAATATTCATTAACCCAATATACGCACACATCATAATGAGTACAGCATAACAAAACAACGTCAAGTGTTTAGCAAGCTATATATGAGCATTGTACTTCAAACATTTGTAGAAATAATAATGTACTCACATAATGCATCTCTACATAAACTACAAGTGTGTGAAATACTTCTAAGCCCATTGTCTCTCATCCAGTCAGTTAACTCACCATCACGCTAATGGCCGCCTTTCAAGACTGGACTTCTTTCCACTCCAAATTCAAAGTGATCAGACAATAGATTTTTCTACAGCAGTTAAGCTTAGCTGGTCTCGTTCTCGTAAATCTTGATCATTGGATAATAAAACTACTCTCCCAGTCGAACTAGTTTGCATTACATCTGCAATTTCCAGCATATTCTCCACTCGTGTGCTTACTTCAAACTCTGACACTTACAAAGCTACCATCATAAGGAGTGCCCAAGGTCGGGTTACTCTGACAATGTAACAAGTTATATAACAATTAAATTTTTTAATAGGGGTAGGCCAATTCACTCTACCACATAATGATTATACCAATTACCCTGCAGCTGTGATAGGGTTACCACTCGAGTTCCAATTTATGTGTAAAATGAATTTTCCACTTATAATGAAAGAATATGAAAATGACACAGATTAATTGAAGAAAGAAGTAAATGTACGCGTTTCAATCAAACCTCCACGTCCTTTTCTTTACAATCATTTGTGTTCAGCAGAGATGGTCTACCATTCCACCTCTGGAGACTATGGAAATTTTCGGAAGCTTAAAGGTATTTGTTCTATTTTAGTCTTGAGATGACCAAATCATTTAATTTCATAGTAAAAGATATTACTCTAAACATTATCTTTAAATCTTGTAGAAATTATTTAAAAATTAAAATAGTACCCAAATTTGAATTCCAATAGTTATGTAGTTTGGGCAAGTGTAAATGAACTAAAATTGCAGAACACCTATAAAAGCACGACATATTAAACTTCAAAGGAATTCCATACAGAATTCTTAGGAGTTATTTTTCTGGACATTCTTAGAATGGTTTCTAATAAACGGTTGAGCGAATTTGTTTTGGTGTCTGCTATGAAAAGCTATTTTAATAACGAGGAAACTCTATTAATTCTTGATAGTTACAAATCTGGAAGAAATATCCCCATACAACTCTTTCTCTCTCTTATTCTTTTCTCTCTAAAACCAATTCTTATGAGCTAGACATCAATCTATGTGTGAAATCAACCAAAGCTGTGAATATATAAGTAAGCATTCATGACGTAAACCAGTAAGTGACTTTATATAGACTGTTTAGCATGTTGTCTTCTTCTGTCATGCTTACTAAGTAATGACTCCCATGTCTGACGTTAGCATTTTTCCGTGAGTACACATATATTTATGTAGAACTGTAAATAAATTCTTCACTGATATTTGTAGATTTATACCATTGTGATCCTTTGCATCAATTCTTGTATGGTGAAATATAATTTACTCCAAACTAAAGCAATAAAGAGTAGAACTGTGTGCTTTGACAGAAAAATAACAATTAAATAAACAAAACTGGAAAATCTATAGTCAAAGTTGCTCTAAATTCATTTCTTTTATCTGTATTACAATAATGGTACATTATACTGTGATGAGGTTGAAATAATTTGCAACTTTTGTGGATTGGTACGATTTCAAATTAAATTTAAAATAAAATAAATCAACCTAAATTAAATATAAAAATTAAATTAAATTAAAGCAAATTAAATCAATTAAAACTGAACCAAATAAATATAATTAAATTAATTTAAATCAAACTAAACTAAATTAAATTAAGGCAAAGCAAATCAAATCAATCCAAACCAATTAAATTAAATTACAATAAATAAAATCAATTAAGGTAACTATGAAAGGCAAAACGAATTAGCATTAAAAATAAAAATAAAATAAAATAATTGAGTAGCGTGTAAATAAGACCCATTGTTGCATAGAAAGTTCATAAATACAAAACTGGCTAGTTGTATAAAAAGATTTTAAAAATAAATGAAAATTGTTTAAAATATGCAAGAAACGTTATAATTGCAAAGAGGATTCAGCTAATCAGAAACAAAATTAGAAAATAAGTGCTGATTACTTCCACGAGTCGCTAAAAGATTTAGGTTCGCATCCTCTTGCTTGACAGGAATTATCCAAGCCACCACTTCTGAGTGTATACTGAACATTACTGGAGTTGTCAAATGTACCGCACAGGCCATTTCCATGATCTTGATCAAATGGAGGAATTTTCAAGGTCAAATCCATGTATCCTCCTACCATACTGTTTGATATGATCGATACCTCGGCCCCAGACGGTAAATGCACCTGCAGATTAGTTAATTACACGAAGCTTTACAAAACGCCTGTCAATAAAAACATTAGCAAAGTAAATAATATACTGGGATACAGAGTAAAGGGTGGATTAAGTTCGGTGGGTGGGGGAATAAGTGTTAGCACGGTTGTATGTGCGTCGAAATAGGGGTTGAATGATAGTATTATAAAATCTAATGAGCCAATTGTTGAATTGCCCTCAGACTGCTTTTGTAAAATGTTTTAATGTGCAATAGCATGACAATGAAAACCTGCAAAGGTATGTATCTAAGTGAGTGAATCTTTCAATTATACATTATAATTAATTCTTTTTGCATCAAAATTCAAACCTTATTCTATATGAAGAAAACTAACGGCTATTAAATTCAAATTGTTTTTAACAATTCAACACCGATCACTCACAACAATCTGCCTTCCGTCAGAACTTCGCTCTATTACTGTTGCATCTCCTTTTCTGACCACTTCCAGTTCCGGTGAAGCAATTTCGTGGTCATAGTCATAATAAGAATAATCACAACCTTTGAAGCGGATAAGGTCGTTCATTTCACGAATGGCAACCGCACATATGCATGTGACTCTATTTCCATTACAAGGCCAAGTTTCCATTTGTACCTGATGATGTATAACAATAGAGTTCATTGTACATATGTGTTAATAAAAATTCTACTTAAACGATTAGTTTTTATCCTAGAGAATAGTAATCACCTAATTACAAAGCATATGTATTTCATACAGAAATAAATACCACCAAAATGTAACTTTACAAAACAGGCACATTGTCACTCTGGGTAGCCAGCAATGGTTTAAAGAGCGGAGTAAAATGTAATTAAAACCTTACTCTCAAACTATTATTACAGCAGAATACCTACACTCTCTTGTAAACTCTAGAAGGTGGAAATGCATTTACAATTTTTAAATTAATAGAAAATAACTAGACGCGAAACATTTTCATTCAGATTTAATAGTATTAAAAATAATCACAAACTGTGTTGAGAAACATCAATAAAGTACCACAAAATGGTTCTCTGAAAATGCTCCTTCCAATAATGCTCATGAATCAAAAATTATAAAACGTTTGTCAAAATTAAAGTTATACTCTTCCTTCATAGCGCGCACAAACTTTTCAGTTAAGATGTTGTTTCAATTACTTTCTATACAAGAATTATTTTGTTTGAACAACTACTCGTGTACTAACATGACTTCTCACTGATATCACGCTAATAACGACTCTAGCGTTCAGCATTCACTTAACTTTTTCCAATACTGGTACACATATCTCGGCAGTAATATCTGAGAGTAATTCAGTAATAGATAGATAGATAGATAGATAGATAGATAGATAGATAGATAGATAGATAGATAGATAGATAGATAGATAGATAGATAGATAGATAGATAGATAGATAGATAGATAGATAGATAGATAGATAGATAGATAGATTACTTGGTTGTTTCGTGTGACAGGCACGCCACTTAGTTAATGAAAATGATTATTTTTATTAATTAATCTTTCATAACTAATTGCAAGTGATTAGAATCTTAATTTTATTGTATTAATGATCCTCCAACAGACACCACTCGTCTCTCTCTCTCACTTGGCGGATATTCTGGTGCTGTAAACGCTGTCTCTATTCCACAACATAAAACAACATTTACAGCCACATAAAGTTTCCCTGAGTGGAAAATTTCTTACTAAAGGAGAATGAATACAAATCTGACTTTAAACAATTGTTAGCGATTCCACCACCCACCTTCTTTCTTCTCCAACATAAGATTAACAATATCAATATGCACAAGAAGGTTAATAAATTTAATAATATATTTATTAAATGAACAATCAAATATGCATAAGAAAATTACAATGAAATAAATAACTGGACATCAATATTCCATAAACTCAAGTTTGGATAACTAGTGTTTACAAAGTCTTCCCTACATATGTGTAAAGTAATAAAATTACAGTTCAACAATAGAGTCAATACAAATTGCAGGTTAGTCCTATCAGAGAATAGAATTGGAGTTATTATTAGTAGGTTATTGACATGTTTCCCATAACCAGGATTAAGTGCTATTTTGACAGTCCTTCACTTGCCTTTGCAACGATGTCAAATGTCTGCATTGTTTTCTCTAAAAACAACTGGCACTTTCTTCACCATCAGCTTCTTGAGCAGATCACAATCAATGATTCTGATAACTTCGCTGTACTGATGTCCTTAGCACCCCTACATCAAAGGCAAGGGTGTAGCATACTCCATATGCTTACACAACCACAATGGGTGTTCCTGCACTTCCCAGTTGTCCACCTTATGAGTGAAGAATGTGTAGAGGGTAACTGTAACCTTGAGACTTGAAGCTTGAAACTCAACTCTCAAGATTCCAACTCAAAACTCAAAGGTTGAACTCAAGCCAAAAGTCAAAAGTCAAAACTTTAAACTCAAAAGTCAAAAGGCACTTGCTCATTGCAACATATAATTAAGGAGCAAGCCTAAGTTTCCTGTTCATCACAATATAATTCCATTCTATCTTACATTCTATCCTCAATTTTCAGTTTCCTGCAACAATATTCATTAGCCCATGCACACACGTGACACAATAGGTATAGCATATCAAACAATGTCACGTTTTCTCATCAAACTACATGTTAACATCCTAGTTCAACACTTGTAAAGTCAATGCACATAGTCCATTCTCTCTCAATCAGTCAATTCAACTCACCATCAAGCTAACGACCATCTTCAAGCTGGACTTCCTTCTATTCCAAATTCAAAAGTGATTAGGGAGTAGAATTCTCTACAGAAAGTGAATTCTTTAAACTCAGCCCATTGGTTAGTCTCGTTCTCGTAAATAATAATCATTGGATAATAGAAAACAACTCACTCAGCTTCCATTACATTAGCAATCTATAATATTCCTGCCTGGAGCTGTTTACTTCAACTCAGACACTTTCAAAAATAACACCATAAGGATTGCTCTAGGTCGGGTCACTCTGACAATTCAGCAACCTATATAAAGATTAAATTTTTTAAATAGTGACGGGCAAATTTACTCTGTCACACTTTGCTTGGTATTATTCTTGGATGCCTGGTTATGTGACTATTTCATAGAAATGACTGTTTATGCTTACCTCAAAATGTCGGTATTTGCTTTCAAAGACTGTGTATACCCCAACATCGTAAAGATTAAAATAACTGTATGGAAAAAAGAAAGTTAAAACAGCTTTTTTAATCAAAGCAGCCATGAAAACAATTAAATGACATTGATATAGGGAAAGTCTGAGCATGAAAAAACAATGAATTTCTACTCAAATTGATCAAGTGTTTTAGTTAGTATTTCTTAATAAAGCGGCAAAGCACCTTTAAGAATATTAATGAAGGTATTTGTATTTTAACATTTTGAACTAATTAATAGGGTATAGTATGTCTGATATAAAATATGCAGTAAATCAATAAGCTTGTGAAAGGTATGGCTGTTACAATCAAAAGCAAAATGCAAATAAATACTTTAATATAAACAAAACACTTTTAGTAACAGATACTGTATCTCAATCTATTTACACAGTTGCCAATAGCAACATTGTTATTGCCCCAAAAGATATCAAATACTGTGATGAAATAAAGTCACTCTCAAAATGTATCATTTTTTTACGTATTTAATAACTAGAAGAGCCCATGACTTTTCTTATATAAATATCAGTTTACAGAATATCTTGTTTAAAGACCAAGTGAAATGGAATCTAGGTCAATCATAGTTTATGAATGAGATTTGTACTGTTACTAAGATACACAATTTCCAAGCACTTGGGGTAAAAGCAAGCAGAACTGATGTCAGGCAAGGGGTCAAATGGCCGCCAATGTAATTTTCTCTCGTACCTCATGTACGTTTGATCTAATAAGTACTGATGAAAGCGAAAGCTCAACTGTTAGTAGTTCGCATACCATATCTATTTATGTTGGAGATACCAAGGAAATAATGGCTTATGAAGACCATGTCTGGTAACTTACTTTTTTTTAATTTAGTCAGAGTACTACACACTGTATGTTTGTACAATTATAGTCGTCATTATGAGTTAAGTTCACGGACATGTACTAACTGTGGTGGAGTAAATTTACCTATCTCTATTTCTAAACTTAATTGTTATATAACTTGTTAAATGTCAAAGTGATCCGACCTTAGGCTCCACTGCTTCTAATGATCCGACCTTAGGCACCACTGCTTCTGATGATATTTTAAGTGCCAAACGTTAGAGTAAACAAATCAGGTAAAAAATATTTTAGAAATTAATGATACGATCCAAACCAGTATCCAAACGGATGAGTAGTTTTTTTCTGACTAATAGTTGCATAATTGTTCATAACCTCAACCAATGGGGTTGGACTGAAAGTTACTTTGATAAAGAAAATCTATATTCTAATCACTTTAAATTAGATGAAACTCACGTCCAGTCATAAAGGCGATCGTTAGCTTAAAGTAAGTTAACTGACTGATAAAGGAAGAATATTTCGACATGTTTGCTATTGATCTATGATTTGAATTAGAGAATACTTATGTAATTGAACCATTATTTCTATGATCACTAATTTGATTACATAGTACATTGTACTTGTTAAATCATCGCTATTTTTATATGCTGTGTGTGTATTGGGCTAACAAAGTTGTGGTGGATTTGTAAGTTGAGAATGTGTGTAAGAGATGAGAGTTTAGACAGATGAAATATGCTTGAAATTTAGCGCTACCTTAATTTGACTTTTACAGAGAAAAACACGCCTTATATCACTTCAGACTACAGTAACTATCAGATTACATTGGTGTGTGAACACAGCTTTGTCATCAAACTTATCAGCAACGTGTTGCTGTAAATTGATTCCTTGTGAATTCCTTTCAAGAACCAATATGGCGAAATGTGAGGCTTTAGTTTGGTCTAGAGAATTCACGATTCACGAAGATTATTTTGAACATTCCTCGTGGTGATGAGTAATGTATATGAAAATTCTATAACTCTCTCCATGATGTGCTTTTGATAGTGCATGCGAAGTTCTGGACGATTGTCTATGGTGTGCTTTGTGAGCACAATAAAGATTCTGGAACATTTGTTTAATTTACATAGAAGGGGTACATTGGACCATCATCTAAATAAGAAACCATGTCTTATTTATATGTTGTATATTTGATTGTTGATTCAATAAATGTATTGTTAAATTTATTAACCTTCTTGCACATATGTAAATGGCCTAATTTGGAATACTAGTGAGTGGATGGGGGCTCGTTAAATATAAATAAAAGACTAATTTCTATTACTCCTTTAGAAAAAAGTTTCCACCTACAGAACATTATGCGACACTAAAACGTCTATCTTATTATTGTGTAAAGAGTAGAGTTTTACGACACCTTTATAATCCGCAATGAAAGACAGTGTTGGTCTTGTGGGAGAATTATTAATAACTATAAATTAAGATTCTCGATCACTTGTCATTAGTTATGTGTTAGTAATTAATAAATAATAATCATAACGAGTGATGGGTGTCCAGAAATGTGTCAACCTTCTAATGGATTTACCAACTAAAGTTAATAGCAGGAAATAAAGACCAGTTTTTATCATGGTAGTGGCTAGAATAATAAGATTATCTATTCAAGAAAGTTTGTCATATACATTTATGTTATGAATAGTGTTAAACGTAATGTTACAGTATTTACAATATAAAATATTATGATGCAATTAACACACAAGCAACTGCTGATGTAATAAAATGTATTCACACAAATTCAGATTATAAGATGCTGATAAGGATTGGATGAATATATATTTAATATATCAAGCATTTTATTCAGTTGATTTTTTAAATGCTAAATTAGATATTGCAAAGTAATTAAACAACAATCTATTTATACCAGATATTCATTGACAATTGATTAATTAATAGTTAAATAATCACACTAATAATCTTGTTACCAATACTTATCAAGTGAAACTTCAAAAAGAATCTGTTTTTATAATTTATTACAACTGTTTCTAGGTGTTTACCAACTAATATTCCTTATTAATTTACCAAGAGTGTTTTTAATTATTGCATGAACACTGTTTCTTATCTTAATTTTTTAAGTACAAATGTGGACAATGTATAATTCAGCTTTCGCAAAAAGAGTGCAAGTGTTGTCATGAACAAGACAAAATAATTTACAAGATGGATTGTGCAAGCCAATAGATTCATAATACACCATCCAGATTTTCTTGTTGTTGAATAATAACTAGTTCTTTAAAGAAATTACGAAGAAACCTTAACCACACCGATCTAGTACTTACCCTCAGATGTTCTCGCTAAGATGCAACTCTGCCCACTTTTGTTGCTAAGTATTTTTGTTTTCCCCGAAAACAAATTTTTGATACTGCCTCTGTAAGCCATCAAAGTCTAACAACAATGCCTGGCATTGCTAACTGTCCTGAAAAGACTGTCTGCTTTGCATTTCATAGTCTTCTTCTTGCAAATGCTCACTATACAATACTATTTGTGGTTTCAGATGAAAGGTTTTTGTTTCATCTTTGTATTCCACATTTTTGTAATTTGTTATCTTTGGGAAATGTATTTTAGTTCATCAGCTGTTTGTGCAGTCATTTGCACTGCAATAATTAACCATGTTTAATTTTTTTTTATACTACGCATTTACCACAAGACAATATGTCGGACAGCACATGCAGATGATCACAACATTGTGGCGTCACATGCTATGTTGCTATGGTAAGAAATTTTTTAGTCTCACAAATGAACGAGAGCTCTGATTTCTTTCAGAAATATTGACTTTCAATGATGAAATAAATTAATTTATACAAATCATTGAAAGTTTAAAGTTTGCATTCTTGATTCTAAGAATGAGAATTACTCATTTTACATGGATTTATTCTTATCAGTAGTTGACCTTTTCAAGGAGGCAATGCTAAAATGACCACTAACCGTACAGCACAATATAAGCCACCAAAATACAATATTTGCTACAGCCTAAACTCTGATATTTAGATTGAGAAACTCAATCTGTTTGAATCCACAAAGCATCCCAATGCACAGAGGTCAGAGCAATTTATAGTTCATTTAGCCTGCCTTGTGTATAGGTCAAGGCCTCACGCAAAGGCTTACTGTTTTCGTAGATTTAGGGCTACTGGCGAACTCCCTTACTGGACAAAGTAATTTTATATAGCCTATCTTGATTCTAGAGCACTAAGATATAAGTATTCAACTGTAGCAGTCCGATCAAAATTAGTCCAATAGTCTTTTAGTTAGCCACAGCCAAACAGAATTTCAGTATATGTATAAATTTTATATATGTATACATGCCTATGAAGTAAATTTTAACTTTGCTGTCTTTTAAAGTGTATAAGATTATAGACATTGGGTTTTGTCGATATAGTGTAATGTTCGGATTGTTCCTTAAGACGCAATTTTATTTGTGTGCGATAAATAAAAATTAATTATCACAATTATTAACAACGTATATTTGATGCACACGGGAATCAGTCCTCATGTATGAACACACGCGTATATATTATTCTGGTGCTGGTGATTGTCACGTTCACACGCTCCACACGTATTGCTGAGGATGAGGAAGAAATTTCGAACTTTTGCAGTTAGTAAAACTGTAACTTAAAGAACAATACGAACATTACACAACATTTGACGCTAACCATGCAGCAAGACGCTACACAACAGTTATAATTTACGATGCACTAACACTAACGCGAAACGCATCGCTTACAGTTAACAATACTACGTTAACAAAGACGCTTAAAAGGTGTTTAACAATTAACATCTAACATTTACTATAAAGAAAAATAATACAGAGTTAGATTATCCATGCTACAAATCTCTCATCATAGGTTGCTGATCCAGTAATAAATTGTCTAATATTAAACTCTTTGGACTTTTCTCGTTGATGCACAAGCGTGCTAGAGTACGTGCAAACTCTCTACAGTTGATGTAGTTAGGTCTTCATGTAGTTGGCGAATCTTTCTAATTCAACACCGCATATTCAGCATCACCCGATTGGTTTTTTGTACACAGGCGCGCTCACAGAGGAATTTTTTCCCATGTAAGCTGGTGACCTGACTTAGCGTTGATTGAGAACTTTTAATGTTAAACATTAATCTCTGAGATACTGGTTTTACACACTCTTGTACTGTACAGTATTAACTGGAACAGTGAAATATATTTGCCCTATGTTCACTCTATATTTCTCTACCTTTACCTTAATAAGTTTCACCAATCTCTGAAAAAAATATAATTAAAACTATTGCAAAATATAATATTCAATTTTCATTCGTACAAAACTATATTTAATAAACACAATTTCAATCATAATCGTTACTCTCTAACAAATCCTCAGATTTTACCTTCAAACTTATAGTGACTCTATGACCAAGACTTTTTCAGTCCAACCTTGTGTAGAGCGAAGTTAATTTAGTTTGCCAGAAACATGTTAGTTTTTTTTTTTACCCCTTCCATCTTTCTTGGGTCAGCTAACTCATCAACCAATTAAATTTAGACATGTTTCTGCTTCGCTTCCTAACGACTCTCATGAACAGCTGGGTGCATGCACACATACACTTATATCGGTCTAAACTCCCTGTGGTTGGTCTAAGCTCCCTGTCCCTGTGATTATTTCTTATTCACCCTTCAATGCACCTTTGGACTGCACATACCCGACATATAATTCTAATCTCAATCAAACACATGCCCACTTATACTTTCCACCTTAAATCATTCACTCACTACCTGGAAGTAGGCGTTTCTGTTCATAAACAGCGTATGCAGCAGACCTCAAAATAAGTTTATTGTATATACTTTGCGTTTTCAAGTTACATTAC
This sequence comes from Sinotaia quadrata, assembly GCA_028829895.1. Taxonomy (NCBI): domain Eukaryota; kingdom Metazoa; phylum Mollusca; class Gastropoda; order Architaenioglossa; family Viviparidae; genus Sinotaia; species Sinotaia quadrata. The sequence goes on from CM054177.1 coordinate 72,389,658, forward strand.
TCAAATAATAATTATGATTCATTAACTTATTTAACATTTTACAATTAATAAGAAATGTGATCCCCGTTTCAAGACATTTGGTTTCTTTGGATGGGACCAAGATGTTTGATTAATTTTCTTCTCGTGTATTCTCTTGGACTGAGTCATCTTCTTGTTCTTGATTCCAAAGCCATAATCAATGTCATCCTCTATGTTACCTCAGAGCGTTAAGAGTCCTTGCTATGCATAAATGCTTTGTTTGTGTTACGAACTTTGACCTAGATATTCTCTGACTATCGATTCATTACTGTTTCTCATGCTGTAGTTTCAAGAAAATGTCCTGCGGTTGCAATGATGCCGTTGAAATCTGCTTGACCTCAGGCTGTGCATTTTATTGTTCTATTCATTTCTAATTTTGCCATTACTTGGCATTCTAATTAAGTCATTTTTTGCCTCTTTAAATTAGCAAACTTTAGTTATTGAAAGTGATAGTTATTTAACTCAGACTCGGATTCTAGAAACGTTGTGAAATTTGCTTTTATAATAATTCATCTACCGCAGTGTGCGTTTCCCGAGGATCCAATGATATTATTGTTCATTTAAAAACGAAACGGAGATAACTAGATTCTACCACTGTTGTATTGTTGATGGTATTATATGTACACCTGTTTCATAAAATAATATTTTACTGCTTTCCTACTCGTTATTCTTGCAGTTCATTTAACGTCATATTCAATGATATGTGTGGATATAGAGTCAAAGAATACGTCATCAGCTCATTAATGAATATTAATAAGGGATCTCAAAACTGATTATTAGTAGTGAAGGTATAAAATTAGGAATTAGTAATTATGATATAGTCCTAGTGCCTAGGGATTATTGCATTAAGAGGCACTGAAGATTCCTCTAAGGAGGTCTATAATCCTTCCTATCTGCAATTTAAGTTGATAATATATAAGAATTATAATACAGTTAATTAGATGCAGCTTGATAAGATCGTTTAAGTCCTTACGCCACGTTGATTGGTTGGTGTGTCATACAAATAGATAGAAACGCAACACTCTCTATTGGCAATGTATCTTTTCACTGGATTCATGGCTACCTCAGTTGAGATACCTAACTATAATAGTCGCTAATGTATTTTTTCGTTCCTAAATTTTACTAAATTATTTAGAAACTAAAAAATACTGCATACCAATTGTAAAAGGTATTCAGTATTATTGGGATTATAAACAATTTAAACAAATTTAACTATTATAAACAATTTAATACCGATTGTAAAAGGTATGGACCCACAGCCGCGATTTCCATGGCTAGTACCGTGAGCAATTGATAGCATTTCTGTAGTGCAGAGCTTTGACATTTGTAGGCAGTGGTAAACAATTTTGCGAACGTTGCTGGGTTTTTAATGCTTGACATACATTTTAATTATGTATGTAATAGTTAGTAAACTGTTATAACTGAACATCAAAGTATGTTCAGTTATAACAGTTTACTTACTATTACATACATAATTAAAAAACTCTATTTTACTATCTACTACAGTATATGTTAATCTAAATGTTGTAATTGCATGGAGAATTTGTTCGTTTGATATGTTGTAATTGCATGGAGAATTTGTTCGTTTGATATGTTTCTCATATATTTATTTTCTTGCTTGTGAAGTCGACATATACGATTATTATTCAACAAGACATTTATCAAAATAGATAGTCATAGTTCTATAAATTTAATCAAATAACTATTAATATTACATATAACAAAACCATACAGCTAGCCATGTCTTATACATGAAGTGTATAATTATGTATACATACATACATACATACATAAATATAGATGTCTGTAAATTCAAAACTGTAAACATTTAGTTGAAATGTTTGACTTACTTGCCCTTTATACCAGTAATATGAGGATCACCAGTAAGAGTGCATACTTTTGCAGCAACTGTCTCAACTTTAAACTGAAAATAACAAAAAAAGGGAAATTAGTAAATTCTCCTACTGGTAATATTTACAGCTAGAAACAAATGTGAGAGATGTTGCATGTAGTTTCAAGAGTAACTGCAAAATGTAATCTGAAAACAGAAAACAAAGAACAAACACTATTCACATATTTGCCTAAGAAATAAAAGTAGTTTGTATTTAAGCTACATTTTATTACAGATAAATATCTCTATCAATCAGTATTACAATATTTAGATAATTTTCTGTGATGCTTGTAAAATGCAAATTATGTTATCGGAGGTATTATTATATTGACACAGCTGTTGTGAAAAATATCAATGAAATTTGTAAACTACGAATAAATGTATTACTTTGATACTCCAATCATCACAAAGGTTATGTTTTAATAATTATTTTTCTGATTCAGTGATGCGAACAAGTCATATATGGTTCATTAGTTGATCAAAATAATGCCTGTCAATTGCGGAGATTCTTCGTGTGAAAACAAAGTATAAGCCATTCCTGTCAAAACTCATTAAATTGCTAAAATTAAAGATGTGGATTGGAAGACATTGCTAGCTTAGAGATTTTCTAAATGAAAGATTATTCGATTCAGTGAAGATTTGATTAAATTGCTCAGCGGAAAAATTATGAATTTAAATAAAAACGTACATTGACAGATGGATAATTGAGTGAAGAAATGTTCGTATTTAAACATGGATAGATGGATGAAAGGGTAATCAGTTTTCTAAGATGGTTTAAAATATGTGATTGGGTAGGCTTATACGGCATTAAAAATTAGTTGGCTGATACGAAGACAGTCACATAATACCCGAGGAAATTAAAAGATCGTATTCGTGCAATGAATATGAAAACATGATATATGACAAAAACGTGAACGTGAGCATAATTATTTCTAGTCATAGTCGATGTTCTGGATAATTCTGTCTATCTTAACAATTCCACCATATCTACCAAAAACAGTGGAAACTGACAAGACAAGAACAGACAGGGCCTACCTAATCAAAGGTCATGATGGCGTAAGAAACACAAGTGAGGTCACAACTGCCGATCAAAGAAACACGCTCTAATACCAACGTTCACCTGACAATTGTGAAATTTTTGCATTCGATTGAGAAGAAACGAAAAATTACTACAGTCTTTACAACAAAGTAGTGACATCACTCCTCCTAAAGTCTGAGACCGTCCTGTTCACACATTACCTCAGTTTTCATTACTCCGACTCCCGTAGCTCTTAATGTAACTCACCATCCTCAGAATCAACAAATATTGAAGGATGCACAAAGTTTGTAATCAGTCAAACAATCGCACTATAAAATAATAATAGAGCAATATGTAATAAATGAAAAACACTTTCTTATAAATTCTGCATCAAATTAGATGACTTACCTGAACAAAATTTGGAAGGAAATTATTAAAGACAGCAAAGTAGGGCCCATTAATTATGTTCTCCGGTAATCTTTGAAAAGTTAGCTGAGCGTCCGCATTAATTCCCTGTATCGGATCATAAGATGCCACAAATGGAATAACTATCGATGCCTGACTGGTCGTATCACTCCATTTACTCATGTCCAACGTGTATTTACAAGCACTTTTTGCCTTAATTACATCTGAAACATAAAATGAAGAAACGGTGCACGGTTTATTTTGAAAACGATTTGTTATTTTAGCAAAAGATAATTATAACACCTAAAGTTGGCTTACATCAAGGGATATAAAATAAATAAGTGTAATAACTATTAATCGGATTCCTTTGACTCCATTTTCTTATCGCACACAATATAAGTGTGTTCAAGATCTAAAAGAGTGAAAGTATGGTCGTCCAAACAAGCAATAACTTATCTTCAATGTAAAACATTTCAGTAAAGAGAGAGAGTATAAAGACTATAGCACATGTGTGAAACCATGAAACTAATTACAAACGGCGATACAGAATATAAACACTAAAATATGACGAAATAGTATTAAATTTGCATACAATTTGTTGTAAGTCTAACTACGATGAAATAGTATTAAATTTGCATACAATTAATGCAAGTCTAACTATGACAATTGTAAAATAATACGATATCAACATTATTCTAATTAGGTCACCACGAACGATTGTAAAATGAAAGGAAGTGACTTTTCAAACAAAACTGATGGAAAGTATGTTTGAGACACGAAGTCTTATGACTAATATAGAAATAAAATTATGCAGCCTTTAATGTGTGCATGAATTGGCTGTAAAGTGATACCTTGCCCTTGGCTTGTAATTGCATGCGAATAAGTCACATTAAGTCTGTCACAGTCTGATAAAAATGTCATGACTTTCTGACCCACTTGTTGTTTTTTTCAAATATCAAGATTTGAAAACCCTTTGTTTAAGTTCCCTCGTGATACTTCTGTATCGAGAAGCTTCTAACAAAGAGGTCAAGACGTTATGTAACTTTAGGCCCATTGTCTAGGTTCTAGAACCAACTACATGCCATGCGATCCGTCACGTGATATGCTCTATGCTTTCTTATAAATATGGTAAAAGCGCGCCCGAACTGTACTCCGATCCAGAAGCTACGACGCTGTGCAACACGTCTAGTACTCGTGAGTCATACAGGAAAGACCGAAGCGTTTTGCTGAGATAACACCTCGATTTCTCACTAAGGTATCATTTTATTTGATTGTATTTTGTATATTTAAACTATGTATGTAATTGTGCTATGTATTGCTATGTATTGCTATATAACTTGAGCACGGTTCGTTGAAATGACTGAAAACCTATAAGTTATGGAATACAAATCATTGTAACTCTTTTCCATTGTAACCTTAATTTATATTGACTTTAAATTCACTAGAGCCAGGAGTGCCTGCGCTCGACATGAATTTCACATGTAATTCAAATTATTGCGTGTAATTTTAAATGTAAATTGTGAAGTGCTTTGCTTGATTTGAATTGCCCTTTTGTATGAACGCTAATTTAACGTTGTAGATATTTTATGATTCATACGTCATGCACTGTTAAATGTAACATGCGTGAGAAGATTATATTTTCTAATCTAAAATTGTAAACGATGCGTCAGTCGAATTTCTAATTCGAGCATTTGAGCTAATCGTGCTTAGGTAGCGAACCTGGCCACAGAACGATTACAAACACATTCTGTTTCTAGGTCGGTCTCGTGATCCCTGTTCAAGCCGGTTCTGAACTCCATGAACTAGTTCGAATCCTTCAAAGTCCACCATTGCAGAGACAACGCCGACGTATAGGCACATGTCCGTCTACAAATCACAAGTTCACAAGCGGGCTAAGCTGAGGGACAGTTTTCCATTGTTATGCTATGTGCATTTCCGCTGATGTAACTACAGTGAAATAGACCTGTTCGGACTGGACCAAGGACCAGGCACAACAACACGAAAGAGCTGAGTAGAAACTCTAATGAACAAAGAATCACAATAAACAATTTGGGCATTTCTCAAGAACAGTAAAGCACTTATGTGCCGAATTAAGAAATAGACTTCGCGCTCGTATTTGATTATTGTTAAACTTTATTAAATCTTATTTTAATCATTAATCCTCTTCGTAGTCCATTTTTATGCATAATAGACCTAATGATTTTTCATGGATTGGATGGGGGCGAAATTGAGCTGAATGACGTAACGAATGCATATTAATTTAGAGGAATTTAACGACTCCAAACCAGCTATTGTACGCAATTTATCAGTTTGTAAATCTGCTGTCTGCACTACAAGACACATTTTTAAGTTAGTCAAATGATAAGTTGGGCAACCAGTCTGTATAGGATAGAGAGAAGGAATTAATTTAATCTATTATCTTTAAAGTCCTTAATTATCCTAGGCAGGGTCTATAAATAAATACTGGAAACGTAACAAAGTCTTTCTACCAAAATGAATGTATTTTGTGCTATTAATAAGCAGTCATAGTGGACTCTTTTAACAGAAGAAAAGGACAGCAAGTATTGAACACTGATGAATTCATAACATTTTCTACCGATAATGACAATTTCTAAAAATTAATAATTAACAACAAAATCAATTATTCAATCTGATGTTATCATGTTTGAGAGCCTAAAAAAATGTTTGAAAAAGAAACATGTTATTCAAATACAATATGATAATTATTTTTAAGTTATACCGATAAAGGCAATATTTCATACTTTCTGTAAACTTCTTTTCATAATTATTGAATTTGTTTCTTTATCTCTTAGTTCAAACAGCATCTTGATTCAGGTACATGAGGTATGTCATGGAGAATAGCGCCACTTATGAGATTTATTTTTATTCTGTGCAAAGAATTGCATAAAGACTGATGAGTGTAAAACGTCAAGGGTGAATATACACACTATTGAAAGCAGACATAAATTTTGTCACATGTCCGGTTTTCCTTTAACGACCCTGTCCTAATTCAGGCACTAATTATCAGCATTACTTCATTAGATAATCCCTAACATTAGCAACAGCCAGATTTGCCTATATTATCTCCCTTTCAATGCCACAATCTCAGCCTGATTGCTCACGACACTTAGTCGGATAAATTAGTTGATTTCTTGCCAACAATGTTATCTCCCCTTTATTTATAGATTAATCTTTATAGTTCTTTATTCCTTTATCTCTGGCTCAGCCCCCAGTTGGCAATCATGGTCGATTACATGCACTTATGTAATAACATAGCGAGATAACAATTAAGAGAATTAACAATAAAATTAAATTTGGAAACAAGAAAATGAACAATTTTATTTCCGCGAATACAAAGTGATATTGCGCGACCCTGTAAGTCAATTTACAGTCCAAACTATTGAGAATCTATTTTTTTACTGTCCTTAGACTTAGCTTTCGATTGAACGAAATATTGTTGTTGTCCACTGACAAAGCTGACATCACATGACCCTTGGCAGTCCTTCAGAGTGATAAGGATTCAGCTCGGATGCTCGCTCAGCAAGTTGTACTGGACTCCACACTTTAACAAGGTTGGATTTCCACATCAAGTAGCATTTAGCAGTCAGATCTGAGTTATGAGGTAAAACTCAGGACCAGCTGGAATACACAGCTATTAATATTAAAGCTTCATGTGTGATAATGACTTTATGGGCTTTATGGCAGCAGTGATAATCACTCTTTACAATCTCACTAATTCATAGATTACATTACATTGAAATTCAAATGTATAAAATCTTTACAATACATATTTCCTTCATTACTCTATAGTTGCTCATAATACAATTTAGCTAGTGACCATGCAGCACATGTTAACTCTCCCATGATAACAATTAATCAATGGTAACACAATTACATACACGTGGTGATTCTCTCCACTATTGCAAATGCAATATCGCTATACTACTTAGCTTCTGTAAGAAAATGTATTAACATCAGCAACATTCAATTCACAAGAATATTCTACACATTTACAATACAAAATACATAGAATCAATTCAACAGGAAAGAATTTTGATTAGAGAAATCAAGCATTACCACTATGTGTTTTCTATGGCATGGTCTTAGGCAGATGAAGCTTATCACCCTTGGCGTGTGGGCACTATCTCTTGATTGGCGCATCTGACTCGACCTAACTCATTCAGGCAATTTTGTCAATGAAATGAAGGTCAACTAACATCTTAGTGCTATGTCATTGCCCGGTACACAAATGACCATACATGGGTAGTTAGCATCTGGTTTGGGGCAGGACCTTCACCTGTGATCTAACTTAATTTCCCTGAACTCGTAAACAACTATTTTCTGGCCTAAGCTTTAATCCTTAATGGAAGTTTCTCAATGGGTACACAAAGTTGTGGAAAAATCCGTATATGAAAGAAACAGTTAATAATACAACAACAAAAAACAATGTTATCAGAAATTCATAATTTGTTTTAATATATCTTCACAAATATATACAATATTCAAAGTAGATATGAATATACACACTATAACATGCAATTATCAATATACACACTAGTGAAGGCAGATATCAATATACAAACGATTGCATGCAGATATTATTATACAACCCATTGAAATCAGGCATTACGCACTAATTGTGATGAAGTAAATAGTAAAAATTAAATAACGTAATTAATTAATAAAAATAATTGAGAAACATATTTCGTCAAACAAACGTATCACAAAAATTATAATTTATCGCGTGAAGATCAACTATACTGTTCTATGAATTAATTATTTATTTAATAAATTATTTAAGTAATTAATTATATTTAGATGCTACACTAAACTTCACCTTGGTATGAAAGAGCACAGCAATAGCTCAACTATTGTCCAATATTTACTAAGTTAGCAATTTGAACGTTATAAGGTACAAAATCTATGAATTTAATGAAGATATTGTTGACGAACCGTGAGACTTGTTAATGGCTATCTGGAACATTAGTAGACAATCAAAGTCATTGTCGCACAGTATAGGAAGAGTTGAAATCACAGAAATGTTTTTCTCTCTGTCTGCCATGCTAATTTTCATAAATTCTGGTTCAACCTGTAAAACAAAACAAAAAAATAAATTATAAAACTAGATGAATTGAGGGGATAGATAGATGATAGGTAAATAAATGAATTTATAAAAATAAATTTATCATTTATATTGATATCGAACAGATTATGATGATATAAAATGTCCAGTTTAACAAAATTGGACGAGATAGAACCCATGTGTTATGTCTGATGACAACTAAGCATATAACTGCAAAAATAAAATGAAATGCATGTAACCGTATGAATTTAGCATACAAACAAATATTAAGAAATCTGAATGTTCAAAATAAAAAGTCATTTTCTCTGTCTGTTAGCAATGTAATCATTTCTTCAGAACTTCACTCTATGAACTAATTAATCATTTCTTAAGATCGTCTGTCTGTGCCTGACAATCAAGACGTGATGCAGACTGCACACATTTGTCAGACGGAAGTGGTCGTATTTGTTCATAATATGGTCGCAGATGCTCGATTCTTCAGCTGTTTCATACGTTTTCTGATTTAATTTGTAAAGCATATTGTATGAAGTTTCACGGAAAACGTTGATCTCTCTGTATTTGTGTCAGTCTGTTTGTATGATAATTGGTTTGATATTTAATTTTACTTTTACTAGGACCGATAATGGCGTCTTTTTAAATTCCGCAAAATACATATTAATTTTCGGTGGGTTGGGGTGGAGTGAGGGGAACGACGTTTGACAGAAAACATTTCTTTCCGACATTTGGACAACACTGTGTGACGAATTTGTGCTTCTTACTGTCTCTGCTGTTCTCACTCGTACTAGTCTCGTACTAATTATATCGTCAGTGTGACTATATGTCTGATACATATATTCATATCGTATTGCTGGCATTGTCTTCTGGGTTATGTTTTCATTCTAGTTTTTGGATGCAATAAGCTACACTCTCTATGTCCTCCATTTTGTCACGAGTTCATCTTCCATGCAGTTTGATACAAGCACTACATAAACATTCTGTGACGGCAAAGCCACTTAGTTATAGAAAATGTTTATTATTATTAATTAATATTTCATAACTAGTTACAGGTGATGAGAATCTTAATATATTTTATTAATGATCCTCCAACAGACACCACTGGTCTCTCACTTGGTGGATATACAGGCGCTGTAAATACTTCTTCTCTTCCACAACTTTAAAGATAAATATTTACTGTCACTCAATGTTCCATAGATGGAAGCCTTCTTGCTAAAGGAAAAGACAAATCCGTCCTCAATCGATATTTAGTGAACCCCCATCCACCCCCTTTCTTCTCTAACAAAACAGTCTTTCATAAATACAGTTCAACAATATGTCAATACAAATCACAGGTTAGTTCTATCAGAGAATAGAAATGGAGTTATTAGAGGTAGGTGGTTATAGTCTTTTTATGTCTTTATAGTCCGGATTAAGTGCAGTCTTAACAGTCTCCTTTGCACACTTAGCCACAATGTCACAATTTATAGTTCAGTTCAATTTTTGTCCACTCCATATGTATACTTGCACATGGAAAACACTGTTCTGCTATTTACACTTAATCTAGGTGCTTCTTTGTTGACTCCTTCAAATAGACCAATATATGCAGTGATGTCCAACAATTTCTCTACTCTAGAAATTGTTGAGCAGTCAACAAATCTTACCATAAACATCAGTAGAGTGCAATGTATTCTTACATTTACATGCCATTCCCGCCTTTACCACAGTTGGTCATAGTGGTTATAAATAATAAACCGGGAGGGTCATATAGTATGTAAAAATAGCAGCTGGAAAGGCTATTTGGTCACTGCAAAATATAATTAAGGAGCAAACCTAAATTTCCAGCATATCACTTTATAAATCCATTTTACTTTACATTCTAGTCTCAACTTACAGTTTCCTGCAACGGTATCCATTAGCCCGATACATGCTCATGGCATAATAAATACAGCATATCAAAACATTGTCAAGTGTCAACATACTAAATGCAAGCAGCTTAGTTCAAACACTTGTAGAAATAAAAGTCATCTCACATAGCACATCTCCACACATGTATAGCATATCAATAGCAAAAATACATGAAATATTTCTCTGTTCTCTCTCAGCCAGTCAGTTTAACCCACCACCAGGCTAAAGGCCACCTTTCAAAACCAGACTTTCTTCTTGCCACTCCAAATTCAAAGTGATCAAAGAATAGAATTTTCTACAGCAAGTAAATTATTTAATCTCAGCCCTTTGGCTGGTCTCGTTCTCATAAATCATAATCATTGGATAAATAAAAACTACTCACTAGTTTGCATTTTACATCAGCAAATCTAGAATATTCTTACCTCGAGCATTTACTTCAACTCAGATACTTTCAAAAATACCATCATAAGGAGTGGCCAAGTTCGGATTACTCTGAAAATTTAACAATTTTATAACAATTTAATTTTAAAATAGGGAGAGGCAAATTTACTCCATCACACATTCCATGGTTGATTATATTTTTCTCATAATATAAGGTATAAATATTGAAGTTATCTCACCCTGATTCCAGCCCAGTATGAAGTGCTGCTTTCTTTCCAGCGACTGTACACGTTCACAGTCTGATAGATTCCTCTTGCCTGGCAGCTCACCTGTCACACGTTTTACCACATGCCATACATTTAAACTAATTTATACTTGAAGCATTATTGCAATACGTAATACTATGTAATTATAATAATGTGATAAAAACACATCTCTAGGATTCAGTAAACCAAACCATAATATGTAAATATTATGTAAATATGTAAATATGTAAGCGTTAATTCCTAAATTGATTTAATTTTCAAACAACAAAGACATCAATCATTGTATTAATTTTCCTACACTTTTCGTTTTATCGCTTGCAATCAAACTGTGAATTAGCATTTGCAACAGAAATACTCTAAAATTATCACCAAGAACAAAACTACAAGATTTACAGACAAATACTCAAACTAAGAAATTAAAATATAAGGTCTTCGCTGAAAATGTTTAATCAAAATCACAGAAATTATTCACATATTACAACATAGCAAAGTTATCACACAAAGATCAAAGATCGCGTTTGGGCCAAATTATCGTTTATATATATTTCTCCTACACCGATGACCATATTAATAACTGTCAATCCCATCTTATATCTAAGCAAATAAACTGGAATTAAACAATACATGTGTCAGGGAGTCATATCGTTTCATTTGCTATTCATACAATATTTAAATCGTGTATTATCAAGCCAAACGTGGAGCTTACATTTGTATTTAAATGACCTTTCAGTAAGGATCCATCAAGAGTGGCAATTCTGTTGGGTTCATAAATAATAGTTGAATTCAACTGCACATCCTCAGCACCGTCAAACAACCAGACAACCTCGAATGCCAAATCTGAATCGTGTTCATTAAAGGTGATTTCACAATTAAAATGGAAAGAACGACCAACGATGACAGGTCCGCTGAATCGCGGTACAGGTAGAGCTGAAATCGAAATGTAATCTTTTAAACATTCGTAACATGCATCCAATCATTTAACATTCATTTACTAGCTATGGAAATCTGTAGTTTCTAACTATTAATCTTTATGCAAATCGGATACTTTTCCACACTGATTTGTTATTTACTGTTTTCACTCTGACACTTAAGCTGTTCACATTTGCACACGTATACAAATAATGTTTTAAACTATTCCGTTAACAAATACATATTCAATCAAACATTGAGCATAATCTTAAAGAAAAACTACGTCTCTAGCCATCCCGTCTCCAGTTCAAAAATATATTTTGAGGTACTTTGAGACCTAACAGTAGAATTATATTTCCAATCATGTCTTTCACAATTAGCCTGCCTAAATGTGGCTTTCAATTTTTCTAACATCCCGCTGATATAACGTATCCAAAGTTGATAACGACTGCAATGAATGTTCGAAAGGTCAGTTTCATTAAGGAATTATAAAACAAACAAAAAAAGGATTAAATCAACATATATTACTGTGATTCATTTTTCAGTCCACAAAAATAATTCTTTATACATTACCTTTGCAGTCCGGCTCAAGATTCCTATTTCTAGACCATTCGCCAATTTGACATACCCCACCCGAACCTGTGAAATGGACACTTTCTTTAGAAAACGTTGCATTAGACACATTTCAAGATAGATAATATTTTTAATGCAATTCACATGTTTAGTTGGTCTCATGTTAGAAGACTAAAAATAATTATGACAAGGAAGTATGTTTTAGCAATGTTTCAGAATGAGAGAAGGTTGATATTTGTCATGGGGGCGGGAGGTAGACGCCAAAATTAATTATTTTATTATTCTTTACGTCAGTCATCCGGTCAATGTCGTTCGACCACCGCATTACAAATTTTGCTGATATGGTTAAGATGGCCGACTTATATAATGGCTATCCCAACCCAGGATACAAACCCGCGGCCACGCCTTAATCCAGACGACCATACACACCTAGACCAAACACACCTATGACGAAAATAGGAAAACCCATTCCAACGCAGTCGACTCGTGCTAAACCGCCACAAACAAACCATCCATTGCAAACTGATTTATCCACTGTGACATGTTTTACGTGTCAAAGGAAAGGACATTTTCCCGTGACTGCCCAATGCCTCGTGACATAAAAGTTTGTGTCAGCCCAGGAGTGACGCTAAAGACACATGAGGGTATAGTGAACAGACAGCACATTGACATTTTAGTTGACACTGTGCATCGATAAAAAAATCACCACAATCTAAGTGGCCGATGCGCTAATAGACAATTTTTCATGAACTGGTGTGCCACGCAAAATTTTAAATAATCAAGGCACCCAATTCATATCGGCAATGATGGCAGAAACAATGCACCTTCTTTCATGTAAACAGCTATTTTCATGACCTTATCATGCACAGTCAAATGGCCAGTCGAACGTTTTTACGGGATGATTAAAAATATGCTTGTTAAAATGGACTCAGAGCAACCCGACCAGTGGCCACATTTTCTTTCACCCTTGCTATTTGCAAACCGAGAGTTGCCACAGGAAAGTACAGGGTTTTCATCTTTGAGTTGTCATATGGTCAACACCCTGCAGTCCCCTGAAACTACTCTCTTTTGAAAGGAGACAGTATTAAAGAGAGCAAGGACATACATACTTATGTGACAGAGTTACAACAGCGGTTAACAGAAACATGTTGCATTGCACAAGAAAGAAATCGTGCTAAACAACCCAATTATAAATGGAATTTTAATTGCAACGCCGTTAAAAGTGACCTTGAACCAGGTCGGTATATGCTACTCTTGTGCCCCATGCATAACAACCGAATGCAGATGCACTGGCGAGACCCATATCGTGTCGTCAAACGCATAAAACAAAATAACTACAAAATTCAAAGAGGGAACAAGCAAAAAGTGTATCTCATAAATATGCTTAAATATTTTTGAATGCAATGATGAACAAACATGCAGTGTGAACATTGCATTGATTCAACTGGATGATAACAACTTCAGTACAGATATGATGTCCACAGAAATATCAGAAATTGCCCCTGACCTCAAAACCTGATCAACCAGGTCGAAATTGATTCGAACTTGACAGCTGAGCAGCACGAGGTGATGCAACACTAATTCAGAAGACACATATTCACGGACCAACCAGTTCATTCTAACTTGGTCAAGCACCACATTAAATTGCTGAGTGATATACTGATATGGCTCAAACAATATCCACAAAAGTTTGAAAGTACAAAATATATAGCTGAACAAGTATGTGAGATGGAAAAGCAAGGTGTTATTGAACCATCTCAATCGCTCTACTTTTCATCCGTAGTTCTAGCTAAGAAGAAAGATGGTACACTTCGTTTCTGCATTGACTAAAGGCAACTGAATGAAATAACAGGGTTGATGCTGAACCGATACCAAATTAGGTAGAACTATTTTCTCGTCTATGTAAAGCAAACTATTTTTCAAAGTTTGATATATGAGCAAAGGGTACTGGCAATTATCATTAGCCATTGATGACAGGCCAAAGACAGCTTTCCCCACCCCATTAGGCCTCTATCAGTTTTGCAGACTGCCATTTGGACTTGCAAATGCCCCCACAACATTTTTTAAATTCATGCAAAAGTTACCTTTAGAGACTGTAAACGCAGTGAATTTTTTCGACGACATTTTAGTGGATACAGAGACATGGGTCCAACATATACACTCAGTAAGCAGTTTACTCGATATGCTTGAACAGCACGGATTGACAGTAAAGCTGTCGAAGGTCCATGACAGTTTTGGGAAATTGAATTCTTTAGACACATCGTGAGTGGAGGACGAATAAGCCCGACACTAGACGTGATCATCGCCATATGTGATATGACCATTCCAGTTACGAAAAGACATGTCAGGGCAGTCCTAGGGTTAGTAGGGTACTACAGAAAGTTCGTTCCCCAGCTCAGTACCATTGACAGATTTAACAGGCAACAAACAGCCCACTAAAGTACATTGGACTGATGAGTGCAACACAGCCCTTGAGAAATTTTGATTAGTAGACCAGTCCTCCAAATGCCAGATTTTGAAAAAGGTTTCATTGTGAGGACAGATGCCTCAAATGAAGGGCTTGGTGCTATACTTTTGCAACAGGCACATGTAGCATATGCATCCAAGAAAGTGTTAGATCAAGAAATGCACTACTCACCTATTGAAAAGGAATGTTTAGTCATTGAATGAGCGTTGAAAAGTTTGGCATTTATTTGTATTCCAAACCATTCATCCTTCAGTGTGATCATAAACACTGACATATGTGTGCCATAGTATCATGACAATGCCAGACTAACTACTAGGTGACATTATTACTCCAGAGGTAGTTTCATTGTCGAGGATATCCCTGGTAGAGAGAATTCGGGTGCATATGCGTTGTTGACACATCCTATTACCACCCTGTAAGCAAATTTGAAAACAAATGGAGTTCATTATTGTAGCTCCATAAATCATTGCATTTGAGATGCAATATTTTGTGAAATTTTAAATTTTTCTTGTTACTTTGAAATGAAGTCAAGTTTGATTTATGCATTGAAACAAACTTTATTTTGCCTCATCTTTTGATTTGCACTTATTGCCTAAGCTTCAATCAAAAGTAGGGGGTGAATGTTACGGGGGCGGGAAGTAGAAACCAAAATTATTTCTTTTATGATTGTTTACGTCAGTCATCCAGTCAAGGTCGCCTGACCACCGCATAAAATGGCCGGTATTTATTTTTGAAATGCTAGGTTAAAGAGTGCAAGTATAAATTCACCTACATTTCAAATCAATAACATTAAAACTAGGTTTGATGTTATATTCATAAATGTATTCTGTGAATTATGCATTTGTGCAAATTCAGTTATTTCATTGTTGAGATGCTTGAGTGTGAGAAGTTTAATTAGGAAAGATTGACATATCATATATTACATTTATATAACCATGATAACAGATTTTTATAAACTCAATACGTTATATTTGTAGTTATGAAAGATGTCTATTTAATTAGAACTTAATGAACTTGAGGATTATAAATGCCTGAGGTCTAGCAGTAATATTTTCGTGCTAATTCTGCTAAGCAAGGAAGTTGTGAACTTTCAAGGACATGAGCATTGTGCACTGAAAATGTGAATTCAGCAGAATTTTTATAAAAACTTTGACTAGCAATAAAAGGGAAGAAAGAAATTATAGTCAGCAGAGAGACAACAAAATATTCAAGGAGTACAGTGTTGGTGGACAAAGGGAGGAAACCTTTTTTCTCCTTTTGCATTCTATCTCATCACCATGTTGATTATAATCCAACTTATGATAGCAAAATGACTGGATATTTTCAACACAGTGAAGTTCGCTGAAATCAATAAAGTCTCTGCTGTGTTTTGACAAGCAACTCAGACCAATTCACAGTGTGAGGTAAAACAAATCTACTAAGACATTTTCCCTGGGACAGCAAGGAGCCTTGATGACAGACCTATCCCATGGGCGGAGCGTTTTGCATCCGAGTAGTTGTTCTGATGAAAGGGCAAAAGGACTATGCCATCGACGACATTTCATGAACGGTGAACCGCAACATCAGCGTTGTCACAAAGTGACAGTACTGGAACCGTTTTTCTGGCCTAACCTACAGACAGGCAGATCGATTTTGTGAACAAGAGTGCAATGGTAATTCATCGCCATAACAGCAGCAATGGAGGCCACAAGATTCGACACTGAAGATTTTTGCTGAGGGACAATTGAGCAAAAGCAGACTACCGTAACAGCATTTGTGAGTATTCATAATATCTATTTCAAAAAAACCTCAGTGCACAGAGATACATTCAGATTAAGGAACTTGAGACACTTTATTCAGAACATTATTTATTTATTCATAAACTCGTTGGACTTGAGAACTATTATTTGTGGGACCACTAGTTCCATAACTTTTAAGTAAATTGTCACTGATGTAATTTTATGCTATTAGAGTAGTTATTGATAGTGAAAATTACTGCTCTATTAGAAAAATCTGGTTGTATCATCTATTTATTTATTTTATCGTTCATCATTTACCCACACCCCAGAGAGGATGTTTTTAAATGTTGTGCAGTGACTGAACTAACCACTGCTTGAAGAGAGCCCATAGATAAATAAAAATAGAATTTAACTTTTCAAACTATAAGATTAAATATTTTCTTTTGAAAGAACGAGTGTGTTTGGGTTTATCTTGCCTCATCTCGATTTTATGTTGTATTCTGTTTGTACTGTCCACCATTCTACCATTCCACTTCGCATTCTCGTATGCATACACGATAGCAAAGGCAACCCTGCATGCAGAATAAAATAAAACTAAAGCCAGCCAAATATCTATGGTGTTTCTGTGTGTGGTTTCTGTAATACCTTCTATACAGATCCTACATGCTCCTGACTAAGCCACTCCTACTTTCGCCAGAGATCAGGGTGGTGGTGACAATATTCATTTAGTAAAACATTGTCAATGTTATCAATAGTGGGTTTTGTTGTGAATCTACTCCACCCTTATTGTGGTTCGTGATAGGTTGAAACAATATTAGGAAATATTAATGGGATTTGCAGGTGACGGTAGTAGTGGTCATTTAAAACCTGTGACACCTTGATTCTTCACACCAGTTCATACTACAGAGATACCTAAAGAGACTTTTAAATTGTCATTGACATCATGCAAGCAACTTATGTGGATTGTAAATGACTCAAAATGAAACTGCAAGAAACACAAATGAATTCAGTCACGGATCACTTAAAGCTTCAGGATAATTGCCATACTTGGAAAAACATTATGTAGTTTTATGGACAGAAAACAGACACAAATAAGAGAAAAAATATTCAACACTTATCTCGGGCATATCTATGTGCTAAACCTCCAACTTGCAAAGTAACATTGTTTACAAATAGGTATTGTGCTAGCCTGTGGAATTAAGAATCTAAGCCTAGGTACAAATGTCTTAGACTAAATATTCTATGCGACCAAAGAATTTTCTCTTATTTCCAGCAAATACATCAATGCAATATTCACATATACGTGTTCTTAAACTCAACAAATTTTTAAAGTATATAGTCAACATAAATTAATTATTCACTCAGTCAGTCAGAATGTAAATCATGTTAACAATGAATCTATCAATTTACCGTCCACAAATGGTAAGAATGCAAGTTCAAAATGCAGATGGAATGGAGGGTGTATGCAAAGGCAAAGGAGATAATTAAACAAATAGAATGATTGGCGTATGGATGTATATTGCTACAACAGAGGGGAGAACTATCAAACACCAAAATCAAACATCTCACTCTATTATTTTCTTGCTGAAAGACCCTAACACTTGAAGACAACCATGCACGCCTAGACCTACTTACCCACACAATACCCCATATCACATGTAGACGTAACTACCAGCACAATACCCCATATCACATGTAACTACCAGCACAATACCCCATATCACATGTAACTACCAGCACAATACCCTATATCACATGTAGATGTACTTACCAGCACAATACCCCATATCACATGCAGGTGTTGGTGATAAAAGGTAAATAAAAAACTGATTAAAGCAGTTTTTCACAATGATGTCAAATGTCTGTACACAACATGTACTGGTGGATGCACCAGGTGTGTGTATGCTGGCGCACGCTTGCCGATAGACCTCAGTGCTGTCTGTGGGATGTGCTCCAATCATCCATATTGGAGCTATTGTACCACACTGCACAAATTAATTACACTAAATTAATTAATTGGACTAAAACAGTAGAGATAATGTTTAGTTATTGTTCATATATGTTCATTAATGTGGATTTAATGGCTATACCTTTCCTAATTTTGACAGTACTAACAATAATGATGCCCCAAAATATAAATCTTAGAAGCAATTGTTGTCCATGCCTCAGCTATACGTATTAAGCCTGATTCGAAGATTGTGTTATGTGAAGAGCGATTATATTCTTTATAAAATTCTAATTTTACTCACTCTTTGTGGATGCCAATGCCACTTAGTAAATGGTTATGATTATTATTATTTAGTAATTATCCATAAATAATTACAAGTGATGAGAATCTTAATTTATGTTATTAATAATTCTCCAGCAGACACCACTCGTCTCTCTCAATTGGCGGATATACGGGCACTGTAAACGTTTTCTCTCTTCCACAATATTAAAGACTGCATTTACCGTCACACATATTTCCGTAGGTGGAAAACTTCTTACTAAAGGAGAAGATAAGTCCGTCTTTAATCTATATTTAGCGAATCCCCATCCACCCATTTTCTTATCCTTGTAAATATATAATCAGGGAACAAATGCTAAATTTCCACTTTATCACTTTATAATTCCATTCTTTCTTGCATTCCAATCTCAACTTACAGTTTCCTGCAACAGTATTTATTAGCCCGATACATGCAAACAGCATAGTAAATACAGCATTGTAGCTTAATGAGCCATTTCGTCAACAACGTCAAGTGTTTAGCATACTATATACAAGCAGTTTAGTTCAAACATTTGTAGAAATAATAGTCTACTAACATAATACATCTCTACGTAAAACACAAGTATAACATATCAATAGCAAAATGCACAAAATATTTCTAAGACCATTCTCTCTCAAATAGTCAGTTAACTCACCATTAAGCTAATTGCCATCTTTCATGACCGGACTTCTAGCCACAACAAATTCATAGTGATCAGACAATAGAATTCTCTAAGGCAGGTAAACAGTTTAATCTTAGACCATTGGCTGGTCTCGTTCTCGTAAATCATAATCATTTTCTATTAAATTTCCTCACCCAGTTGGGATTAGTTTGCATTACATCAGCAATTAACAATTTATATAAACAATTAAGTCTAGAAATAGGGATAGGCACATTTACTCAACCACACTCTCTAATATTATTTAAAGGAATATAATCACAACTTTCTCTTTATGAGAAACTTTGTTGTTACCGTTAGTTATTTCTGTCAGTGTTTGGTTCTAAGAATTCACTACTATGTAGCATACACCTAATGTTTTATTCTCATTTTGTACATGCGAATTGACTGTGATAGAATATCAAGACTCCTTCAACTGTGCTTGTAATTTATCTGAAGTAGATTAGATTGGTTACTATAATTAAGTGAATTGAATAAAATAAGTCACACAAAAAAAACTACATATGAACATATGGCATAAAATATTAGGGTAGCTGATGTACATGCATTGGGATTGCGTGTACCAAAAGACAGTGATTGTCTTGGCTATCTAAATTCGTTTGATTTAATGTACCGAAGGATAATAACATTGATGGCTGATCCAAACTCGTTCGATTCAGTGTACCAAATGATAGTGAATGTTTTGAAAATAACAGAGAGGTTACTGAACCGAGCAATGTAGGTTTTTATGTTTAGATAACCAACTATAGACAATGTAAGAAACATAGTGGACTTGACAGTTAAACTATATACTTTGATGTAAAAATAACAAAACAAAGAAGGACATGTATGTATATATCTTTAACAGCCCTATCCATTCTACACAACAATTAAGACTGAATTAAAATCGATCAATTCATAAAATAATGTATGTATATGTGTATGCTTATGCGCACGTGTGTGTGTATATATGCTTGCATGAATGCTATTGTGCTGTTATCAAAAATGAATTCGTTTATAGAACTAAACAGTGCATAACGTACATATTTATTATATGCAGTATATTGTGAGAAGACTAGCATGTTCATTTGTTAATGAAGACAATATCAGTCATTTGAAACAGTAATGTCAGAGTAGCTCTTCTATCTGCTCGCTCTCTCTCTCTCTCTCTCTCTCTCTCTCTCTCTCTCTCTAGATTATTACTACTACTACTGCTACTAAATAAAAATCACCCAAAAGAGTAATATTTGATGGTTTAATTGTAGTAATTATACATTAAAAATGTATAAAATGTATACATGCAGATAGATACACAGACACACACAAATATATTTATCCTATTTCGCTATTTTCTTATAAGCGTTTTGAGTTATCGCCATTCTTTCTCGTTAGCCTTCATGAATTTTTTCACTGCGTCTTATGGTACGTATTTACAGTTTGAAGGGATATATCCCTGAAAGGATATATTGTCTTGGCATACTTTGTCAGCGAAGATCCGCTCCGGTGATAATGTTATGACAAGTTTTAGACGAACAAATTGCAAATGATTTATCTCGTTAACAGTGTAAAAATATATTTATGCGTTCATGAACAAACAAAATACCTAATAGAATGTTTCTTTTCTATTAGCATAGTCTTTTTAAAATTCAAACAACTTTATAAAGTGAAAACATGTTACTATGCCTGGGTATATAGTGGTGAGTAAGGGTGAGGATATTTTTCGTTTTTGTTAACATTATGCGACATTATGGGATTGCAATTTCTAGTTTCTTTACATGCACAATTAGTAACAAATATGACAAGCCATTAGCAAAAGCAATGACTTATCCGATTTCAGGTTTCAAAAATGTCATCTATTTAGTAGACATGCGAGTTTATACTTTATTCCGTTTTCTCCAAAATTCCAATATTTAACTCTTGAAATGTTCATTATCATTGCAAATTATATTGTATTTATAAACAAAATAACAATTTTAAAGTTAGTCAAATAATAGATTGGCAAATCATTTATATTGCTGCTCTTGGATATGTATACGTTTGTTGTTTTGTGTAAACAAGGCACATTTAAAATATAATTGCTATATCAGTAACTTAAAGTAATGTAAGGCGAGAATACATACATTCATCTCCCTTTCTCTCTCTCTCTCTCTCTCTCTCTCTCTCTATATATATATATATATATATATATATATATCTAGAGAGGGAGATGCAAACACCGAATTTCAACTGAGGGGAGTTAATCCTTTAAATGTAGAAATTGTATTGCATTATAAATACATTCGTATGATATAATTGTCCTATTGTTCATTAGCGGAACTCGACCAAACATACCATAAACTTGTCGACACAGGTTTCGGGCATTTTGCCGCCAGCAGCACTGTTAAAGCGGTACCAGCCAAATGCCATATTGTCGTCACATATTGGTGTGTATGGGGATTCACTTTTAAAGGTTGTACTTCTGTAAATATTTGTAATATTTTTGTAATTTCCTTCAAGGCAAGGGTCATCTCTTTGTGCACCTACAATAGAAGGAAAAAGAAACACAAAACACCATGAAAAATAAAACTTTCATGAAAACTGAAAGAAAAATATTTGTATGACGCACAAATTAATGGACTATGCCTTTTTATTGCATTGAATCATAATATTGTTCAAACCAAAGAGTGATATATCTACAACTATTTAATAAACAATATATATATATATATATATATATTATATACCCCGTATTTGTTTATGCATACATCTCAAAACAAAGAATATTAAAATATTTACAAATTAAGGGAGGGCAGTGAGTTTTTATTTGTTTTTTCCCAAAGAGCAACTTTGAATTCCATAACAAAGTAGAAGGGTTCTTGGTGTCATAAGTTTAATGGTTCAATATTTGATATAAAACCATCTGATGTAATGTTGTGCCATCAAAGGTATATGACAAGTAAACAAAACATGAATGCAATTGTTTGTTTAATCAACAAACTAAACACCAAACTTGTCTGTACATTTTAGATATATAGTGTGACGAGCAAAGTTGCCCACACATATATGAGATAATTAATGTAATGAGTAATGCGTGGGTTGCAGTCAGCATTTCCCACACATTGGGATACTGAGCTAATGTAAATAACACCTGCAAAATTAGTGGCAGATGACCTAGGTGGATGACAATGATGTCCCCATTTGGCATGCAAACTAAAAGCCCAGCCACAAAGGCACCATGTTCTAGAAAGTGCAATAACATAAATACCAAGCCAATTTCACCTCCCGGTAGTTCGATACTTTGTGGTCAAGTCCGGTCTTAAAGGCAGGTCAAGAGTTGTGGTAAGTTATCTGATTCATAAAGAAAGAATGGGCTTAGAAACATTTTTGAATATTTAGAACTATTGATTTTTATGGTTCCAAAATTTGATTGAGAAATGGTGTGCGTATTTTGAATTGATATTTCTATGGCTTATAATTAGAGAGATTCTGTATCACTGAGTATCTGATATTGTTTCTAATGGAAATGTTAATCGCGAATTTAATTATGATTATGTCATATTATTATGTAAGTTTGAGGATGCTTGTGGAGGATAGGAGTGTAGAAACTTTAGACCTAAACCTGACACTGTGTCTTGATTGACTCTTTCCAGAAAGCACACCTGTCCTGGCGACGACATATATAGTCAGCTATTCACTACAGTGATCTGTGGTGTTCCATGCGAATTACGTCAGTGCAGGTAATCTAACACCAATCACTACACTTAGCAACAGGGTTGTTGGGGTTTGACTATGGTAACCTCTGTTCGAGAACCACTGTAGTGAAGGTTGGCCTGACTAGGTCGTGGGAAACTTCAGACAACTTTTTGGAACAATTCGGGTAGCGTTCCTTGAGGTGCACGATAGCCCCATTATCTAAGCAACGCTTGTGGCGAAACTGTGACCAACTCACAGCGAAAAACAGGTCATGAAATTTAATTGTTGTCTCTTCTGTACTCCTATGTTATGATTCAATGATGAAACTCATATGTCTATTAGAGGCTATTCATTTGATCACTTATTGTTAGGGTACAAACTGCACAAGTGGTAGACATTTATCTGGACATTTATCCTTAGTAAGAGTATAAGTGTCTGTTTGATTTTTAACTGTATTCATTTGAATGTTGTGATTGTTGATTAATAAATGTATTGTTAACCTTTTATTACCCTTCTTATGCATACTATTTATTGAATATTTGAAGTAATAGTAGGTGGAATCGGGTTCTTTAATATAATTTTAAGTCGGATAAAATTACTCTTTTAGTAAAAAGTTCCACCTGCGAGTAGAAATTGTCAGTAGAACGTATATATATATATATATATACATGAGGAAAAATTAGAGTTCTACAATACCAGGGCATCTGCCTAGTGGAACATAAGTTGGTATCTTACCGGGAAATCATTGACGTATATATATAATGAGAATTCCAACCACTTGTAATTAATTATGCATTATTAAACGACAGAATATTTATGATAATTATCATAAAGGTGTGGGCGTTTAGTCATAGATAGATAGTTAGATATATAGACAGACAGACAAACAGAGAGATTAGCGAGAGAGAGATAGTGTGCCGGAGTAAATTTGCCTCTTCCTAGTTTTAATTTAATTGTTATATAAACTTAAATTGTCAGTAAACCCGACCTTGGGCACTCTTTATGATGGTATTTTTGAACGTGTCAGAGTTTGAAGTAAACACCCGAGTTGAGAATATGCTAGAAATTACTGATGTAATGCAAACCTTCCCAACTGAGTGAGTAGTTTTTATTAACCAATGGTTATGATTTACAAGAACGAGACCATTCAATGGGCCGAGATTAAAATGTTAACCTGCTCTAGGGAATTCTATTGTCTGACCACTTTGAATTTGTTGTGGCAAGAAGTCCGTTCAAGAACGGCAACAATTAACTGACTGTTTGAGAGAGAATGCACTTAGAAATAATTCGTACATTTTTGCTATTGATATGTAATACATGTTTTTTACGTAGAGATGTATTATGTGAGTGGACTATTATTTCTACAAATGTTTGAACTAATCTGCTCGTATGTAGTGTGCTAACACTTGACATTGTTTTCATATGCTGCATTTATTATGTTGTGTGTGTTGGACTAATAAATACCATTGCAGGAAATTGTAAGTTGAGATGAATGTAAGAAAGAACGGACAGTTAACGTGATAAACTGGAACCTTAGGCTTTCTCCCTGATTATATTTTGCAGTGAACAAGCAGCTTTTCACGTGTAATTTTAATCTACTGGTTCACTGAATGTAAACCACTATGACCGGGAAGATGCAGGAATAGTCTCCAGTGGTGTGTAAGTGCAATGGAACTCACTACACTCCTTTGATATATGGTGGCAAAGTATGCTGACTTCATCAAGAAAATTTCTGGTATGGGGAAATAATAATAATTACTACAATTATTGTTCTGCTTGAATGAACAGGTATGGCAGAAAAGCACAGGTTGACTTCAAGAAAAAAGGTGGTGAATCTGTTTGAAAGTTGAAATTGAACTGAACTATAATTGTGACAATGTTGCAACAAAAAACCAAACAGAAATACTACTGAGACCATGCCTAATCAATGTAAAATCTATTATTGTTTATCTCTAATAACTCCATTTCTATTCTCTGATAAGATTTATCCTGTATTTTGTGTATTGAATTATCTTTTAGGAATAATACTTAATATAGAAAGGAAATTATTCGAAAGTGGTTTCGTGGAAATATTGATGTCAAGTAATCTATTTCATTTGTCATATTTATATTTATTTGTTGATTTAATAATTTTTTTGTTAAATTTATTAATCTTCATACTCATATTGATAATCTTATGTTGGAGAAGAAAGTGGATGGAGGGTGGCTCGCTAAATGTAGATTAAAGACGGATTTGTCTTCTCCTTCCTCCTCTGGAATATTGTGTGACTTTAAATATTTATGTTGTGGAAAAGGAAAACATTTACAGCCTCATATATCCACCAAGTAAGAGGGACAAGCGCACTATTGATTAGACGGAAAAGTTCATAGGTAGATTTTAATGATATGTAGATAAACGTCTAGAAATATAACTATTAATACTTGTCAATATAGTTCCTTTTCTTCAATTTTCTTTTCCTTGTTATTTATATACTTCAGTTTACTGTTTTATCATCACTCAATAAGTCTAAAATTATATTTACACCACCTTTAGTATACCTTATATGATATCTAAGTAATACGTAACTGCAGTCATATGATTAACAGCATACTGTGAATAATATTGTCTAGCCTACCTGAAGGAACAAACAGAAGAAATATGAAAGACCACATTCTTGCTATCCAACGTCCATGTATGTCTGCGCTACAATGCACTTCATTAAATAGTGAGCGAACGAACACACACTTGTCACGAAGACAGAGAAATTTAACTTCACTGAAATGTTTATCAGTTCTCAGAATTTGGCGGACTGCGTGCACATTCAAAGATTAAATGGTAGGCTTAGTCGTGTTTTGATAGAAACTAAAAATAAAAACAAATTATCTCAGTCTGTGCCATCTGCCACTCGCCGAAGTACTTGTTTTTAAGGGAAAGTGTATTACGTTTTCTTGTGTATTTTAAAAACAAATAACAATTAAGATTATATAAGACAATTGCATGCAGCATGCATATTTCAAAACATTTTATCGTTTTTAAATTTCTCTCCCAAAATTAAGTATTTATTTTTTCTAAAATCCATCATTGGGTGAAACAGCACAGCATGGAGTTGATATCAACTAGAAACACTGTAATTAAATGATGTAAATACGATTTAAAGTATGTTGAAGGTTAGACGAAAAGAATTGAAAAGGATAACTAAGGTGATTAAAATGAAAGAGGGGGGGGGGAATATTTTTGGATACGGCAGACAAACAGAAAGGAAAAAGGAATGAATCATGGCAAACAGACAAACAGAATTGCATTATTGAAGGCATTAGGTCAATATCTGCTTAAGTTCCAAGCAATTTAAAATTCAGTGCTCAAACGTTTTAAAATTCTTTAAACCGAAAGAACCGTCTGCTTTTAAAAAGTGGGTGGAAGGAAGGAAGGTGTGACAGGCACGCCACTTAGTTAATGAAATGATTATTATTGTTTGTAGTCTCTCTCTACATATATAATAATAATAATAATAATAATAAATTATACTTTCATTTATAGTCTATACAATTTGCAGGTTTTCATGTCCAGAAGGAGTGAAAAAGTTAGCATAGTTTCATTTCCTCGTCTATATTTAACTTGTCTGTATTTAACTTGTCTATATTTAACTTGTCTTTATTTAACTTGTCTATATTTAACTTGTCTTTATTTAACTTGTCTGTATTTAACTTGTCTATATTTAACTTGTCTTTATTTTAACTTGTCTATATTTAACTTGTCTCTATTTAACTTGTATTTATCTAAGTTATTTACATAGAGTGTTATTAATATTCTTCTGCACAGTGATCTATGTTGTTCTTAGACTCTATTCTTAGGTTTTTGTGGGTGGCAAATAATTAAAGTCATCTCATTGAGATTATTAAGCAGAATAATTCTCATTAACTGACAGATTCGTGGGTCAGATTCTACTTAATATTCACATTTAGAAAATATCTTGAATCTATGTACAAGAGCTCTTACAAGGTCAGCTTTTGTTCTGCCGAACTGCAATTAAAAGATCTCTCTCCTACCTCGCGCCGAGTTATTATTAATGTGTGTACTGCCAGTGTTCACGTCAGACGAGGGTCAAACAGCCATAATTAAATACCTCCTTATTTCATAAAATCATAAATTGCCTTGATTCATATAATGCTTATTATTAACCCTCTATCTTTATATTAGTACTGATTATTTTCTACTTTATTTCTTTCAGTACAGTGAGTGGACATTGCTTTGCCAATAGAAGTATTAACACGCACCGGTGAACTTGGAGAGTAGCTCCACATTTTTGACCGGTAGAGCATGTCTTGAAAAGGATGTATTGTTAGAAATACGTGTTCAACCACAATAGGCAATGGTCTTCTGTGAAAAACACACAGAAATGAAATTAAAATCCGATGGATGGTGTTAGGAAATGGTATGCTTGTTAACAAATAATACATTTTGTGTTGTTTTGTGCTCTATATTTATTTATCAAATGTGAATTTAAATTTACAATATTACTTTTAATCATTCATTTCGTTTGCCAATCACATATCATTTGTGTATTGATTTTAACAGAATTCACACATCACAAAGCACAAAGGAAAAATCTAGAAATCCCCTCCTTCTGAAACACTATTCCAGGAACTACAAACAGAAAGTGAAATGTTTTTAGGGACATATCTTCCTATCTAGTTCAAAACATAAGAAACCTGGATAACTTGAATAAAACTATTATTAACATTAAGGATTTCCATTTCATCTTCTTTGGCTTATTGATTGAATGTTGAAATAAATATAGTATACTTCTCTGTGTGTGATTTATTGTTAATTAATAGGGCATATAAATACTAAGTGCGTGCATGAGGTACTTGTATAAATAATTAAAATACCTCCAAACATATTCTCTCTCAAAAGCAGACGTCAGAATATACAGAATTTTAATATTAACTCGTGAATTAGAGAAATGACTTTTTTTTAAAATCATATCAAAGTTGCTATTTTATTACACCTACATTTGGATTTTACATGGATTTATTTCCATTTTGTCTAAATGGGATTTCACAGGGAAATAAAGATATTTCAAATAATATTCCCTTCATCACAGAGGCGTAGTTACAATGGTTATAAAACAGTTTGCAAGATTACGTCGGCGATTTGCTGTAAACATTAAGGCGTAGTTACAATGGTTATAAAACAGTTTGCAAGATTACGTCGGAGATTTGCTGTAAACATTAAGGCGTAGTTACAATGGTTATAAAACAGTTTGCAAGATTACGTCGGAGATTTGCTGTAAACATTAAGGCGTAGTTACAATGGTTATAAAACAGTTTGCAAGATTACGTAGGCGATTTGCTGTAAACATTAACTCAGAAAGAGATTGTCTAGCTTGTTCTTCCACAGCTTACGGAAGAACCAGATCTATACAGATCTAAACTGAAAACTATCATGTTGTATTAAATGCGTACTTAAGTGTATTTCACTTAGAAAGACGAAACTGAAATAATTTATTATCTTGCAATAATAACCTACTTAAAATTATCTCTTTACATGTGCAGATATTCTCACAACAAATAAGAGTGGTTTTTTGTCCATTATTTCCCTCTCTTCTATAGCTTAATTTGTCTTTGCTTACTCCATTCGTTCTGACTTCTTTTGTTTTTGTTACTTTCATTCTTTCTATCTTTCTTAAATAGATATATAGTTAGAAAGAAAGAAAGAAAGAAAGGTTTTAATATGCAGCCTCCATCTGGACAGTTGCCCGGGGGCTTCATGCTAATCTATGTATGTATTATTCCTTTGAGTGGTTGTGAAAGGTAGGGGCCCCAGTACACTGCTTTGCCCTTGGGTCTATAATTATTTTAAGCTGGCCCTTGGGTCTATAATTATGTTAAACTGGCCCTTGGGTCTATAATTATGTTAAACTGGCCCTTGGGTCTATAATTATGTTAAACTGGCCCTTGGGTCTATAATTATGTTAAGCTGGCCCTTGGGTCTATAATTATGTTAAGATGGTCCTTGGATCTATAATTATGTTAAACTGGCCCTTGGGTCTATAATTATGTTAAACTGGCCCTTGGGTCTATAATTATGTTAAGCTGGCCCTTGGGTCTATAATTATGTTAAGATGGTCCTTGGATCTATAATTATGTTAAGCTGGCCCTTGGGTCTATAATTATGTTAAGCTGGCCCTTGAGTCTATAATTATGTTAAGATGGCCCTTGAGTCTATAATTATGTTAAGATGGTCCTTGGATCTATAATTATGTTAAGCTGGCCCTTGAGTCTATAATTATGTTAAGATGGCCCTAGGGCAGTGTAGAATATGCTACTATAATGTGTTGGTATTGACGACCTACGGCTGACTTTGTTTCAGATTCTTACAAGAACTCAAATACCAGTTAAAATGTATTCTAACCAACATGGTTTCATGTTGGTCTGTATATAAGTTTATGAATGAGTATAATTTATGCGTGTATATTTGTGTGTGCGAGCGAGCGAGCAATTTGAAAATGTCAGGCATTCTATCTCTTATTCTGCCAGTATTTACTCAGACATGACGAGACTTTCACTTTTTCAACCACAATAAACTTGCACCACATAGGTTTGTATAATATTGCCTATTCCTATTTTTAAACTTAATTGTAATATAAATTGTTAAATTGTCCAAAGTGACTCGACCTTGAGGACTCCTTATAATGGTATTTTTGCAAGTGTCAGAGTTGTCAGCAAGGCTCTGCTCTAATTTTAAAAAGAGTGGCTAACACACCAAGGGCCGTTGCGACCATGGCGTTATCCCATGGCTACAGCAGCTTTCAAAAGGCTTTGTAGGTCATTGCTCAAGATGTGAATCAGAAGTCAGAGACAATTCATAAGGCCAAATGCCTGTTAAATGGCCTGTCAAAGGAGGAAAATGTTATCATGACAAGCTTCTGGGCTGTAATCCTAGACCGGATCAACGGAGTCAGCAAATCTCTACATAAGGAAACAATAGAAATTCAAACGACCGGCAATTTTCTGAAATCACTGCTCGATTTCTTAACATCACAAAGAGAATGTTTGATGATTACGAGAGAAAGGCAAATGAGAAAATCGATGCGCAATACTTTGAAAGGCGTATGACGTAAGAAAAAGACATAAAAATGATGGTGACGCATTTTTTTCTTCACCCATACTGGATTTGTATAATCATTCTTCATTCTCATTGTTGGTAAATTCATTTTATTCCTGTCTATCTATTAGTACTTTTATTTGTTACATGATGTCATTGACTCACTTGTTTCTTTACTTGTTTCTCATGTCCTATGGATTTGTATAGACTGTTTTGAGTAATTCGTATAACTAGTGTAATGCATTTAGAATTTGTACAAGTAGTAGTATTCTTTTTAAAAAGTATTATCATATTATTATCATAAAACTGACAAAATAATAAATAAATTAAATGCAATCCCAATATTTATTTCAAAAAGTGGAGATACGGGGGATCGAACCCCGGGCCTTTCACATGCAAAGCGAACGCTCTACCACTGAGCTACATCCCCTACTTATTAAGATTGGAAATGTAAATTTATTTGAAATAACTTTAATAGTTCATATTTACTATTTTGCTTTTTTCTCTATATTAATATATAATTTAATATAATTAATATAATAATTTTGTATTATTTGTT
This sequence comes from Sinotaia quadrata, assembly GCA_028829895.1. Lineage (NCBI taxonomy): Eukaryota > Metazoa > Mollusca > Gastropoda > Architaenioglossa > Viviparidae > Sinotaia > Sinotaia quadrata. Next base: position 72,420,490 of record CM054177.1, read on the forward strand.
TTCGTTACCTTTTCTCTGTATGTTCTTACTTTTTAAAGCTATTCATTACTGTTCACATTTACTTTTTTAGATATGAGTAGGATTTCTGTCACGTGATAATCTATTTATGATTGTTCTATTCCCGCCAGATCGTCAGAGTGTGCTTCTCAATATTCAAACAGCTGATCTTCGAATTTAGGTGTGCATTTATCTTCTTTAACAATTATAATAGATATATATTGGCTGAACTTTGCATGGAAATAAAACGAGTTGCGATATCTTTGGGAAATACCTTTCACTTCGGAAACCCTGGAAAACTAAAATGGCGGCACCCATATAATAAACTTCAACTCTTTCAGTCTTTGCTTCACAAATATTTTGTGACATATGGCTCGTATTTTAAATAGTTTCCTAGATAAGGATACTTAACACGTTTCGATTTAAAGTTTAAGTCAATTAAATTTCCTTGTACTATATTCCTAAGCGACTCATGATTCAGTTTGATTATTTATAGTATTGCCTCTATTTTGCATAGACTATTGAAAATAATTAGGCCTATATGTTTTATTCCACCACATTATTTTTACAAAGGCTACAAATATTAGGCCATAAAATTCCTGACAGTGAAAGTCATAAGTTGACCAAACCCACCTGAAAAGAGAATCTGGACTAGCTGGTGGCCTATATTACTATAGGCCCCCTAATTTAAAATAAACCCGTTTCAGAATTATGTAGGCCTATGTTGAATGCATGAAGTTTTTATCATTTTTAAAATAAAAGCACGTTAGATTTTTCGTTCAAATCATGATTTATATAGCTTAATTTTGTAGACCACGTTATTACAGTTTACACTTTTTCCTTGAAATAATTTGAATATGATAATTTACATGGGCCACATTTTTTACCCACATTTGGGTTTTTGGGTGGTACTGGTAGTGGTTATGGGTGATATGCCTAATGGTTGTACTGAAAATTACAAAATATGATTTGTGAGTTTCCATTTTATATTAAATAAATTAAATAAGTTGCCATATCAGATATGATATCTATCATTTCAAATCGGAACATTTCATTTCATTAGCTTGTTTAGAAAATAATTTGGATGAAAATATCAGGAAAATTGCTTTTATTTGAGTTACATACATATTCTATATAATGTTAAATACATTATTACTAAAATCATATCAGTATTCACTGCCTTAATCATAGTGTAGACCCGGGGTCACCAACACGGTGCCCGCAATGACCACATGAGTCGCCCGCAGGCCTTTTCTAAGTCTTCACATTATTAATAATGTATAAATGCAAACTAGAACAGTAGAAGAGTGGATCAAACCGGTAGCCCTTCGTATGGCTCAGTACCCATGAAGTAGATCTCACTCTCAGTATCAAAAAGGTTGGTGACCCCTGGTGTAGACTATGCCTTTACTAGTTTTAGTTTGTTTAATTTTTCAATATATTAAAGATATATGCAATTATAAACACAGTTATATATATTTGCTTTTAGTTCTAAGCTGTGATTACAACTGATATTACCAAAATATCAGTTATGCCAACATCTTCCAGACGTCGCAGTACTAAGGATAGTGGAACCACCAACGGACAGCAGCAAGTTGCAGTAGTTCCAACTGCAGAAGCAGTTTCAGAAGTGGATCCATCATCAGAGATTTCTGTGTAAGTAGCTCTAAGCATTTGTAGACATGATTCAAAAAATGTATTATTAAATCATCAAAATACATTTTTAAACAGTAAAATTCCCTAAAATAGTAAGTTAAATTTGAACTGATTTCAAAAAATGAAATGAGATTAGTGTTGACCAGTAAACATTGTTCACACAAATCTGAAAATTGTGAATTAGAATGTACTTGTACAAACCGTAACCTTTTTTATACAAACACCCAAATGCTGTTGGGCATACTATATTTTTGTGGAGAGTAAGCCCTTCTTCACTTATAATTAGCAAGGTTGTTGCAATATTAGGGCTTATAATGGATGTAATTCAAGCTATTTTTACAGATTGTTTTAAAATAAAGTGTGTTTTTTTTCAAATTTATTTTGTCACTGATAGTAATGAAATTGAGATTTGGGGTCTGAAAAATTTTGTTTAAGATACATGTTATGTAGGAAGATTTAGAAAGATTTCTCATGCTGTTGTTATTGTCTGAAAATTGACCTTTAGACTAAATGAAGTATTAGTATTTTAATCATTGATGATTGTTTTGTATTTTCAAAGTGAAATTTTCATCATTGCAAAGATTGACACATGTATATGTACCAAGAAAAATTATTATGTTTGATCATAGGGCTTGCCACTCTGATTTTACAGATGTCAAAGGAAGCCTTAGATGTATAATAAAGTAAAGATGTTTGAAAATTAAATTCACAATCACATTAATTTACTAGTACTACACTTCCAGAAATGTATGAATTGAACCTATGCTTGCTTATGGAATCTTATATGTACTGCACTGATAAAAAAATGTTTGGTCAAGAAAATTGGGGGAAATTTGTGGCTAAATTTCTAGCCTGGTTATTGTTAACAGTGAGATATCCTAATTTTGAATTGGAACATTTGTAATGGGAGAGTATCATACAGCAAAGGGAGAAAATTCCTCTCTGACCTTTCTTTTCCAGACAGACTTGTCTTCCTCATTCATGTCTTCCTGGTTAAAAAAAAATTGTAATATATCAACTCGGATGCTAGAAGACTTTCTTTCATAACTTTGAAATATTATTTTATTGAATTCTCTCACATAAATATTCAGATAATAAAGTGCTTATCATGTGGTGTTTTGCATTTTGACTATGTGCTCATTTATTAGATTACATTCTGATTATTAGCATAAGTTATATTTATTTCTAGATAGAAAAAGAATTAAACTTTTCAGTAACATCTTCAAATTTTAATCAAATTAAGTACTTTTAGAACATGCCCCTGGTATAACTAATAAATTCACCTTGATATTGTATTTCTCATCTACACAAGTCTGCATATTATTATTATATTTCTTAATATTTGGTCAGCACCTATTTTTTACTGACAGCTACTGACAAAAATACTTTTTCTTTACTATATCATATTTTGGCTTACTCAAGGGTCATATTGGCACACAAACAGTTATCAAGTAGAATTCATTCCATCTTTAAACATTATACCTTAATACAGACTGCCTACCTTGTGTGTTGAACGAAAGAATCTTCTTGTCTTGCTTCTAAACTTCTGCTTTCAATTTCGATAATTTTCCGATCAGTTATGACAGGACAAAAACCCTGCTTGTCTTGTAAGTTGTATACAATCACCCTCTATGTTGGCCATCCGCCTGCATCAGTCAATGAGAGTCATTATGTAAAATACTAGCAGGCACCTTATAACAAATTGCCAGCCAAAGATACTAAAATAATCATTGGTAGTTTGCTTCTCTGGTTGACCATATTTGTCAAAACGCTCTCGGTGCTTGGAAATATGCCTGGATGTTTTGGTGGTTGTCACTCATTTCAAATTGGAGCATTGCCATATATTCCACTATTACTATAAGATAAAAGATTTTATCTGTTGAATTAAATGCATTAAAACAAGTTATTAGTATGTTCAGGGAGGGTTAATGTTGAATCAGAGATCTGGTTAGCTAAAATGCATTAATTTTTAAATAGTACGTTATTGACCTCCAAAACTTTGTGCCAACAAAATGTCCATAAATCTTCTCTTCATGGAAAATACAATGGGCACAGAGTACAAAATTTGTTACATCAAAGAAGAATTAGAAAGGCTTTCAGAAATAAATCAAGTTGAAGAGGATAAACCACAACTGGAAATAAGGCACTATGAACAAAATTACGGATCAGAGTTTAACAGAAAGAAAAATTATCTCTGCCCTAGCAAAAAGGGGGAACCTTTGTTTTCTGCACAGCACAGGAATTTATTGCAAAGCTAAAAGAAAATCATTTGCTCAGCTCCAGGATTGAAGAGTTCTAGTCAAAAAATTCTATGTGGAGCTTGTGAAATACCTGAAGGAACGTTTTTGCCAGAAGCTAATGCAAGCGCTACTTCCAGTCATCAACAACCCAACTTAAAATCAGCCTGTTAGGTTTCCAATTCTTCTTCCTTCTGATGTCAGAATCCTTCAGCCTCTATCACACAACAGATATCAGTGGATGCAGGGTAGATAGAGAAGATGCCAGCTGGGACAAACATTGGCAAGAATCCAGACTTCACAGCCTTGTCATTGGCAATGAGAGGCATTCTCACCCCACAGTTCTGCATACAGAGGATCTTCTCATGTGTAAGGAAAATAAAAGCTTCTTGAATCACAAAACACTTGAAAGTCTCCTTTTACTGAAAAGTGATGACTCTGTTCCAGCTGTTGAGAAGATGGAAAAAGGGGGCATTGCAGAAGTTAAAGTCTGCATATCCAATAGCTTGAAGATCTAAAGAACTGCCATAACAACATTGTGTGAATAATGATAGTTTTGTTATCATGTAAACTACAAGTCACTTTATTTGTATTGATAAACTTGGCTGACTGTGCATCATATCTTCTTGTAGGTATAAGGACAATAAACTTTCCTGTATTCTTGTAACCTGTTCAGTGTCAGACTTATATGCAGCGCCGGGCAGCTGCATATCAGGTACTTTTACTGTTTACCAATAATTCAATGGGTCAGTGTACTAAAATATAAAAAGCAACTGCAATTATCAATGAATTTTAAAAGTATTATTTTAAATTTATTTACAGTCACCAGATTTTTATTCAAAAAATATGAGTGAAATCTGCTACTGACATGGCTTTACGAAACTATGAGCAAGAAGTTCAAAATTTTAAAAATTATGATGAATACAAAGTTTTTTAAATATCCCTATCAAAAGAATAAAGTCCTAAAAACATACTAAAAAATTTTACAAGTACTAATTTTATTTTTTTTCTTTTGTTTTTTTTTCAGTCCAGAAAATGATACTGACAGTGATTTTGAAGAGACGAAAGTTGGCAACAGGGGAAAGCGTAAGAAAAAAGAAGATGGGCCAGTAAATATTTTTTTCAAGTCATTAATTATATTTGTGCATGGTTTTATTTTTAGTTTTCAGATTTATTTTGTTTGAGATTTGATCATTTCATTTGAGATGACCCTCATTCTTGTAGAAAACTGCAGAACATATTTACTACTAAGTATTAGCAATTAAATTTTTAATGTTTAAAAGAACGGTTGTAAACAGACTAATTTTTACATGTAGAAGTAAATTATTAAGGAGATACTAATTCATACTATGTCTTTAATAGGGCTCCGATCACCATCAGTTTTACTGATTGATTCTTGTGGTCATGAGTCGCCACAGTTCTCGCGATTTCTCGTTGAAGTTGGCCCACTGTGATCTGGTCAGTCCTATCCCCATTCCCTACCCACAACGGTACATGTATATGCATCCTGTCCAGCAGTGACACTAAGCAGTATATGCCAGCTGATCAACATCGTAATAAAACTACACCCTGAAGTAGCACAATGACTATTGACAAAAATGAGACTGATACTTATGTAAATCACTTACGTTCAGAAACGGAATGAATTAATTAACTACGGAATAAAATAACTGAACCACATGAAAATGTAAAGTTTGAAACAATTAAAAGTACGTTTACTAAACTAATACACAATGGCTTTGAACGACACCAATCAACTGCCAGTAATGGAGTGTGCTTTGCGTATTTGGCAGGGAGGGTATGTTTACTGTTAGTTTCAAGTTCAACCATATTAGTGCATGATCGCGAGATTGTGCTGCGCGTGCGATCTTTTACAAGAATTTAACACTGACAACGATTCTCGCGAGATTGACTGATCGATTGGAGCCCTAGTTTTTAATATATATTAAGTGTAATGTTTGTAAAGCCAAGACCCAGAAAATATAATTGCTTGATTAAATTTTATCATTAAATGAAATGTGTTTACAATCTACATATTTAATGAAAATAAGAGTGGAGAATTCATTTCGAAAGTATAGCATTATTCTTTTCCTGTTGACTTTTCAACCCCAAAACCCCACAAAAAATCACATTTTAAAAAAAAATAGTCAGGATCTAAGTAAGATAGATTATTTATCAAATAATAAGACAGTCTTAAAAAACAAAGCCAAAGTTTAATTTTTACCAAAGTGTGCTTCATATATATTTTTAAATTGGTTTGAAATAGAGTAGGGTTATTGCAAAGAATTAGAAACTTTAGAACTGAGGATCAGAAGACACTGATGTTACAGTTGTGTAGCTGCTAAAATTAAATTGCAATTACTAAGTGAATTCATACACAAATAGCTAATGGAAACAATACTAACTGACATAACTTATAAGCATAACAAGCATCAAGATTAATCACTTTCAAAGTTTGCTGAAACTAAATCTTCTAACACGTCCATTGGTAGAATTTTGAATCATGCTTTTTTGGTTACCTAATGGGGAAACTGTTTGCCTTAAACTGCAGCCATATCTATATATTTAAATACTGGATTTGTAGAGAAATGAATGCCATTCTCATTCCAGTTTTTATCAGTGTCAAATACTTTTTCGTGTATGGCAAAGATTTAATTGATTACCAAAGTTTGAGTGTTAAAGTTATGTTATTAAAAATGATTTAGGAGAAAGCTTATGGTTGCACCTTTAGTTTTTGTTCTTACTGATATAACAAAAAGTCATATGCAAGTCATGTGCAAAATGAAATTCAGACCAAAGCAAATTTTCCGTCATGTCACGCAAGGCCCCATTTTTAGTATAAAAAAAATAAACGCGCCCAACACTAAGTGTAATTATTTTTCTTTCAAACATGGTTTAAGTCACATTAAATAAAATACAACAGTGTGTTAGATAAAGAAACAATCTTTAATTTTATCCAAGTTGCAACAACAAATAATTGTATCACACTCCACTACAGAAAATCACCAGATTTGTGCACTAAATGTTGCTTATTCCTACAAAACAGCAACATTGGAACTCTCTAATATTATGCATTATGTACATAATAATGACTGTGATGTGTAAGAGACAAATTGGAATTACATTGTTTAGTTCATTTAGTTATTCTGTTTAAAACTGTACTCTCCAGGCTGCAAAACGCAAAAAGGCTGAAACAGGAATGACAACTCGCAAAAAAGCTATTGATGATGATTTGGGAGACAGCGGCTTGTTTGAGATAGTTAAAGTCGGGAAAGCATCATTGCAGGTGAGATTAGTTTTAAATAAAAATTTGTTATGGCTTTCGGTTATTTACTTTGTAATTTAATGTGCTTGCATATTCAGCAGCATCATGCACAATAAAGTTAGCATTGTTAATTTGGTTACATTATTTTTTTATAACTAAACTAGAATAGTTCGATTGGTTGCATTCCAGTTAAATGAGGATTTATAGGTTCTAAAAATCTTGATGATCAAAAATTTAAAATAAAATATTTATAATTAGAGAAAAGATTTTGCAATAAAGAGATGGGTTTTATTTTAACACTTTTTGTTAATATGTGCATAAATTATAATTTTTCATTTTGAACATACAAGCTTTCTTTCCCACTTTTATAAAATATTAAAACTCCTCCTGAGACTTCTTACAAAAGAAATTATTGTTTTATTTTATGTATTTAAAACTCCATTAGAAATAATAATTGAATATGTGCTGCAGCAGGAGTTTTTAAAATTATTTTCTTTCTGTATTAAGAAATTAATTTTATTTGAGCTGAAAGGAACCACTTTTGTTTCTCCTTTAAAAATTAGACTGGATAATATAATGCATGTTCTGCTTGTAAATTTCATTTGCAGACTGTTGTAGATGACTGGATAGAAGGATACAAGCTGGATCGTAATGCAGCTTTGCTGGAGCTTATTCAATTCTTTATCCAGTGCTCTGGTTGTCGAGGGCAGATAACCCCATATATGTATGCGAACATGGAGCATGCAGAAATCATACGAAAAATGACAGAAGAGTTTGATGAGGTACTTCTTTTCTTTCTTTTCTTTTTTCTTTTTCCCTTATATATTGTGACAGAGTAAATATGCCTATCCCTATTTTAAATTTAAATTGTTGAATCGTCAGAGTAACTTGGGCACTCCTTATGGTATTTTTTAAACTATATGATTTGAAGTAAACACTTGATGCGAGAATGTGCTAGAGTTTGTTGATGCCGATTTACATGACAACAGAATGTGCCTTTTGATATACCGTATTTCTTACCTCGGCATTAATCCCACACACACACTACACACTTATATTTGGTATCAAAATGAAGATAATTAAATGCTGCATCTATTGCTATGAAGTCTGTTGTGGTTTTTTCTTGTATACATTTTAAAAATTACTTTCAAAGCAAACTTTGGCAAGAAATCTGCAGTTTTCGTCGTAAAAAGTGGTCAAAAGTACAGTATTTCTAGGCTTGAATGAAAGGTCTTTCCATACCCTTTCAAATGAGGTATGGGTTAATGTATTCATGACTTGTGGGACATAAGCAATCCAATCATATGTAGCGAAATAAATATGGTCAGTCTTACAGCAATGGCTTCCAATGTGTATCTAGCACTCTTCCTTAGGCAAATTCCAAAGTGAGATTGCGAAGTTTACACAAAATTTAATAATGCATTATTGATTAAGATAAGTACTTTAAACATGATTTACTGTGCACCTTTTTGTTTACTGTAAACATGATTTATTTTGCAGCTTTACTTTAAACATGATTTACTTTGCACCTTTTTCCTTACTTTAACTATTTGAGCTGTTTTTACTTTAATAACCCTGATTTTCTTTAAGTATGGTTTATTTTGAACCTGGTTTACTTTGAGTCTGTTTTATGATTTGAACTTTGTTTAATTAGCCTGTTTACAATTTCAATTCTGTTTACTTTAACAAACCTGTTTTATTTTGCATCTGATTATTTTTTTTCAAAATCACAGTGATAATATTTAATTTGAGTAGGAATGTAGTATTAATCATTTGATTAATTGTATCTTAACCTGTGTTTATTTAGTCCTAGCCATTTTACCAATTTTTATTTTTTATTTTGATTTCACTTTTATAGGAAAGTGGGGATTATCCTCTCATAATGGCAGGTCCTCAGTGGAAAAAGTTTCGCAACAATTTCTGTGATTTTGTGCAAGTACTTGTCCGGCAATGTCAGTACAGCATTATTTATGACCAGTATATGATGGATAATGTGATCTCTCTTTTAACTGGACTCACTGACTCACAAGTGCGGGCATTCCGACACACCAGTACTTTGGCGGGTAACTATTAATTTATCTACATTATTGTACAGCATCCACATACTAGCTGATGTATAGCAGACACCCTATAGAGCGCTTGCAAAGTTTTGATATTTTTTTTTTAATTGTACAATCAGTGTATCAGGTGGCCTTTTATTCATCCTCATTAGGAACAATACAGTGCTTTCTCGACAGATAATACTTTGTGATGAACTATAAATAAATATAGAAGTGCAAAGAAGTCTAATTGTTAACTCTTTATGCGTGGTCTTCAGGGTTGCCTCAATTGAACCATTCTGTATTCATGTCTCTTCTTTGTTTTAGTACTTTTATTAAAATCTAAATGTTTAATTTAAAATTGAATTGTTCTTACTTTTAAAAAAATGTGTTTGTTTATTGAATTAGTTAAAGATACACCATGTCTTTTCTTAAGCTGCACTCTCTCTCACTCTCTCTCTCTCTCTCATACACTCACCAGTCATATTTTCCTCTGCCTTGTTATTTACTAATACTTTATTTGAACCTTATTTGTATTGACATTTACAGCCATGAAGCTTATGACAGCACTTGTGGATGTTGCTTTGAACTTGAGCATCAACCTTGACAATACACAACGACAGTATGAAGCTGAGCGAGCAAAGCAACAAAATAAAAGAGCAGGAGATCGCTTAGAGCTCCTTATGACTAAACGTCAAGAGGTACTATATACAAAGTTATAAATATATTGTTCTTATAATACTGCCATTTTTGATTGGTTGCAATAGCCACAATAAAAGTGCTTAACACCATGAGGGGGAAACAGCATAGTTCTGTGTTGGGTAATTTTGAACATTTTTAATTTAAGCTAGTAACTATTAACTAAATCAAACTAACCATTTTAATATAACCATTTTTCTTTCTTTTTTTTTAAAATCAAAATATAAATATTCATTTGATAAAATACCTTTACAAGATGAAACAAAATATAGAAATAAATCTTTAGCTATTTAGTAATTCATTGTTGTATTTAATTTTTTCAGTATTTTTAAAATGTATTTGAAAGAATTATTAATTTTTCCTGTTTTTGAAAATAAAATTTAAAAAGATGAATTTATTATTTTTGTAATCACAAGCTCAATAAGATTTCACTTGCTTAATTAATGTGTCTGTGTTTCATTATGCTGAATTTTTAATTGTTATTAATTGCACCATTTATGGTGCTCGGATTGATAAATAATATAAATATTAAAGTGTGAAGCAGGTTGTTGGTTGAAAATTGAAAAGTCACTATAAACGAAGAACATTAATTTTGTTTGTGATTTATCAGTTTAGTGCAATTATTGCCAGGAAATAAATGGCTTAGTAAATTGATAACAAGACTAGAACATAAGCCAGTGATTAAAGTGATTTAACAAGAAGTAGGATAAAAACTTGTAAGTGGACAGAATGACAATTAGTAAAAGTTAATGACTACTTTATTGCATTGTTTCATGACAGGTCAAATATTGGATAATGCATTAGATGAATTGTTTTATTCATTTAATTAACGTGGACTGGTCCAAGCAGTTTAGTCATATGATTTGTCATTATGATGTTGGCTAATGACCTGATTCTTTCTTTTTGAAAACTTTTTTTTTAATATCATTATTTATGAATGTATTATGGTACTCCATATGTGTGTCCGACTTTGTTTTGTTTAAATTTATAATGATAACATTTTATTTGTAAACGTCTTCTTTTTTTTCAATTACACGTAAATTTCTTCCAATTACTCTGTATGTCATGTTTGTAAACTGTTTTAATTTGCATTAATACCAATTTGGAACTTTATATATATTTAAAGAATTACTTTTGAGTAAGAACATAAGGCTAATGAGAGGCATATTGGCACATTAAGGATGTAGAATAACGTTACAAAAGTATCGTTGATTTGTATCTATAGTTTTTATTCTTTGCTTTCATTCGAACAGCTTGAAGAAAACCAGGCAGAAATTCGCAACATGCTAACATATATATTTAAAGGGGTCTTTGTCCATCGATACAGGTGAGCAAGATGTACTTTTTATTTCCTGTATATTGATTGACCTCATTATTTTTGTCATTTTAGTAATTCTTTCTTTTTCCCCCTGTTCCTTTCCATATACAGAAAATAACAAAGAATATAAATAAATAGCAGAGAATTACTGCAGTCACTGAAATACAAGTTGGACAGTCAAAGCTGTCTTCGTTTAAATTGTTAACTATTTCCATCTTTTAGGTAGGATATATTATTTTTCAAAATATCTTTTGTTCATACCATTTGTATTACTATTATTGGGAATAGCTGTTACCTGACATATATATATATATACTTCACTCTCATAACTTTTTTATTATTATTTTAATGAAATGCCTTGATATGTGGGTTTTTTCCCAGAGACACACAACCAGAGATTCGGTCAATATGCATGACAGAGATTGGAGTCTGGATGAAGAAGTATCCCAATATGTTTCTGGATGACAGTTATTTGAAATATGTTGGATGGACCCTCTATGACAAAGTATGTGGCAAATCAGAAAACAGTGAAAATTTTACACATATGCACACAAAGTCAGTCTAATTTTTTTAATTTAATTGCTGTTTTATCATCAGAGCATTTTTCTTTTCTTTAAAAATTACTTAGTACTTGTGACACCATGCAATCAAAGCTTCAAATTTTTATGGACATATATTATCAATGCCCCTTTAAAGGGGAGATAATGTGATTCATCATGACATTCTGTAAAAATTCACACAGTGAACTGATATAATAGTGCTTATATTTATCAAAATAAGAAGGGGAGAGAATACATACTCAATTATTTTTTCCTCTTTTTTTTTTTCTTTTTTTTGAAAGATTTTCTTTTATATATTTTATTTCCTGCTAGTAGCTTTTCATATTTAAGTACAAGGCATTCATTTATGAATAATTTTTTAAACTGCTATAACTTAAAAATGGGAATTAATATGAAACCAATATAAACTCATTAGTACTGTAATGAGCCCTTTTTGGTACCGAAGAAATGGCCATGCAGTAAAAACATTTGTTCATTGATTTCTTGCACTTGCAGTGTCACCTATTTATGCAAAGAAATTAACTTTGAATTTATAAATGGTGATAAAACAACTTTTTATGAGTGTAGAAATGAATCTTATTTCACTTAGATATTCAAACTGTAAAATGCATCCAAGATGTAATGCATGTTTACTATCATTAATTGATGCCCTTTATTTCAAGATATTGTTTTCTGTATTATTTATAGCATGCCCTTCTGATCAAGCTATTGATAGTAGTAAATCCTGATCAGTAAATTGCTAATAATGATCCCTTTTGATCAATTATTAGTATTGTGCCCTTCCATTGAGGTTGTTGATTTTAGTGCCATCCACTCAGAATTAAATATTACCCTCTGTTAAATAATGTATCTTAAATGTCAAGGTTGGAGAAGTAAGAAATTGCTGTCTGAAGACACTTGCTCCTCTTCATGAATCACAAGATCTTTCTGGAAAACTGGAACTTTTTACAAACAGATTTAAGGTCAGTCTTTTGTTAATATAGTTTAAAACATTTAACTTTACAATTACAGTTGTATTCACACATTATCATTCTGATATAAGGTATAAATTATTTTGCTGTTCTTATTGTTTTACCTCTGGAAAATAAGCTGAAAATATTAACTGAGATAAGTGATTAATATTTTGAATAAAAGGAAATTAAATATTGATCGCATTTTCATTTTTAAAATGTAATTATTAATTTTGTGTTCATTCTTTTCATGCTTGTAAATTTGTTTGCATTTAAAATATTCTTAAATGGGGAAAATATTTTAATTTTCTTATGAATACTCAGGATCGGATCGTAGAGATGACTTTAGACAAAGAATATGATGTGGCTGTACAGGCAATCAAACTAGTCATTAATGTTCTCAAGTAAGTACTGCCGTTTTTTTTTGTTGTTGTTGTTTTTTCTCTCTGATATGTGTGAGCACCTTTGAAATTTTAATTAGTTATTTTTTCTTTGCAGGAAACTATATTTAAATGTCTGTAATTGTTATTATTTTTAATTCAAATGCACATTTCTGAAAGTTTTGCTATGGATGAATGTCATCCTGTTTTTCATGCTATGGATGAATGTCATCCTGTTTTTCATATGAATGAATGTCATCCTCTTTTTCATGCTATGATTAGATATCCTGTATCTCAATAGACACAGTGACCACGTGCTGACAGACAAAGACTGCGAGAATGTGTACGAGCTTGTATATTCCTCTAATCGACAAGTGGCACAGGCAGCAGGTGAATTTCTCAACACAAAGCTGTTCCAGCGTGATGATGAGGCCACGAAGCACTTGAAAACAGCCAAAGGTAAAAAGCGGAGTCCGAATACACCTCTCATTCGGGATCTAGTGCAGTTCTTTATTGAGAGTGAGGTAGGTTATGAGACTATTCTGTATCCATGTCTGAATTTTGCTCTGAGCTATTCTCTAATTTATACTGTTACTTATCCTACACTTCATTATAATAATGATGCTTTTGTTTGTCTCTCTATTTGTGACACTGCATGGCAAAACCCAGCTAAAGTGAAAAAAAATTCAAAAGTGGGTTTTTTTGTAATTTATTGAAGTTCAGAATCTCGTGTTTATTTTTTAAAAAAATAACATTTTAATTTATGCCAGATAGTTTTTTCACTAATACATTTTTTTTAAGTACACCCCCCCACCACCCCAACTATCAAAGGGGATTTAAGAATTACAATTGGCTGTAGCTCATTGATTTTAGCGTCTTTAGCCGGGTTTTGCCATGCAGCGTACATTTTTCTATTTATCTCACTGCCCCTTTTCCTTCTCTTTTCCCTTCCCCTCAGCACCTCATACAACTAGTACTCAGTTTGAGTTGTATTTAAATTGTGATAAATTGCAACTTGTTTATTAAAATTAATTAGTTTATGGTTATTTATTATCCACACAGATAAATTCTTCATTTAACAACAGCCTTGCACATTTAATTTTTCCTTTGTTATTTGTCAGAAGGTTGTCCTGAAAAACTTGACTTAATCAAAACATTCACTGCAATAATTGTTTTGCAAATTGTAAAATGCAATGTACTTATACAATATGTCAAATATTGTATAATACAAATGTACAATATACTTATACAAAGTTTTGAATTTGCACAAAGTAATAGTCTTATTTTTTTCTAAATCCAGAATATTTTTTATAGTGATTATTAAAGTGTTTATCAAACTAAAAACAGTTTTAAAATGTAAATATTTTTAATCGTTGTAATATTATAAATTTGTTTCAAAACTTTCATGTTAAGAACAATAATTCTCAAGAGTTGTGTGCTTTCGTCTGCTCTGCACTATTTGCACTGCTTTAGCAATGGGGATACTGTTATCTTGTGAATTCTAAAAAAAAATTGATTTTTTTCCCACACTATATTAATTACACAGTCATTCTTTAGCACAAAATGTTTGTACAAATTAACATTTATCTCCAATGATATGCTCTGAATTGCATCATATAATGTTCACTTTTAATGATTTAAAGGTTGAATATTCCCTGTAAGTTCCCTTAAACACAGTGGTAGTATCCATCTGATTTACATTAGTATTAACATTATTTAGTAGCAATGATAATATCAACCTAATTTATAGTCACAATGGTCATATTTGCCTAATTTAGTTATAATGTCAGCCCAATTTAGTGTTGTTACCACAGATTGTGTTCTTTTCATCACAGATTTTAGGATGATTTCAGTAATACTAACATCCACAACAGTGGGATATTATTACTTGTGTAGCACATTGTACCTATACTGCCCATACCTACTCTTCTTCAAGTTGAGATAAAAAGTGAAGAACATCAGGAGTGATTGCCCTTATGCTCACTCCCCAGACCAAACTAGTATTTCTCAGTCAGCTTTCTAACTAAGATATCATTTAGTATATGTTTGTCTTGTCCTCCGGATTTTTATCTTGCTGCTGGTTCCTTTCACCTCTTAACTCTTCCATTGGCTGTAGTTCTTTTGGCCTGTCCTTATTGTTTGTACCTACAAGTTGTCTCTCATCTTTTCACATTATACATTGATTCCCTCTCTGCCATATTTCTTCTGTATACTGTTTTCTCTCCCTTTCTTCTCTCCCCCATACCTCCCAGTATGTTTTCCCTCACCCTGTGCATTTCTTTTCATTTTTCTTTTTGACGTGACACAGTTGCATGAGCATGCAGCTTACCTGGTAGACAGCCTTTGGGAGATCAATGAGATGATGAAGGACTGGGAGTGCATGACAGACCTGCTGTTGGAGGAGCCTGGCCGTGGAGAGGAGCGTGAGTGTTGCTTATTTTGTTTAATGTCAATCTGCTTGTGAATAGTTCTTTAAACTTGTGATGAAATGTGAAACTGAAACCTCTTCGGGGAAGATCATTTTCTTAAAGAAAAGAGAGATGTTTTAAAGATCAAAATTCTCTCTAGCTTTTATAAGTTGTATTAAAAATATTTACTGAATTTATTTTATTAAGCATTTATTCTCCCCTGATGTTTTCACATAAAACTATCATTTGTTTGAATAATTTATCTTAGAACCCTTAAATAAAAGTTTTAGTGCAAATTTAGTTTAGGATTCTTACTTATACTGTTCTTGAAAACTTTCAGTACCTTAAACAATCAATTTTATTGCTTTTTTTTTTTTTTTTAAGCACTTGACGATAGACAAGAGACCAGTTTAATTGAGATCATGGTGTGCTGTGTAAAACAGGCAGCAACAGGCGAGTCACCTGTTGGCCGTGGACCAAACAGAAAGGTATGGCTCAGTTTATCTCATTTTTTATGTTGTGTTTATCTACTTCCAGTTATTTTGACCAGATGTAATTTCTATGATTTTTTTAGAAACAATAGTAGCTGTTTTCTCTCATGTCTTTTGAATGAGAAATCCAGTAAGGTATAGCTCAGTTCATCTCATTTTTTTTATGTTGTGTTATTCATCTAATTCTGGAAATAATTTCTATGATTTCTCTTTAGAAACAATAGTAGCTGTTTTCTCTAGAGTCTTTTGAATGAGAAAATGTATATAAGTGCACATTATATAATAATCAAAATTGCTGGTATTTGATAGCTATTAGTGGGAAATATACTCATTGACTATTTATGATTGAAATTGAGGATGTGTGTATATTTTTTATTGATTTTTGTTGTTGCTGTCGTCAGTTAACAGCCAAAGAATCCAAGCAGGTGTCAGAAGACAAAACTAAACTTACGGAGCACTTCATTGCCGCGCTCCCACAGCTTTTGCTCAAGGTCAGCTTAGTGACCTTGCTTGTTATTTTACTAGTGTAACTCATATTTATCATTGTCTGTCTTTTTATTATTTTGTTGTGTTTATGTTAACGATGTTTGTTATTTTAAGATAGAACTGCATATGTCTTATGCAAAATAACGTTGTACAAAATGCATTTACTGTCTGTCATACATTGTAATTCATTACATCAACAGGGTTTGTAGCCACCTTGAAAAGCCCTTGAGAAAATGATAGCTGACTTGAAGAGTCTGAATTTTTATTTAGTCCTTGAAAAACACTTAAAATTGCCTATACACCCTTGAATTGTTTTAGAAGTCCTTGATTTTTAAAGAAATATCCCATCTCATTTCTTTTAAATAAAAAGCTGTGAAAATATAGTAAAGTCATATTATCACCACCACAGTTTTGTTACTTTTGGATTTCGCTACAATTTATTTTGGTATTTTGTTTCAGCTCCTTACGTTTTTTAGTATAGTGTCCTGAGATAGGCTACCGGAAATTCTGATTTGGAGCACTCAGATATAACTTATAGCTTATAACTTTTTAAAAAAAATCATAATCCAATTCTGGAATGGAAATTATTCTTTTGTTTCAGCTATGCACAGCTTTTAAATTAATTGCTTTTAGCGCAAAGATACACGCCATCTTAATATCACTTGATTCATCTCACTGATGGAATTAGATACTGCTGTTGTTACATAAAATTTTCTTCTTGCCTACCAATCCATTTTTTTTTTATAGATCCAGCTTTTGCTTTAATATATTAAACTTGACAATAGGAAAGTGCATTCCAAGTGAGAAATGGATATATATCCAATTATGTTTGGATACGTGCATTCTTAAAAAAAATTAATGAAAAGTTAACTCTAAAATCTGCTCTTTCTGAGTTACTTCCCTTGAGATGGTAGGCAAACTTTGATAATAGTATTTCCAAATTTTTTATTGAATGTCCACTCATATTCCATACAGAAACTTCACAAATAGGAACTAAGATAAGTTATTCCCAAAGAAGGGGTGGACAAGAGTAAGACTATGCAGAGTTCATAAATTTTAAGTTAAACTGATTGTAATTGGTTTTTACATTGTGTATGCTTCTTAGTAGGCTTCCTTTTGCTGAACTGTAGTATTTTATGTTTTGTGTCCCAAAATTATTGAAATAGCCACAATGTCAGCCATTGTGGTTTTGAGGATAATTTTTTTTTTTTTCCCTGGTAAAGACATTTGGCAAAACTAGTAAGAACAGTAATAATTTTGCTGCTTGCAGTCTTACTGTTTTTGCTCTGTAATCATTCCAGTATCTGATGGACCCAGAGAAAGTTGGAAATCTTCTTCAGATCCCACAGTACTTTGATCTAGACATCTACACATCCAGCAGACAAGAGAAGGTAGATAATTCATACATGTGTCGTTTTTTTAAAAATTGTATTTGATGTGCATAATAAAGTTCTGAACAAATTTATTGGTCATCTTTTACTTACATATAGCAGTTTTATAATGTTTAGTGTTGGCTCCTTTATTCTTTATTTATTTTAGTTATGCTAATTGCAAGCCGGCAAGCATGAGAACTTTTATTTAACACCAGTATTGTGGGTCATGACAAACCATAGACATGAAGAATTTTCGAGGGTTTTTGCTTTTTTTTTAATTTCAAGAATAAGTAATAAGTGTTCTTTAAATGAATATTTTTAATTTTAAACACATAAACAAATATTTAAATAAATATTTTAAACACATAAACGAATATTTAAAAGTCAGCTTTTAATATTTTTATTCTGTATTAATAGAAAATACATGCTCTATTTCAGTTAAAATCAACAGATAGAATATGAATAAGTATATAAAAATTTATTTATTGTTTTACAAATAATATACTGTTAAATTATAATTAGAATATGTACAGAATTGAAACAAATTGAACTATATTCAGATATTTTAAGTAATACCAGTTCCTGTATATGTGCAGCATTTTAGAGGTTTATGAGTTTTTCAAACAAATTCCAATATAATTAACAGTACAAGTAAGAAACTGTTTTTATTTCATCATTTTATGTTACCCAATAATACCTATTAATATTTTTTACTTTTTTTTATTATTAAAAGTCCATATTCTGCAATTATAAAGATATTTTGAGAGGGTGTGTCAAGGAAGAAATTATATGCAAATAAATACATTTTTGTTGTACTAATAATAAACTAAAAATTTAAAATATGTATATGGACTTGAAATACAACAAATTGAACTATTTTGAGACGTTCACACAGTCAGTATGGAAAAAATAAAGACAAACTGAGAAATGCAATGATTGAAATTATTAAATAAGTATGAAATGAATTTCTGTAGTACATAAGGTCAAAGAGAACTGATGTTCTAAAATAGTTTTGACTGCTTTTGCTAACAGAGCGCCTTCCTTTAGCTGGCCTTCCATTATTAACACCCAAAAATGTTAAATGATGCTCTACCTACCCCTGTGTATGATACCACCAATATTAATAGCATTTCATTCACAAATTCTGTGCTTGGTACCACCTATATTAATAGCATTTCATTCACAAATTCTGTGCTTGGTGTTGTCAAAGAGGTCATGTTAAATTAAAAGAATAGAAGGATATATAAGCATTTTTCTTTAATACATGATTTCGTAAATCAAATTATTTTAATATGTACTTTTCTGATATGTTTCAGAATCTGGAGGCATTACTAAGATACCTCCATGAAATTGTGGAGAAGCACACAGATGCTGAGGTATTTTTGCATTTTTTAATCTTTCAGTGGCGTGGTCAACAATTCAACAGAATTTTGTACATAATAACCAAATTTAGCACCTTTCTAAAAAAAAAAATTATCTCACAATTAAATCAAAAATTTCCCTAAGCCAACTACCATTTCGTGGAGGCCATAGCACCTACCAAGAAAAGGCAACAGAGATCTAGGACTTCAAACTATATATGAGGTGTTTGAGTAATGGTTTGAATGTGAAATATTCAGAGTAATAATGCAAATATGACATTCTTTACAGTAATAGTGCAAATATGACATGTTCTTTGCAGTAATAATGCAAATATGACATGTTCTTTACAGTAATAGTGCAAATATGACATGTTCTTTACAGTAATAATGCAAATGTGATGTGTTCTTTATAGTAATATGCAAATATTGGGTGTTGAGAATAATAGTGTGGACACGAGATGGTTGTATTGTGATTTTTAATAAAAGAATGTAAATCTTTATTTTGTACTCACTCTTGAGTGTCAAGGAGATACTGGAGAAGATTGAAATTACAGAATCCACGATATTTTGTCTTTTAAAATCTTTGACTTGTGTTACTTGACTGTTTGGGATGCCACATGTCATATTCTGATATGGAAGGAAAGCACTTGGGGTACTAAAATGTGTTTATTTCTCAGGGGAGATAATACCTACTAAAATTGGCTCATTTGGTGAAAGAATTAAGTACAGAGGAGTGCAGCTTTAGGTTTTCTATTTCTCGATTATTGTTGCCTAGAGAGACAAATATTTTACTGCCTACAGGTGCTTGAAGCCTGTTCCAAATGCTTTGAAAGCTTATGCAGTGAGGAGTATGCAATTGCGGGGAAATGTGATGTTGCCCGCAAAACTCTCATCGATGCGTTGGTGGTGAAATTCCGAGAATCTGTCCAGGACTTTTTTGCAGAGGTAAGAATTTACATCCTTATGAACTAACGATCACTGTTTTAATAAAATATATAAATATCCTATTTGTGCAAATAATATATAAATATCAGTTAACAATAAAATGCTTTCTTTTATTCAGTTTTATTCACTCAGTTTTCTTGTACCTTGGATATCTTTTTCTTTTCCAGGGAGAGCAACCTGACGAAGAAGAAGTGTTTGCACTTTTGGCAAGCCTGAAGCGTATATATGCCTTTTACTGGTAAAATGATCTTTTATTTACTATAGACAATGATTTTACCCCTGTTTTTTAGAGACATTGCAAATTTCAGTGTGTCTTGCTTGTTGAAATTTGAAAAATCACTGTAATTTAAAAACTTTATTCTGCATTGGCTTGTATGCAAGATAAGTGTCATTGAAAGGAAATGTAATATATTTAAAATAATTGTTGAAGAATAAATAATTATAAGGTATTACGCCATTTCTCACTTTTTTTAAAAAAAACATCTTTAAAAGAACCGCTTTGGGGTTTTGCTCTAGGTTTTTCCCTCAAAATACACATATCTCCAAAACAAAAGATCTTCTGATAGTTATATTATTTCGATGGGGAGCTTCACAATATTGTGTTCATCACAGTAAATCTTAAATTGCCATGGCGGCTATGCTGCTTTGAAAAGAGTAAAAATCATTAATGAAAGAAGTGTTGCTTACTTTTAAAATTTTGTCACTGGATTTTATTTTTAAATATATTTCTCTTTTAAATCTTGCAGCTGCCATGACCTGACCAACTGGGAGTTGTGGGAGGAACTTTTTCATATCATTAAGATGGCCAATGAAGGAGCCAACATTTCAGAAGACGTAAGTACCATAATAATTACCTGGTTGTTTTGTCATATTGACAGTTCTTATATTTTCCATCGTGCAGTCATCTACTTTACATTTTTTTAAAATTTTTTTTACAAATTTGTTGGTGAGTTTGACAATATTTCCTTACTCAGAGCAAGTTATGTCATGGTAATTGTAATAATTTGTTAAGAAATTGACATAATGATTAATAGTGAGGAATAATAATGATAAATTACAAAACTCTGTAAGATTGGTGGATTATACTGCGCATGCTTTAAAAAAAATATCTACAAGATAAGTTATAGTTATGATGGGTAGTTGACAGTTGGCCAGTGACCAGGCTAGAGCCCTACTTAGCAACAAGCACCCCAGATCGATAGAAGCTTTTGCTTCTGATAACAAAACAACATGTTCAACCAAGGCATCATCATTTGCATTACCCATACATTCATTGAAATGAACCAAACTAGGACATGGGTTAGGCAAAATAAATTTCTAGGCAGTAAAGCGAGTTTATGTATAGTGGCCACTCTACTGCTCGAGTGTCAGTGCTTGCACCATGACTACCAGCTGCAAAAGTCCAATTATCTCATCATTTGCTGTGAAGAGAACTATTGACTAGGTTGGTTGTATGCTGTGTCATTCTTGGGGTATAGGTTACATACAGTAATTGCCTTTGTCAGCAGATTGCTGTCCATTGAGCAAACCAGTCATTAACAGTTACATTAATGTGACACAAACTGACACTGTGGTCACTTTTCATACAAAATATAGTTGGGTCTAATTCTTTAAGGCTTCCTGCATTTCTCACCTAGTTTCATGAGTCTACTGACTATTCTCACTTCACATCCATTCCATTTTTGAAAGACTGCTACCTGTGGTTTTACAATAGACTAACATTTTTTGTTAAAATAGTGTAAAAGTAAAAAATAATGTTAATTTCAGAAACTAATATGGCTTGATGCAGCACAGGAAAAATAAGACAAATATTTGTCACTTAGCCAAACTTAAGTTTTTGATGAGTACGCTATTTTAGTGTCCTTTTTTTCTATCAGTAATAAATCTTGCAGGGTTTTTTGTATATTTTTAAAAGAATAAAATTGTTTATATATCAAATATTGCTTGAGTTGTATTTTATACATTAGTCTTCAGAAATTCAGGCTGTTTGCATTGTGGCAGCAACCATCAAAGAGTGCAGAATTTAAGACAAATCAAAATTATCTCATCTAGTGGCAGATTTAAAACCCAGTACAGAGAACCTCCATTTGCACATTCCTGTAATTTTAGTAGTAATTATTTTGGGGGCTGTATATCCTTTGGATCCAACCAAGCAAATGTGATTAGTCAAATCTCTTTTTTACCCATTGAAAAGTCCATTTTACCCCCAGTCAAAATTCTGATTCCTCATGTTTTGATGAGTAATTTTGAAAAGATCTTGCCTCCTCCTGAGGACTGTACTGAAACTTGTAAAATAAAATGATTTTGATAAAAACAACTTAGTAGCTACCTGAGTGTGACCAGATAAGGCTTATGAAATAGTTTTTGGCATCTACCCATTGATGGACCTAAGTAGCACTTCTTGCTCATCAACATTTGATTCAGCAAAAAGGATAATACGTACCTTCAAATTTTGTAAATTAATTTTCATCAATGCATATCAATAATGGGATTTAAATGAGCAATTGATATGTGGGAGATAACTCTGAATTTTTAAATCTGCTACTCTTACTATTATTTCACTGGATGGTGGATGTTGCTCTTCAGCAAACAGCAATTTTGCAGACTTCAGAGAAGTGACGGTATAAAAATAACTTGTTTGATATTTATATCTGCAAAAGTTATTTCAGAAAAAGAAGCTGTAGTATGCAAATTCGTCAGAAAAACTTAAATATGACCAGGTGACCATTTTATTTTATTTTATTTTTTTACCCTACACCACTATTGGGTCTGTCTTTATTATTTCATTTAAATCTTTTCAGATTGTTTGTTGTGCTGTTGCCACTTGCTCAATGGCCACCCTGTGGTATCTCAATCGGCTCAATGAAGACAATCCTGACAAAGTAAGATTTTTTTTAAAAATTCTGTTATTGCAGCTGATACCGGCTTTAGTTTATTGATGGTCTTTCTTGCCCAAAGGAATCAATCTGACTTAATTCACTACCCAACAGTACTAGGCAGCTGACAAGAGCTTTAGTTTATTTTTAAATGAAATGTGCAATGTTTTTTCTTATGCAGTATAAATTATCAGCATGCTATGCTATGATGTAGAAAAGAAATTAACAAAATTTATTTTTTACAAATTTGATTATAGTTTGAGAAGGAATTAATCCGTTTGCCGTCATGTGAAAAAAGCGGCCTGGCAGCTCAGTGTCAGGCACTTTTGCTGCCCAGCAACAATTTTCTAGGTCGCTGTATTAAAAAATAAAAATCAAGCCTAATATTGAATGGATTTTCAAAATGTTAATTTTTAAATTTTTAATTTTTAAATTTTTAAACTATTATCGACATTATAGATTTAGTAAATTTTGTTTTAAAGTTATTTCAAAATAATAAATAATAAAAAGTTTTCTTACCTTTTTGTTGAACTTGTGATTTTCATCATCGTTGTTGTATTTCTGGAAGACTTTACTTCGTACAACATGTATGTTATATAGTCCGAATTTTCCCTATTACCTTATACTTCCTCCACTATAGGACATCATGGGTTGAAGAGTGAATGTGTTTTGATCAATTACATTGCTGTTTTTCCTTAATTCTATACAGTTAACATTCTTCAAATTGTCTTGGTTAAAAATAAGTATTTAACACAAAAAAAACCCAACATTTTCAGGAACAGATGAAACTGTTGAAGAGACGAATGGATGGCCTGATGAAGAACTGCCATGATCTTTTGTTCCATCAGCGAGAAAAAGTTGGTGAAGAGGTAAAGTGATTCAAGTAAAATAAAATTTGTGTAGAAGTTGATTTTAAATCCTATGGTCTTAAATAATTTATCTTTTTTAAATTACTTTTGTACAATCTGTGGTCATGGATAATTTATTTTTCTTTAAATTAAAGTACTAAGTACTCTAGCTTATTTTCTATCAGTTAAATTTGGAAAGTTTCTCAAAATGCTCAACAGAAATATATTTATATAGTCTAATTTTTTGCATGTAATCTGTAAGATTAATATAAATCAAGACAATAGTATATTGCACTAATACTGTGTTCTTTCTTTGTTTTCTTTCATTTCTTCTTCCTTTTTCTTTTATTATTTTTCTTTTCAGGCGTATATCAGTATCTGTGACTTGCTGATCGTGTTCAGCAAACATTTAGGTGAAAATCCTGTCTTGAAGCCACTAGTGTATGAGGTGGATCGCAGGCTTCAATCACACCTAAGCAATTTTCTGACAGAGAAGGTCTTTGTAGAAGATGAAGATGGTGAGTGTTCGCTGTCGTAAATATTAACACACTACAGTAATTCCTCACAACATTCAAGGGGTGAAGTCCAAAAATACTGTGCCTATCAGATTTATGTGCTTGTGACAAATCATGTTTTCTCCCTAAGGATAAAGTGTAAGTTGGGGAGCATTGTTAAAGGACACAAATTTTATTTTATCAAAATACTAGTAATTTAACATGAATGAGTGTGTATTAAAGCATAACAGAATAGTTTTAATAATTTTAAGAGTGTTTAAACTAAAAGATCTATTAGTACAATTAACCCTTTGCATGACATAATGTACCAAGAATTCCAACTGGGTTACTCAGAACTTTGGACATAACTATCTCAGAAAATATTTTCCACTTCTGGCTTGGAGCTTCTCACAAATTGTAGCCATTTTAAAAATTGTGCATTTATTCAGTTATTATCTCCTTTACCAAGTTAGAGTATTGAAAATGCAGCTTTGGGGAAATCTTGACTCTTTCCCCATCCTTCCTAGAGTTGTCACACTTTGTCCTTATCTCTGAAGCAAGTCATTAAAGGCACATGCAAATAACTTTAAAAGTATACTCAGATTCTCTTAGGACCCCTCAGAGCTGTCATCCAGTTCGACATTTTCAAGAATGTTATCAGTAAAAGAGATTGTAACCAGCTGTGATTCATTTGGATTCCATCTGTGAGATGATTCTAGTTTGACCTCTGAATGCAGTAGCCTGAGTTCTCACTAATCAATAGGATTTTATTCCATAGCATTTCTATCAATAAGATATTTATATTTTGGCCTCTGACCCTTCTGTGGGCACCGGGAACCCCAGTTCTCACTAATAAAAGGATTTTATTCACTTATTCTTTTTGCTTGTTTTTATGCTGAGCACAAAGTACATCTACTTTCCTTTTTATCATAGACTTCCAGCCTAGTATTAATTATTCTTCTGTTGTGTACTCATCAGCATGTGTGGTGGAAAGGGGAATTTTATTTTTGTAAAAGTTTTTCCTGAATATTTACACCTCACAATCTCCTGCTTTTTCAACCAATGCCTTGCTTTGTGGGTTACTAGAGAGTATTGAAGTATTTATGGAAGCTACTGCTGAAATCTTTCATTTATCTCCCCATTTTGGTGGTGTATGGGTACTTAGTTTTGATGTGTGTGATGTATGTAACCACACTCCTGGTACATTCTCAGCTGGTAAGTATTCAGGAAAAATCTGTTTTATATCATAGAAATCTGTTTATAAAAATACTTTACAATTTGTTTCTTTCCTACAGATGATGTTGATGAAAATGTTAAGATTGAGGAACTGCACAAACGTCGCAATTTCTTGGCTTGCTTTTGCAAACTTGTTGTATACAACGTTGTTAGCATACGAGTGGCTGCAGATATGTTTAAACATTATATGAAAGTAAGAATTTTAATCATTTTATTGTTTCTTAAAGTGTGCTTAATTGGAGTTTTGTTTGGTAGTATATTAAAATGCCTGTAATTATCATAATGTAGATAATTTTGGGGGAATGCTCATAATAGTACTTTTATTTTTTTGCATTCTTTGAATATCTACTTTGTATGAAAAGATTATTATCAGCTGCCTTTAATATGAGAGAGTACTATCAACTGTTAATTTTAGAATATGATTTTTTTAATTTTATTCATTTTATATGCGCAAAAATATGCACAATTCGAAAATGTGTAATTGATTTGTCAGATAGTTAATTTGTTAAATCTGAATTCTGGAATTAATAATTTAATAATTTTTGAAAATTTTACACATTACTCAGAATTTTAAAAAATGTAAATGCAATAGATAAGGATGATTTTCTCTCTCTTTTGAATATCCCTATTAGAAATATGTAAACATTTTTTTTAATTTATAAAAATACACTGCAGCCAGAGCATCTATGCAAAGGTTGCTAATGGTATATAAGAGTAACACTTATGCCAAAGTTCATGAATGTGAACTATTAAATCCATTCCAATGGGAACTCGGCATGGGGATCTTCCAAGAAAACACATTTTTTGCTAAAGAAGACATCCACGAATGCATATATATGAGAATTGAACAAAAAGTAAAATTGAAAATATCTCACTACATTACTGTTAGTTGTTGGTTACATAGAATCTACTAGTCAATGCACTTAAGGAAAGAAAAAAATATATATTATGCATTGTATAGTTGAAAGGGGGAAAATTTGTGGCTTATAAAGCAAGCATCTTTAACTTTAATGCTTGCTGCTGTACACACACAAATCAGTTTATGTAATCTTTTGCAAAACACTAAAGTTACTCTGAAATGTGAGAAGAGGGATGAAAACTAAAATTGGGGGGATGGGGGTACCTGCTATTATGGGCAAAAAAATTCAGGAATTTTTTTTTTTTAAGATACATAAAATACTTTTTCCTTTTTTTTTAAACGCATTTTCTTTATAATTCTAAAGGCTCATACTGCTAGGGCACACACACACAATCAAAAATTATAAATAAATATCCAACAAAAAGACTGAGATGGGAAATGTTACCACATACACATCTCTGGTTTTAAAAGGATTACTTGTGCTACAGTTTCTGATTGTATTGTTATTTGTATAGGACAGCTGAGTAAATGATTTATCATTGAGAGTTTGTTTGTCACAGTTCTACAATGATTATGGTGACATCATCAAAGCAACACTCAGCAAAGCTCGTGAGATAAACAAAGTGAGCACAGCAAAAACTTTGGCCATGAGCTTAACTCAGGTAAGAGTCAACTCACATTTCACATTCAGATGTCTTGTCTACAAATAATTTATTTTTCAGACAAGATTTGATAGTAACCCCCATCACATTAAAGAAAATAAATATACTACCTAGGTTCTTATCAACCGAAAAAATAAAAGATTTAATAGCACCACAAATTTTAATGCTCGCCTTCTTTTTTTTAAAATTTCCCTTCATTGTAAAATTTTGAACCTGATGTGTGAAGAAAAGGGCTGACTTGTAGTAATCTTCACATGGACCATTATTAATGCTGGGGTATTTTGTGCACAATTGTTCTTAATTGTTTCCTGGTTCTCCAGTCCCATGTACCTGATTGTCATATGTGTATATATATATATATATATATATATATATATATATATATATATATATATATATATATATATATATTGCGTAATTTAAAATGCATCTGCAAATGTTATTAGAGATTCATTACTTCCTGTCTGCATGTATGTATCATTGTTTCTCAAGCAGATACTTTGAAATTTACAGTACCTAAAGGCTCCAGATTGATTATATTATGGTGAAGAGATGTTTTTATACCAGTGTAAACATTGCCAAGACAAGAAGCTTCCCAGGAGCAGACATTGGTGGTGATGACCTTCCGACTACGTCTGAATAAAGTCAACAAGCAGGGCCCCACAAGAATCAAGTTCAACCTTGACAAGCTAAAAGACCCAGAGGTATTGGAAGCCTTCCAAGCAAAGATAGGAGGAACATTTGCTCCATTGTTACTTCTTAGTGCAGAGAACACAGGTGCAGACACATTGATTGGCATATTTAACACCGCAGTGATCCAAGCAGCCAATGAGATCCTTGGCAAACATCAACGAGCAAAGAAGCTTTGGGTTGCAGCTGACTTCTTTGATCTGTGTGACAAGCATTGAGAGCTACAGAAAAAGTCAGTAGAAGAAGCAAAACAATACACGGAAATAAACCAGGCTACCAAGAAAAGCATAAAAAAGTGAAAGGAGACATGGATTGAAGACCATTGTAAAGATGTAGAAAATAATCGAAAGAAAAATAATAGCAAAAATGCATACCAACTGGCAAAAGACCTGACCAGTGTAAAACAGGGATGCTTCTCCATAATTCAAGATAGTGGAGGGAAATGTCTTACAGAAGATCAAGACATTCTTAAGAGATAGACAGAATACTACTCAGAACAATATAACCACAAACCTTCAGGGCACCCAGATATACTCAACACCCCACCTGTGACCAACACTAACATTTATCCTCCGAGAAGAAGTAGAGACTGTAATGAAATCATTGAAATAAAAAAGGAAGGCAGCAGGAGTAGACAACATCCCTGCAGAACTAGTCCAAGAATGGGGAGAAGCCATAATAAGCGCCCTACTAACAATCTACAATAAAATCTAGCAGACGGGAAAATGGCCAACACCATGGACTCAGTCACTCGTAATAACTCTCCCCCCAAAAAAGGCAATTTACAGCAACGTCAGAACTATCGTACGATCAGTCTTATGTGCAACCCAAGCAAAGTCATGCTAAAAATCATATTAAACAGACTGAAGCTGCAGGCAGAGGAAATCATAGCTGAAGAACAGGCAGGCTTCAGACAAGGGCGAAGCACAACTGAACAGATTTTTAACCTATGTGAAAAGTACCTCCAGCACCAACCTCTACCTTGTCTCTGTAGATTGGCGTTGACAGGGTGTGATATGCAGCCCTTTGGTCCACCATAAAGTTGTACAACCACATTGCCAATCAGATCAAAGTCATAGAAAGCCTTTACACAAGACCACCAGCGCAGTCTGCTTCAACATTCCAAATATGATTTTGATTTAGGAAAACAGTGGGAGTCAGACACAGCTGCTTGCTTTCACCTACTCTCTTCAACATCTTCCTTGGAAGAATCATGACATATGCTCTGGAAGACTATGAAGAAACTGTCAGTATTGGAGACAGAACAATAACAAACTTACACTTTGCTGATGACATTGATGGCCTTGCAGTAAATGAAGAGCTAGCTCAGTTGGTGGAAAAACTGGACATAACAGCTACTGCTTTTGGTATGGAAATCAGTGCAGAGAAGACCACATTGATGACCAACAACACCAGTAGCATCGGCACTGATATGAATATGATTGGTGGTCAGAAACTGGAAATTGTTAATAAATTCAAGTACTTAGGAGCCATCATTACAGACGAGGGATCAAAACCAGATATATTGTCCAGGATTGCACTGACAATAACAGCAATGGCAAGGCTGAGGACAGTTTGGAAAGATCAGACTGATGCACACTCCTTGGTTGTACCTGTGTTCTTATAGGCCTGTGAGTCATGGACCATCGCAGCGGATCTCGACAGGAGGATACAAGCTTCTGAAATGAGAATGCCTTCAAAGATTGCTTGGCATTTCGGACAGAGATCAAGTCACGAATGAGGAAATTGGAAATAGAATTAGACAAGCCATTGGACCCTATAAAGAGCTATTGGCCATTGTGAAAAAACACAAAATGAAATATTATGGGTATACAGGACTTGCCAAGACAATCATGCAAGGTACTGTGCAAGGAGGGCAAAGAAGAGGAAGACAAAAGAAAAGATGTGAGGATAAGGATAACATCTTGGAATGGACAGGAAATGAACCTGAGCAATACAATAAGATTATCAGAGAACAGAATGGAATGGAGGAAGCTGTTGTCTGGTCATCAGTGGTGCCCCAACTGTCAGCAAGACTAAGGGATAGATAGATAGGCTCCAAATAATCTCCCCCTTAATTTTAGTTATGGTTTGACTGTGTTTTGTTTATCTACAGTTTGTAACATTTTCTTTTTTAACTCAGTTATACAAAGAACTGCAAGCAGAACAAGGTGAAATTGACAGATCCTCGGATGCCTTTCAGTCTATTAAGGTGAGACAAATCGGTGTCCTAATGTAAAGCTTCTACTAAAATTGCTTTAAGTGAGCTTTTGACAACTTGGTGTATGTGTGTGATTACAATGAAAGTGATTCAGCAATAAATAGTGTTTATATGCGGTTATTTTCTATGCACATATGTTGTCATCAGAAATAACTGAGAAATTAAAAAGAGGAGGGAGGGAGGAGTGTTTAAGTAAACCAAGTGCACATTGACTAAACTTAGACATGTAAAAGTTACATAAACCTTTAGTCCATGCATAATGAATGTGACCTCACCCAATAATAATTGTTATTATGCAGATTTAGTTGCTTAGTAAATACATGGTTATGGCTGGGCTATTGGGTGTCCTGAGGTAGAGTAGATTGAGTGTCTTGAATTGTGTCTTTAACTATTTAAATAGTGTGAATGTGTCGTTAACTATTTAAATAGCATGAATGTGTCTTTAACTATTTAAATAGTGTGAATGTGTCTTTAACTATTTAAATAGTGTGAATGTGTCTTTAACTATGTAAACATAGTGCACCAAGTGTCCTTAAGCAGTGAGTTTCTTTAGGCAATTTTGACTTTCTATCTCGATAAGTGCCCTGAAGCATTGTGAATGAGAATTAATACATTTTGCATCTGTACATTTGCAGGAATTGGCAAGGAGGTTTTCATTGTCATTTGGTTTGGATCAGGTGAGGAACAGAGAAGCTGTGGCTGCAATGCATAGGTAGACCGACTTTCTTCTTACCTTTCCTTAATCTTATTAAATGCATCTCTTTAATGAAGTCATTTGGTGTGTGTTAAATAGCATCTGATTGATTATACTTAGTTACAAATGGTCATTTGACCTGTCCAAAATAAAAACACAAATATTGATGCACTATAGTGTATTTTACTTGTATGGTCCCACGTCTCCACATGTTCTTTATTTGGTCATTTCATTGGAGCGGGGAGCCTGGGTTTCAAAATAAAGTTAATTCATATTTGAGGTGAAATGTCTCTTGACTTTGAGTTAAAATTGTATAGATAGCAAAAGAAGACTTAATCTTCAGAAATAATCATTTGAGAAAATCACCACTAATAACAAATCATGTCATTAAACACCTGTAAAAGGAAAGTGGTTTGTGATAGTCACACACCTATCAATATACTAATGAAATGCACAATAAACTATTCATTACATATTATTTCTTTTTCAAGTAATAGCTCATTTTTATTTTATTTAAATACTTTCCTCTTTTTTCTTCTTTTTTTACTCCCACATTAATCAGAGAGGGAATTATGTTCAGCCTGACTCCAAGTGAGAATGCACCTCAAGGTGCAGTGCCTCCCAATCTGTCATTCATGGAGGTTTTGTGTGAGTTCACCAACAAGTTGATGAAGCAAGACAAAAAGACAGTGTAAGTCACAGTTTACGTTGGTTTATATGACCTGATAAGTTGTGAGTTCACCAACAAGCTGATACGAGTGGTGTCCATTGGGAGAATTATTAATAAAGATAAAGTAAGATTTCTCCATCACTTGTAATTAGTTATGGATGATTAATAATAACAATAATCATAACCAGTAACAAAGTGGTACATGAGACTTTTTCACATCACTGCATGCAACACTTGTTAATGTCTTGCTGCTTTCAACAATATGTGTTGAATAAAATAAAGCAGATTTCTGACAGGCTCAGAGCATGCATTTATTCGCATGTCCATTGGGAGAATTATTAATAAAGATAAAGTAAGATTTCTCCATCACTTGTAATTAGTTATGGATGATTAATAATAGCAATAATCATAACCAGTAACAAAGTGGTACATGAGACTTTTTCACATCACTGCATGCAACACTTGTTAATGTCTTGCTGCTTTCAACAATATATGTGTTGAATAAAATAAAGCAGATTTCTGTCAGGCTCAGAGCATGCATTTATTCGCACGCGCACACACACACACACATGTATTTCTTACTATTTTTCATATTGAACCTTCAGATTAAATTATCTGGACAAGCACCTGTCTGGAGGATTGCCAGCAAATCGGGGGGATGAATGGCAGCCACTTCTGACCTACAGAAACTCATTGGTGCAAGTTGAGGAACAGATGAACCCCATTACACTCAAGCAAGCTTCTGCAAAGCGCTATGGCAAACGCAGAGGCGATAGTAAGCCTGTGTTTTTATCCCTGTGTATTCTTGATTAGTGTTGGTTGATTACCAAATTTTTACTCCTACCTCAAACTAATATTTACTTTTGGGTGAATGGAACGTTGGGAGATGATAATTTTTATAAAATTTTTATCTGAATAAGAAACTAAAATACTTACATTTAGAATTACTGTTGGCTTTCACATGTGTTCACAGCCTAATGTTTAATGCACTGAAAGAAGCGTCCTACACTTTTATTGCAGTGTCTGATGTATCAGCAGCCAGTTTTGGAGAAGTACCAACACCAGCAAACATAGGCATTCCGCAGATGGCATCAACTGCCTTGAAGCGACGACACATGGATACAGATGACATGTCAGAACAAGGTTCAGAGGCTGACTTTGATGATGTGTAAGGAATGGTTGAACCTGACTCCTGGGGCAAACTTTGGCAGCTATTTATTATTGTCTGTAAATTTTAGTGTATATGTGTGTTTGTACTTTGTGTGTGTGCGTAACCACTATTTAAACTTGTGTGTAGTGGTTAGTATGAAATGGGTAAGCTGAAAGAGCATGCTAGGTTGCACAATACATAATATCTGATACATGTGACAGTATAATGTTCTGAATTGAGAGTTTTCTTTTGAAAACCCTGAATATGCTTTGTTTGGTCACAGGCCTTTTGATTCAGACTGTGTACCTTCTATAGGTATTATTATTATTTTTTTTAATCACTTTTTCAAGTTTCAAGTTCATTATTGGGTTAGGGCTGCTTTTTAATTTCTTTCTTTCTTTTTTATGTCAGAAAATTAGAATCAGGCATATTCTATAATTAGAGTGGTTGGAAAAAATGTAGAACTAGATTTGCTTATCCAAACACACATATATTCTCATGGATTTGCTTCTAGATTAAATCATGAAAAGTTCTGTCTTCATTTGAACTGCCCTTATTACTGTTACTAATCTTAACCCATCCATTTTATTTATATTGTCCCAAGATCGAGCGAAAATATACTTTGTGTGAACAGACAGCTAAACCACTGACAAATCTTATATCACTGTCAAAATATTACTGGAATCTAAATTTTTACTGTTAAATGTTAGAGTTAAGTTCATGCTATTGCACATGTTCATAACACCCACAAAAATCTCTTGTCAGACAATGATGATGCCTGTCTTTGAAAACTAGATGGTTTGAAACACAAGTCTCTTACAAGATAACAGTAGTACAGTAGAGCGTTGATTATCTGAACTGTAATCATCCAATCACCACTGGTCCCAACTAGTCTTTATGCTAGTGCACTAGCTATTAGACTTCTCTTTGCACATTACTAGCCAAGACTTCTTAGTTCTCTCTTCACGCTTCTATCCAAGACTTCATAGTTCTCTCTTCACACTACTAACCAAGACTTCTTAGTTCTCTCTTCACACTACTAGCCAAGATTTCTTGGTAACTTCATAATGCAGAGCATTTCATACTGTTCCAATATATTAGACACAATGATGTTAGTCAGTAGGATGTAAAGATATCCTTCTCAATCCTGCCACTTAATGATTTCATTTCTAATTATTTATTCAAAGATAGATGCTATATACTATATATAGAAATAGTCTTAATTTGTCATTACTGGAGTTAAAAATCAAATTTTGGCTGTAGCCACTGTGTGGACTCACATGCTTCGGTCACCTTGATTGCCTGTTATGAGCATGGGAGTTAGGGGTTGGTAGTTAATATATTTTAAAATAATAATCTTGTGTACAATAATTAATCTGGGAGCTAATTACACATTGCTTCATACAAACTGAGTATTGTCATGTATGTTTGATTATCCGAACTATTTGATTAATTGGCCCTACCTTGGTCCCAGTTAATCAACATTCTATTGTAACAACATTTTAGAAGATTGTTGTATTATGGAATTTTAATATTAGAATGTGTTCATTTCATTTTTTTTAAATTCTGAAAAGATCCAAAACAAAGAATTGTTGCCATAATTCTGATTCGGCCGTCTTCACCACATTTTTAGCATTCGTTATAGAACTTTTATAAATTTTCATCACTTGATTATAGCTAAGATAATTTTTATTAACATTATTTATCATCTGATTTTATGTTTGTTTTGTAATTAAAAAAATTAGTCCTGTATTAAAAAGTTTGCACATTTCAAAACTGAGTTACACACACACACACACATAATTAAACTCAGACTTCCTAAGATTGGCTTGTGAGGGTGGGGAGGTGTTGTTTCTTTGTTGTCCTTTCAAATTAAAAAATGAATAGGTTATTTTAAGAAAGTGTTAATTTTAATAGAAAAATAAAATTGTATTTCTTTTCTTGGTTTTTTTTTTTTTTTAATGCATAACTCATGAGCATCAAGAATGCCAAAACCAGAGTGGATATAGTAGTCTTTTTTTTTTATTTTGTATACAAAAATTCTCATGCATTATAGTTTATATTTCATAAACAAATTTAGAATGTTTTTTTGTATACAACATATTCTTTGCTGTGGATTTCCTGAACAAATATAGAATTTTTATTTTTTAGATGTTCTTTCTGCCATTTTTATTTTTTAGCTGTGTTATCTGCCCTTTCTTATTTTTATTTTCACTGTGCATGTGCATTTTGGTTTTAGTTTGAAATTAATGTACAGCAGTCCTGCTGAGATCTTTGCTTGTTGGTGTTCGCATTGGAATTTAACCTTCTCTTTATTTATTGTAGTAATTGTTGTTTCATTGATTTTTTTTCCCCTTGTGCATCTAATGAATGTATTTAGAAATCATTTTTAAAGCTTAACGAAATGTTTTATCTTTTTTTTTTTAATGCCAAGGGCTGTTTAAGTCATACACAAGTGATCTTTTATCTTTTTAATATGATCATGATATTATGGCATTTTATTCACATCAAAATTATGGAGGCTTTATTAAATTATACTACAGTAACATATTAATGGGGTTTCATTTCTTTCTTAAGAAAGGCTTTGAAATGTTGATGCATCACCTAAAGCTCTTTCACATTTCAGTGCAATATGTTTTGGAAAGAAAACTTTTGAGTAGAGGTTATCAAATGTCTTGACATAATCATGCAATATTGATCATTATCAAAAATAAAAGTTTGGTTGTGGGAGAAGGGCTTTTGTTAGAGCAATTTGCCATCAGTTGAAACAAATTTTTCTCAGCTTTCTAGCATCATTTGTTCCTGTGTTTTGAAAATACTAACATCTTGCATACATTTTTTAGATTTGATGTTCAGTTCCAATTACTGTCCTTCAACTAAAGTTTTGTAGACATTCTAATTTGAGTTCCAATATTTTAAATTATTTAAATCTTATAGACATTCATATAGATATTCTTTATTCAGCTCCCATTCTTGTGTTTGGAATTACATCTGTAGGCACTATCTAACTCTTGTAAATTTTTATTTTATGAGACGACAACTGTTTTTCATTTATAAAATTATTTCTTCTCTTTCATCAAAAAACTTCATTTTCAGTTTTCAGTTCTCAAAGTCCAACTTGCACTAATAGAAATCATTCATTTTTTTTCCTCCTTTTTCAGCCATTTAAATATATTTTTATGCTGTGTTTATGATTTTGTTATAATTGTTTTGTTGTTTTGGTCAGTTGTTTTTTTATATCAATATATTGACCATCCTTTATTGTCAAAGGCAGTTTTTTTAGTGTAATTCATTATAATTTTTTTATTTAACTGTATTCAATAAATTCAGCTGCTCCAGTACATTTTCGCCCTAATTTATGCTCTTCATAAACATTTTCATACAAAATTGCATTTAAAAACCACATATTCATTTCCATAAGTTGTTAAACTTGTGTTTAGTTGACACAGTTTAATTTCACCAATTCATTTTTGTTTTTAATCAAAGGAGAAATATTCTAAAGTTGCTTTTATATATATATTTCTGGATCTTATCTTAAATTTGAATTGAATATATACTTATCACTTATGCGGCTGCTATCCTGTACCTCCTTAGATCAAGAGTGCTTTTTGTAAACTGGGTACTCAATACAGTTGTATATGATTAACCTATATTTGATAATAACTTTTGAAGGAGTGGGGCATTATTATATTATAGAGAAAGCTTAATAAGCATAAATGTTTGAATATATGAAACATATCTTAATTTTTTTAGCAGTATTTTCTGAATATTTGATTTCTTTATGCACTTTTTCATAATTATTTTTTTGTTGGTTGTTAGCCCTGTTTTTATGTTTTTTTTAACTTTTGTTATTGATATAAATGGTGTTGTTGTTTCACATTACATTTTGTTTTTGCTATTAATAAATCTATCTGAGAAATTTGCTTGGTTTAATTTTTGTTTTTATTTTTTGTGATTGTGTTTATTTGGTTTTTTCTTTAATGTGTTCTTTGTTGCAGTACAGCTTCTTGTTCGTAGCTAAGGTCCAGTTTCACATATTACATTATTCTTTTTCATTCCACTTGCAGAGTATTATCTATGTTTTATATTGTAGTAATTTATTGACAGTGGTTTAACACAAGAAATGTTAAACATATTAGAACATAGATATTTTAGTTTATAAAGATTTAGAGATAGATGTTTAGAATTAAAAAGAGAGAGACATTTATAGATTGACAGTCACACACACACACACACACACACACAGGTAGATATTCTTGGGATTGACAGACTTGCTTTAGAGCACATAAATTAAAATAGAAACTGTTTTTTTTTTCAGCACATTTAGATACATTAGAAAAATTACATTAAACATTATGTGTTTGGTTTTAAGTCCACTTAAATGATAAGTTGTAGAGTCTTTAATCATCTGTTGCGTTAATTATTTTTACTCCCTCAGTGGTTTTAGACGTCCTCTTCGTTTTACCACTTGTAAACTGCTTTATTATTTAATCAATTGTTTGCATAAGAACATAGCAAAGTTTGTCTAGAAATTAAAATGTTGTGATGAACGTGATTTGGACTGCAATAGTACTCTAGTTCCTGCTTTTGTGTTTATGCATTAAAAATCAGCATGCTGGTGTCCTGTCACATATTTTAATTCACTGCGTATTAATTATTGTGCTCAGAGCAGTGAAATTTTTGGTACAAAATTATGTCGTGCACATTTTCTGTACACTTTCTATGTTAAGGCAGGCTAATGAAGAAAGG
Organism: Sinotaia quadrata; assembly: GCA_028829895.1. NCBI lineage: Eukaryota > Metazoa > Mollusca > Gastropoda > Architaenioglossa > Viviparidae > Sinotaia > Sinotaia quadrata. The sequence continues at coordinate 72,457,804 of CM054177.1, forward strand.
AGAAATGTCGCATCAAATGGATTGCTTGTTATACCAGAAAAGGTTTTAAATACTCAATTGTTATATTTAAAGCAATTATGCAGAGTAAATACCTTTAAATGAATGATCAACAGTAATAATAATAACTAAAATAAAACTGAGCACACTGCATAAAATTGGGTGACACAAGTTTTTTTGAGTAATGGAATGACAAGGTCAGTGACTATAATAAACTCACAAGTACTACTTCTAATACAAACTTCAAGTTAGATATTATGTTTCAAACACTCCTGTGTACATTTTATAAGAATGTATTTGTCTTTAAATAAAGTTAAGAAGGGTTGTTGAAGCTTACTCAGTAAGATAGATATTGTAGAAAATTATAAATTACTGTATACAACACAATAACTATGTTTATTTTTAATAAGGTCACCCCCAACTTCACCCTTCCAAATATCTATGTTCATGGAGTTTGGGCTTTCGGGTTTTTTTTCTGAAATTCAGTGATGTGGCAAGTAAAATTTCTAACTTAATACATTTACTAGTCAATGGCTAGTGATTTAAAAACCCTGTGCAGAGAGCTGATGTATGGAAAATGTATAATTTTATGTACATATATGATGTATGTAAAATGTATGATGGGTTTTCTACAGGGTTTATGCTTTATGCAAGGTTTGTAATGTATGACTTGGCACAAGAATTAAGTGGTCATTCCTACAAGGAACACACAAAATTAATGACTTCACAATTACACTAACGAAATGTGCACAACAAATGTCTTCAAAACCACAAACACATCAGAGAGTGTGCACAGTAAAGAAGCTAGAACTACAAACTTAATCCAAACAGTGTGTGCACACCAAATGACTTGTGGATCTTAAATTCTCCCACACCAGACAATGTCAACAAGTGACTACAAACACACCAGACAATGTCAACAACAATGACCACAAACACACCAGACAATGCCAACAACAAATGACCACAAACACACCACACAGTAAATAAGCTAGAACTACAAACTTACATCTGACAGTGTGTACACCAAATGATTTTAAACCCTCACACATCAGATAATGCTCACAAATGACAAGGACTAAAAACACCTGACAATACCAACAGCAAATGACTACAAACACACCAGACTATGTCACCAACAAATGACTACAAACACACAGACAATGTGCACTACAAATGACTTCACCTGGGATGTGGAATGTGCAGATCGCGAGGTGGTACTAGTGCAGGGTCCACAGGCTCTGGCAGTGCTGGAGGCCCATCGCAAACAGCATGGCTGAATGGCCAGAAACGACATCAAGATACTCAAAGGCCCGTGGAGCCCAACTATCCTTCACGCCACATGATGCAGCCATTGCAACCCCACACGTAAGTTCAGGAGTAAAAGAATCAGCATGTAATACAACAGCAAGGGTAGAGAATGAAATGGTACAAGAAAAATGGGATGGTATAGTTACTATCTTTTACTGAAAATGATCACAATTCATTCCTAAACTCAAATATTTCCACTCTACCTACCAACAACTTTTAGATAGATACTTATTTAATTCTAAACCTATATACATATTTGGGATGTTTGCTTTAAAACCTAAGAATTCTTATTTTAAGCCAGAGTCATGTATCAATGGATTTGTTTTGATGACAAGAAGCTTTTAGACTTAATGCTCAAAAGCCTGAACTGGGACTTTAGGCCCCCAAAATAATGAATTTTTTCCACTCAAGAAAGACAACTCCAGAAGAATGTATATTTCATTTCTGCAGCCCATATTCATATGTAAGCAGGCCTGGTCAATGTGCTGGACAAGGCATTGTGTAGTATAGCCCAGGTTAATGTTCAATGACAAAAGAGCTCTGGCCACAGAATAACATTTAAGGAGGTGAAGAGGAGAGGTGTTGGATGGTGGACCTAATATTTTAGTAGTTTAGTATAGTTAGAGTACTTAGTACTAAGAGACATTTTGCACACATGAACTTTTCATAAAAGAAAATTTCACCCTAGAGCTTTGGTAATTTAGTAAAATCATTGTTCAAAGGGCAGATTCTTGGTAAATCAGGCCTAAAGTGTATTTGATAGATGATTTGCTGAGCAAATATATAGTTTAGACAGATATTTTGTGTTAGAAGTTCCCAATTGCCAGACATTTCACACATGGACTTTTCATAAAGGACATTTCACCTTATGACTTGGAATTTGGTAAACTCATTTTTTGAAGGGTGGACTTTTGGTAAATCAAGCCATGCTGGTAATCAGACTACTCATATGGAAGACAATGATAGTTTTACTGAGTCTAGTAAATATAATATGCACCAGAATCTGTCACCTGTCTCTGCCCACGGACCTCTCTTCCAGTGTCTCCCATAAGCACCACACAAAAGACCTATTGTTCATCAGGCAAATATTGAGCAATTACCCATGTGGTCATCTGCGCTGAGAAATCAATGTTGCCGCTACAAGGATGTGTTTAGTAATTAATTAAATATGTCTTTGAATACAAATACTTATACAGAATTAATTAAACAAATCATTTCTTTCTCAACTGACAGAAGCTATTAAAAGTTATGTTCATTAACACCGGAAGGAATCAAATCAGAATCACAAGTAATTTATGTTTTTATAAATGCAAGTCTTAAATGGTGAGCACATGTAGACTAGAAGATACAGATTTTTTTTCATGTTCCCTTTTGTTTAATGTGTACCCAAATTAAATTTAGTAATTATACAAATTAAAAGATAGCTGAACATAAAGTTTGAATCTGCACCTGTTTCAAAATGATTTTATGCCACAGTTTTTTAGGATATGTGGCACCAATGTGAAGAGTTTAGTCAATGTAAAAAGATACTTTTTTTTAAAATTAAGTGTTAAAAAAAAAAAATCACAAGAATTCAAACTAATAAATATATTGTGCATAGTTTGGTGTATGCCATTAATAACATCTCTGCATTTGTTTTTGGTATAGAGTCAAATTTGTGAAGGATTTGGTCTGTTCGGCCACATGAAATATATCTAGTTACTACTGATTTTTTAAAAGTCTAAATATTTATCTTATGATAACTATAATGTATAGAATCAAGACATCAGTTAAACTGTGTCATGTCTTCGGTCAAATTATAAATCAAGTTATCAGTCAGTCAAGATATGTCTTCAGTCAAGTATTAAAATGCAATCAGGAACTGTGTACTGTCTTAAGCCTGATCGTGACCATAATTTAACCTCTTTTTTCTTCTCTTCCATTCAGAAAGCCATAGAAGAAAAGCTCATGACAACTTACATTGTAAAAAATTATGAAATGAACAACCCTCAGAAAAGAAAAAGAAAAATGAAAAAGAACAATTTGGTTTCAACTTGCATGGCAACAAATTTTATTAACAATATTTTATAGATATCAGTTGGAGGGAGAGAAGAGTAAAGACACTATTTTACACTTGATTTTTTTTTTATTACCTGCTAATTTTCTAAATCACTCCTTTGTCAATAAAAACTTAAATTTGTTGCTGTGCATTCTGCAAAATGCTATGAATATCATAAAAAGTAAATATCCAGCAGAATTATATTGTTTATTTTTTCAAACAGAATCATTATTAAAGCAGTTTAATAAACACTAGTGGTAATGTAAACAAGAGCACTTTAATTATACGTCATAGTTGGGGTAATAAAACTGTGAAGTACAAACCCATTGCAGATTTGAAATTCTATAATGAAATAAGTATTCTTAAGTAGATTTACTAAACTTGTTCATTTGCTATATTAGAATATATAAGAATCAAATTTTAGTGCTTAAAGGCAATACATTTTCATTTTTTAAAAATAGTGAGGCATTAACTGTAACACACTTTTTGTGACCCGTTCATGTATTATTCTGGGTCTCAATATCACTAAGGTTGATAAACTATAGGTTATTTCATAGTCTTTTCTATTAGTGTGCTACTCTTTCTTGCATTATTTGTTTAGAAAGTTTTCAAGTTTGAGCATGTGTGCATAATTATACCAGAAATAAATAACAGTGCACACTGCTTAACACTACTACACATTGCAACATATTGTTTACACTATTCGAAGGTTACAGATTATAATAGCACTACACAACACAAATTAAACTGTTATTAAATGCAAACAAATTAACAAAAATGTCACCCGCAGGCCGCAAATCAGTCAGTCAGCAGAAGGAACCAGCATCAGCGAGTTTGACACACCATCTTCATCCGTGGGCAGTGCATCTGGCCAGCAGCCTGGTCTCCAGTACTACCACCACTCCCCTCACCCCCAAGCTTTGACCCCCCAGCATCAGCAGCCTATGACCCCACAGCAGCAGAGTCAGTACTATGCCCATCATGCTGCTGCTTCAGGGGGGAGCATGTACGAAGATGGATCATCACAGTACATCGATGATACTTCGGTAAGCGATAAAGGGTTTGATGCACAATTTAAATACTGCCCGTTTGCACCATTCTTAGCGATTAGGTCCAGTTTATTACAAGCTTTGCCTGAAATTAGTGTCTAATGTATGGAAAACATCTGAAAGGTTTTAACTACATATCTACACCAAATGATCCCCCATCCACTTTGGGCACCTAGATGGCTGAGAGATCAAAATACTGGACTCTCTATGCACCAGAAATTTCATGGAGTTGCAGCTCAAGACCCATCCCATTTGGTGGGATTTTTCAAATACCCTCTCGTACCTTGCGATCGAGTTCCGAGTAAAAAAGCTATGCAGCACTTAAGTGAACTTAAAATATACAATTACAAAAAATTACTATTATTAATAAGAAAAATATTTTCATTTGCTTGTACAAGCAAGAGAAACTTTCTAAGTCCTAAATTTTATATTCCCTACAATTAACATAAATAACATCTTTTCCTCTCTGCTGCTATGATGATGATAGCAGCATCAACAGCAACATCATCAGCAACATTTGATGCCACAAGGATATGTGAGTTCAACTATTAAACTTGTTCCTTTTGACAATTTATGTTATTGTCAGTGTTGTTACTGTTTCATTTCTTGGGTGTTGTTTTATACTAAGGAATCGTTTCCCTCTTTTATGTTAACTAACATTAAAGAATATTAAAGTTATTTCCCTTTGAGGTGGATTTGTTTTCATAAATTTTGATTCACACTTCTGTCTATTAAACATATTTTTGTACATTAAATATAATTTTCTCAAAGTTTAGATTTAATTTTATTCTTTAATGTTAGCATTTAAATACCTTTTTTTTAATTTAAAAAAAAAATGAAACCAGTAATAAGTCTTGAAAAGCAATTTTAGTGCAGAAAACAAGTCAACTATAATTCTGCATTGGTCATTTTGTGGAATTAGCACTTGTTGTCTTTAGGTGTTTGTAAAACATGGGGAGGTGCAAGTTTGAATGGAAGAGAATGTATTTTGCCTTATGGGTAATATCACCTAATTATTGGTGCATGTTGTTTTCTTGGTGGTGCATGACAATAAACTGTTTTTCCTTAGTAAAACTAATGGACACAAAGTATTTCAGTGTGCATGACAATGACAATAAACTGTTTTTCCTTAGTAAAACTAATGGACACAAAGTATTTCAGTGTGCATGACAATGACAATAAACTGTTTTTCCTTAGTAAAACTAATGGACAAAAAAGTATTTCAGTGTGCATGACAATGACAATAAACTGTTTTTCCTTAGTAAAACTAATGGACACAAAGTATTTCAGTGTGCATGACAATGACAATAAACTGTTTTTCCTTAGTAAAACTAATGGACAAAAAAGTATTTCAGTGGATACTTTTGCCTTGTTTCCAATTTGAACACAAAGTTTTAAAATATATTAGCAGTATTTCAGTGTTACATATTACTAAGTGTTATTATTATTTTATCCATAAGATTGTCAAATGCTGGAAAATACCTTTCTTCTGATTTATTTTAGTTTACTCTTAATTAAATAACTTTTCAACATCACTCAATTTGTTAATTTGTATATGAAACCTAAATGCAGACTGCATAGGCATGGCAGAAGATAAAACATTATAGAAATCTTTAAGAGAAAACAAAAGTTGTGGCTTTTTTTTGATAAACAGTGGATTAGCAAAACTGGAAGAAAAATTGGTTCAAGAAAGGTTGTTGCTAGAACAGTAGTAAGTGGTTGGCCCTATATGGCCCTTTGACAATATCAGATGTGTTGTAGAGTTAATGCTCACCGAGTAAGACTGACAATTTGTATATGAAACCTGTGGAGAAAGGTAGGAAGTGGTTGGTCCTATATAGATAGCATGCTTGGACAATATCAATTGTGTTGGAGAGTTAGCACTTGCTGAGTAAGGCTGACAATTTGGTTTGGAGAAAGGTAAGTGGATGTCTCCATTCAGAATGTAGTATAGAAATATTTAGTTTTCTTTTTATAAATTATTTTATTTTGCACATTACATGTGAAATCAAACCAAGAAGTGCAAGAAACACATTGTCAAATACTCATAAACATGAATATACTTTTTCTATGAAACAGTTAAAAAAAATGTTCTTCATATAAGAAAAGAAATCAATGTAATCCATTTTTTGCATATTTTTTGTAGCTGAAAGTAATTAAATACTATCGGTTCACTTATTTAGTTTATATATGAAGTCTTAAAATGTTGTGTGTATATTAACATATAAATAGAAGTGTGATATCTTCCAAGGTAGGGTTGTGGTAGAGGAGAACAAAATAAAATGGGGGTTCTTAGATAAGCAGTGGCAAATAAAAATTAATTTCTAAAAGCAGCTTGAGTGTGTGTAGTGTTTTGTTCAGTTACACCTGCATGCGTTTGACAGTAAATAAATGTGAACCAGTGCTTTTCTGTAGATTTACTCTATCATTACTATGTTCCTTTTGTCATTTCCATTGTCCAGACCTCATTTTAAATGCTTTTTTGAATTATGAATATTGCCCTGCATGCTTAGATTAGTTCCTTGTTCTTAGATTTCTTGTTTCTTCTTTCCTGTTGGTGTTGTTGTTTGTACTTGTTGTATTTGTAGGTGGAAATTATATTCATAGATGGAGCAGTTTCCTTTTAGTCTTACATAAAGTACTATTAAAATATGTTATATGATTCAATAATGTGTAAAACAATCACACAAACATTAATTCGCATGCACACACAAAATAAATTGTCATAAACTAAGGGTCTTTCTTGAAAACTAATCACCATAATAATCAACAGATGTCTATTATTATTTATCTATTTATAAATATATATATTTTTTAATGTAATACATACTGTCATTGAACAAATATGAATGTTATTTCTTTTTCAGTCCGACATGGGAAGTCATAGCAGTTACTGAAACTCAGTCTACATCTTCATAAAGAAGGTGGTTCGCAATATGGTGCAGACTAAACTGAGAACTCGTTTAAGTTTTATGATTACAAGACTGCAACCTGTCATACTAAACTAAGCAATGAGAAAAATATAACTACAGTATAAGTTTATTAACCTCATGTTTGCAGATGTCCATGTCTGCAGTTCACCTCAAACAGGCCAGCCTAACATTCCTTATTATTGCAGGTACTGTGAGAGCTTCAGAGTCTTACAAAGACAACCAAACCCATAAATTAATTAAAAACAGGTCAAAGAATATAGTGAAATTCTGATATGGTCACAGAAAAATACATATTTTAAATTCAAAACAGTTTATTGCAACCAAAAATATTAAATCATTTAAACTCTACATTACAAACTCCGAGTCTTCAATAGCTGTAAATAATACAAGCTGTCACAAAGCTTTAAACCATAAGAAAAGCTTAAAACCCATTAAATTGAATTGATAACGCATAGCTCCTTTATTTTATTACAAGACATGAAATCAACCAACAAATATCAAAGTCTATGTTTCAGCTAAGCAGTTTTAAGGAAAAACTGATAACAATAATATTAAGATGGACACTTCATATGCATATTTATAAGGATTTCTTAGAGTGGCAGACCATTAAAGTAAAGGGCTCTTAATTTTTAAGACCAACAAATTAGCATGTAAGGCTCATAAATTTTAAGACCAACAAATTAGCATGTAAGGCTCATAAATTTTAAGACCAACAAATTAGCATGTAAGGCTCATAATTTTTAAAACGAACAAGTCAAGGAGAATCATTAACATGTAAGGCTCATAATTTTTAAGACCATCAAGTCAAGAAGGGTCATTAACAAACAGGGTGCATAATGGCTTAAGACCACAGTGTAAGGAGGATAAATGGCTTCTAATGATTTAAGACTAATAAGCCAAGCTTAATCTTGCACAACCATCTTCAAAATTTCAAAGTCAAATAAATAGTGTATAATAAAAAATATAGTAATGCAATCTGCTGTCTCACAATGAATGCCTGCTATTAAATTATAGAAATAAATTAGTTGAGTGAAAGGAGACTAGTATTTGTCATAGCCAGTCACTTTTATTTAAAATCTATTTTTAAAAAATATTTTTATGACATAAAATGTTACATGGTAAGTTCATCCTTTTAATTCATCATTTACAGATCATGTGTTTTGGTAAATATTACAGCAACATAAACAATGACCAGCTTTATTACACTTTTTATATACTTTATTATACTCTTTCTCAATGTTAAGTACAATTAAATAATTTATAATTATTTATTTTATTTAAATTATCACTATGCATTTTACTGATTAAAGTAATTTTGTTTTCATTTAAAATTGTAAATATTTTATGAAAACTATAAAAGGCTAAAATATTTCATTTTAGTACATGTTTCTGTTTGTTTAAGTGTTTATATATGATTAACAGTTGATGCATGTTAAGCTAATTTGGAGATGTGGCTTATATGATTAATATTAAATAAGTAAGGCAGCCATGTCAAATTGAATTAATGAATATTATATTATTAAAATAATGAGGTATTTTAATAATTAAAGAAAACAAACATCTTTAACAAATTCAAAAATGCATCACCCCATGGCATTTGACATTCAGCAACAACAAAAATACTATTGTATCATTTAATAGAAATCAATTTAAAAAATGCTGTCATTGATTGCAAATTAAATTAAAATATTACAATTCAGGAAAAAGTATCTAAGCACATGACATAATGAGCATTCAAGCATATAACATGACAATTAACGTGTATTATAGCTTATTATGCTGCAAACAAATCATTTTCATATAAATGGATATCTACATCAGAATTGTGTTGCTGTTGTGGATAAGACAATTTTGAGTAGCTAATTTTAACACCATAATTTAGAAGGGCTTATATTTATTGTTGCTACAAAAAAACTAGCCTTCAACAAACTTGCTTTATTGATAATGTTTTGAAATGACAACACTTTAGTGTTTTCTTACAGTAAATACAAAACATGTTTAGACATAAACTTTTATGCAACTGTTTTAATGGCATAAAATAATTGTGTTTATATTTAACATTATTCCCAAACCACATATTTCTGCTACTCATCAATAATGCCTGGCAGTACAATGATTTGCAATAAAAGAAATTTCAAGGTAATGTTTGAATTTCCGTGTTTTTCTCATGACTTGTGGTGATATAATAATGCCATGGATTAGTAATTACAATGATGCTCACATCAGTTGTATGTGCTTCAATTACTGTGATTTGTGGTCATACTTCCTAAGGTTAAAATGTCCACAATTTTAACTACAAGACAGTGCACATCATAGATTGTATGTACTGCCAAGAGCATGACTTTGGAGGTACTCAGAGTTCTTTCCCTTGCTCTTTCAATTCTAGGAACAAATTAGCCAAGATGCTAAAAACTTTTTTAAAGTTAACTTTAATGTGTTATGCCTCTAGGTGTCATAGCAAAATTAAATTGAAAGATAATTAAACCGCCACCAGTAATATGAAAGCAAAGTATGATTGAATGTTTAGATTTACTTGCTTCCTTAGTCCTGCCATAAATTGTTTTTCTAATGAAGGTAAAAAATTCTTGAATAAATTACACTTGTTTATTCTCATTAGAATTTAAGTACTGTTACATTAACAGTAATAATCTCTTGAGCAGTATTGGACCTTACTGCAATTCATACGCTGTTGGATAGGTATTGGATCACTTTGCAACACTTGCATTACTTCTGTTGCATATTGATGAAAGTTTGAATGCTGAAAAGTGTTTCCCTAAAAAATGACTTCCATGTCCATGTCACTTTCTCAACATTGGAGTCATTTTCATTATTCTTTGCAGCATTTGTGTTTTATTACTAACATAAGGAAGCATTACTGTACAGTGGCAGAGAGTAGCCAAGTTCTTTACAAGTCTAAAATCATGTTTATTTATAAAATACTACAAAAAATTAATAAATGCTGCTAATAAACCATAAATTTATCTTTATTTATTTTTAGTTTACATCTGTTATTATGTACAGATTTAAAAATTACAAACATCACTTTTCTCTAATCAACTGATTACATATTTGTGTTATAATGCAACATGCACAGTTTTGATCTGTATTTTTTTTATCGCAATAATCTGTAATAAAACAAATATAGGTAAAAAAATATTTTTAAATAAATTATTACGAGAGTTAATGAAATGAGAAATTATGCAGAATATTTAAACCAATAATGTATTGTTGTCGATGAAATGTAGTTAACTATCTGCAGGTTAAAACAAAAGTTAATATTTAGAAACAGTGTTTTTAGTCCTTCATGAATGCATTCCCTATGTTGAACATTATTTATTTTTCAGAATATGATTTGAAATAAGTGAATATGTGTAATATACCAGATTTTCCTGTTTAATGCAAGTTATTACTGTACTAACTTCAGCATGCAAATGGATAGCCAATGTATAGCTGTTTTTTTTCTCTCAGATAATTTAATGTACACATCTTTCTGTTACTCCAAATTAATTCTATAAAACATAGTGTTATTTTAATTTCTCCCAGCTTTATCTCCTACTTCATTTGATGACCTGCACAGGAACTGCCTAGTGCAGGGTTTCTTAACTGTGTTCCATATAACTGCCTAGTGCAGGGTTTCTCAACCGTGTTCCATAGAACAGCCTAGTGCAGGATTTCTCAACTGTGGTTCCATAAAACTGCCTAGTGCAGGGTTTCTCAACTGTGGTTCTGTAGAACCGTAAGAAGTCAGTATATTTCCCTGAGAGACTGATTGAAAATAAATATCACAGATATAATAATTTGTGTGCAGACCTGAAAATTATTTCAAGTGTTCCTTCAGGAAAAAGGGTTAAGAAAGGCTGCTCTAGTACATACCATTTTCTAGTATATCTGCTGTATACTATCTGCATAGTGTATACCATCATAAACTTGGATCTGATGATTTGCATTAGTCAGATTAGGTATATTATTTATTAGAGGGAAAAAAATAATATAGTCAATGATGGCACATGCAGTTTTATAAATAAAATAAAGAGTAAAATATATTTTTATAACAGCAACAGATTAATATATTACCACTGCAAATCGATCATCAAATATCTGAACTAGTAAGTTCAAGCAAATGTTCAAATATGAAAAAATTAAATTACTTTGAATAGATATTTATATTTTATTTTAAAGAGTTGGAGTTTGCACTATATGAGTATTGCTATTGCAGATTATATTCATCTAATTAGTGTTCCCCTCAAAAGTAATAAAAATGCCATTAATAATGTAACATCTATCAAGAAATATTAATACAAATGTCATTAATAATGTAACATCTATCAAGAAATATTAATACAAATGTCATTAATAATGTAACATCTATCAAGAAATAGTAATACAAATGTCATTAATAATGTAACATCTATCAAGAAATAGTAATACAAATGTCATTAATAATGTAACATCTATCAAGAAATGAAAGACAGATGCTGTCAAAACTTAAGTTAATGTTTATATGTCAACAAGAAAACAAACAGCACTTTTAAAACTTTGATATCAAAAGTGATATGGTAATATCTCATTTATGTTCTTGTAAATAGAATTTAAAACATAAGTCTTTTGGGTCAATACTTAAATATAACATATATTATATAATTAAGACACAATTGTTTCAATTATAAAACTTCTGATAAAAAAATTTAATACGTATAATAATATAATCATTGCCAAAATAAATATAAAATCTTACATAAAAGACACAACTTATAATTTTTTTTAAAAATAAATCTATTAGATAGTAATTCTTCAACATTTATGTCAATCCTCATGACTCAGTTTTTTTTTTTTAAATCAATCATAGCAGTATGCTAGTAATCATTTTAATTGTTCTTTTAATAAAGCATAATTAAAAGCAGCATACATCATTCTCCACACTGTGAAGTAACTAGAGAATAGATTGACCTGTATTGGAAAAGTAAGTGTTAGTAGTTACACATACATGGAAATAGTAAACACGATTGTGGAGACAAGGTATATATATACACAGCAGTACAATACAATTCTATCAATGGATACACAAAATGTTAATGTTTGTGGCAGGTACTCCCATAGAAATATTAAACAGATTGTACAGATAAAGTATATATCTACAGCAATACAACTATATTGCTGAATTATTACTATCTGTGCATAACAAATGTTATTTACGGGAATAGGTAAATGCTGGGAAGATATCATGACTAACTTGTATGACAGGATGGATACAAATACTGTTAGGTCTGCAACTGTATTTTGTGATAAAATGATTTTTGCAATGTGGAGATAACAGAATAAGTTTATAACATTGTAATGCTTGCTAGTATTAAGATCCAAAAAAGAACTAGTTACTGCATTAGCATTTGATTCAAATGAAAAAAGAAAAAAGCTGCTAGTTACTTTCTACTTTACCCAGCAAGATGGGGAAAAAAACTGTGGTGGGAGGGTGTGTGTGTGTGTGTAATTGTAAATTCAATGGAAGCTTGTAAGCATGAAATGAAATTGGCAGAGACAATCAACTAACCCCTTCACAAAATGTACGATTAATTGTTAAAGAAATCTTTGTGAATTATCCTAATTTTAAAAATATATTCACACTGCAATGACTTATTTCAATACAAAATAAAACTTTACCACACCATAATACATTATTGCAATCAAGAACTATCTAAGATTTACTTTTATATATACATCATGTATATGCTGCTACTGAATAATGTTAACTCTCTGTACAGGTCGGTGTTTGTTGTGGAAGCTTTATACGTAGATACAGCTTTACAATTTTAAATTAACTAATATATTATTATATAATACCCCAAAATAATGAAATGCTACAAAATATATTACAGCAAAGAAAAAGCCCTTCAAATTTAAAAGAAAATACTACCAAGTACCATTATTTGAAATGAAAAATGATGTGTTTAATATTTCTCAATGGGCAGTAAAAAATGAGGGAATGTAAATTGATTATGGATATAAATTTTGTGAGCTCTTATGTAATAATAATAATAATGATAAAAGTTTTCCCATAATTTTCATTAAACATAAAAGTGATTGTTGAAAATATGAAATTTAAAACCTGAAGCTTTTCTAAACTTGAAAATAAAACATCCACTAAACCATCAATGTTGAAAGCATTGTAAAGCAGAAATAAATCGACCTAAAACTGAGGAAACCAAATAATTACAGCTGTAAAAGACAGTGCAATGTGCACATTTTACCTGTACTGATCGTACTGGCCATATGTTTTGCTAGACAAACTAAACATGGCCTGGTTTTGTGCAAACACCTTTTCTTGATTCAGCTGATTTTCAATCCGACACTGGTGCTTCTCCAAGAAACGTTCTCTGCGAGTCTTGAACCCAAGGACCTGGCCATACATGCACATAAAGCATGAGCCACAAATGGCAAAGACAAAAAGAGCTCCACAGACTATGAAAGTAAGAGAAGACAAGGCAATGTTGGCCTCACGATTTGACTGGCAAATGTCTTCCAGACCTTTTCTGTTGTTGAGTGTGCACAGAACAATACCCAGAATTCCTGAAAGAGCTATGAGAATACAGAACGTAATGCCAGCAACGCTCACAGTGAAAAACCCTACAACCTGTTGAAAAATAAAATTATATCTATATGAGTGACTTTTTTTTAAAAGCAACATTAAAAAAAAAAGAAATTGGTCCAAAAACTATTTGCTTACAAATGGCCCTATATTTAACTATATATATGCAAGGAACCCATAGCTCTATAAATAAATATAATTGCAAAGAGAAAGAAAAGTAATAAAATACATAATACCCTCCTGTTAAAAACATTTTCTGTTTATATTTTGGTTGCATCAAAGTACTTGTAGACTATAGAAATGAATTCTGAAATCAAAATAAATAACTAAAGCAACATCTTACATAACACTTGACTGAAGTTGAAATTTCATCCTGTATTTGCCCTTGTTTAGATGCAAGAACAGCAAGCCCTCCACATAGCAGCATCTAAAATACATCACATTCCACAGGTACATTATTAATTACCAAAATAATAATACTTTTCAGAGAACTTTTAATATTTCATTTTATTATCCTATTCATTATTAAGACTTAATATATTATTAAAAAATAAATGGCAATAATTTTAAATATCTGTGAACATTTACATTCAGTAATAAATATGAATGAAAGATTTTCAGTGAAGATGAAAAATGTGTGTATATTAATTATTTTCTCAAATTTCCAACCTAACCAGTGGCAAATGTATTTGTGAGTGTACACTTGCATATATAGACAGGACTGAATAACTTACATTGTTTGAAAAAGAGGGCTCATGAAACTATAACTAGAGAACAGCTGTTTTAACACCATATCTCTATATTTCAATGATGTTTCTAAATTTTTAATACTACTGTTACTAATACATGTCATAGTCAATTTTATTCCTATACATTGATGATATGTATTCTATGTCTAAAGACAGTTTCTGATAGATAATAAAAATAAATCCAAATTAATTTTCCTCCTCAGCTTTTTAATTAGCCTTTTACTGATTTACGGCACATGGCACAAATAATGTCCTGTCTATCAAAGGCTCCTCAATATTAATTTGTTTGGCAAAACTATCCTAGCAGAAACATCACACTATTCAATACTGATAACTAAATATATACAGAGAAATGCATGAAGAAGAAACAAAAAGGAAAAAAAAATGATACATTATAAGATTATGCAATCCAAGTATCCATTTGGGTGATTTACGAACTTTGATTAACAGTACACACTACTGAAATGATCACATGCTGATAGTGATAATCAAATAACTTACCATTACGCCAGCAATCATGGCAAGACCAAGCATGAAAGGAGGTGAAGGGTCATCTGTTTGAATGCTCACACTGGCAATACCAATGATTATTGCCAAGAAACTAAATCCTAAAATGAGCACCCCGAGACTGCCCAATTTTCTTAGAGCTAGCTGTTTCTTTTTTTGATTTTGCTCTGTAAATGTAAATTAAAATGACATATATATTATATATCAATGTAAGTGAAATGCCAAAATAAAAAATAATTGGCTAATATCACAATATGGTGACTGTTTACAAATGCTGTATGTAAACAAGGTAAATGAAAGTGCTCCTATGATAAATTTACGATGTTACATTGTTAGTAGGAATATATCACAAAACCTAGCAGTAGCATTAATAAAGGTACATGACCCACTAATGATGCATCAAATAAAATCAAAATAAATGTATTGCCAATCATTCAAAGTCACAATTTACTTTGTTAATAAAAGCTCAAAACTTTTAATGTGTATAGAATTTGTGTATTAAAAACTGTTAAAGTCTATTAAAAGTATGCGTGTATGAAACGGAAGGTATAAACAGTCCATTTGAAATTTGAATGCAAGAGCTATACAATTAATACTAATTACTATATAAAGTGAATTTAAAGTAACAATTTATCAACTGTTAACACATACAAATCTTTCCAAACTGTATATAGAACAATATATACATTGTATGCATAGTACCTGGAGGCAAATAAAACGTACTATAGGCCTTTTTTTTTCTTCCTGATATTAAGTCTGTATATACATTCAGTTTTCAGTTTTCAAAATCTTTAAGTTCATTTGAGAAATTATTTGCATGTTTGTAAATTGACAATGATTTGTTTGTTTATTTTAATATTGGTGGCTACTTTAACTGGCAAGAAATATAAAAATATGAATATTCTCTGCAAAGAGTATGATTCAAGTTAAAAACTTCCGGAAATGAGAACTAGGCCTATACAAGTTAAACACGGTTGATAGTTATGTCCTATGATTCAATGTGGGGAACAATCAATACAGTTACACATGCAAATTGACAGCTATATATCAAGTCTACTTTATTTCTTTTAATATTATTTATTTTACAAGAATGAAAAGATAATTTGATCAGAGTAATAAAATAATAAGCTGTATATGTAGCCTACCTTTAAGTTCTGCATTGTCATACATTACAAATTTTGACTCCATGCAATTAGTTTTGTATAAACTTCAGTACAGCATGAATGTGGAGTATATGTGACTAGTTCAGAGTCACATATATGGTTTAACACTTTAGATGGTAGAAACAGGAACTTTGTTAAATGTTTTCTATGTCTGATTTACTCTGTTGATATGTGAATTTTATTCAGAGAAATACATACACACGCATGCGCAAAAATTTACGACAACTTTCTCGACCTTACTGAAAATATATGTCAAGGTCGGTAAATTCTCAAGCCTTTTGTAGTCAACTGCTGGTTTTGTGAAATATTACTAAGAAAGTATTTTGCTTTGAGCCGCTCGTTAAAAGTTAGTCATTTTTAAGAATCTCACATAAACATGGATACTTTGAAAATAAGATTGTGGCGGGTTAGAATTGCCGCGTTGACTTTCTTTTTCAAACTTCGACTGGTATGGCACTTTATTTGGAGCAGACGACATTGTCGCTGGATACCGTATATCTAGTATTCGACATGTTTTATCTGCTTTCTTTTATAACCAAGATATAACTCTGGTACAGTGTTGTCAATGATAGCACATAAACAGTCTGTGGATTTTTTTTTTTTTTTCCAGTCACAAGTAACCACTAACTCTTGCAGATTGGCACCAAAGGCATTTGATAGAAAGCGAAGCAAGGTACATCACACCTTTAGAAAATGTTCAAACAAAATTGATTTTTAATTTTCTGCAGTTTGTACATCCACGCACAGCAAAGTGAGTTCTAATGCTTTTATTTATGGCTTATAGCTTAAGAAAACAATATCAAATGCGAGTGATTATAGCCTGAGCAATGAATGTCGGAATTTGACCACAAAAATCTATTTTTATTATGGCAGCGCGCTGCCCAATAAAACTATCATAAGCATTTATTGTGGATTAAGTCGTTTTATAAGCGTTAATAAGAAAAAATGTATGAAAATAGTCAGAACAAACACGGCATTTGATCAACAAATCCTCGTTGTATGCTTAATACACTGTAATAAAAAGATAAATATACCACCCAGAGAAGTTGATAGCTATTACTAAAAAGTTGGCTTTTTCTCCCTTTGTCCCCTTTCTCATTGATAAATACTCACTTTTTAACGTGTTATATAATTTCAGACATTCTCTTTACCATTTCAGTAAATTAAAATAGTCATGTACAATTTCGAATTGCTTTAGCAATTTACTTAATATTATATGTAGTTTTCAGAAATATATCAGAAATTGGTCATAGCTGCCTCCCTTGACAAATATGTACATTGATCTGTACATACATAGATCAGCTGAAGTCAGTATGGCGTATGTAAAGTGATCCGCTATTACAGGTGTTAACAGAGCTATTTTTCTTTATCGGAGCATATAGTCGACTGTTCTGTGATCGTAAATTGAGGACATAAATTGCACATTCAAATGCGACTCGCTATTTTTCTCCTATGTTAAAATCAAACTCAATTGTGCAAAAAATCAAAAGTTTATATTTTATTTTACTGCACTATAATTTATGTTGTTAAAGATTAGGGCCTGGATATACTATTAACAGCTTAAAATCCTATTGATTGCTAATAAGGAATTGCATAATCTGTATCCAAAGGCAGCAATAACAAATCTGAAGTCCACAGAATGGTTGCTTTTGGTTAGTTTTTTCCACCAGGGAAATTCTAATTTTATCTCATGAAACATGTCCCCCATTAACAGAATTATAATAGTCATTGGGGTTGCAGAAAAGCACTCAGTTTAGAATTGTTATACATCATTAGGGTTGCAGCAAAAGCGCTCAGTTTAGAATTATAGTACGTCAAATGCGACTACAGAAATATGCTCCATAGCCACTCGCATGATGAACTAAGTACCATTGAAGCAGACTGAACCCCACCATGCTGTAAAAAAAAAAATCCAGTTGCTAAGAATATCAACAACAACAAAAGAAATGTCACTGATCAAAGTCCACAGAGTAATATCTATTTTAGGTTCAATGGTGCTGATAGCACAGCAGCACTACAGCTGTTTGGCATCATCGATGCTTTGCTGGCAAGAAAATAATTACCAATTTGCCCAAAGATGACCCGAATGACCTTTTTACAAACTTGTTTCATAGTACCACTCCGCTCTACGTTTATTGACCTATTTACGAACTTTATCCACTTTAAAGTGGACTATTGCCGTTCAGTGCTACTTTTATAGATCTATGTATGAATTTCTTTCACGGTAAAGTGGACTGTTACCGTTCAGTGCTACTTTTATAGATCTATTTATGAACTTTATCCACTTTAAAGTGGATTGTTACCGTTCAGTGCTACTTTTATAGATCTATGTATGAATTTCTTTCACGGTAAAGTGGACTGTTACCGTTCAGTGCTACTTTTATAGATCTGTTTATGAATTTTGTTCACGGTAAAGTAGACTATTACTGTTCAGTGCTACTTTCATGGATTTATTTATGAACTTTACCCACTTTAAAGTGGACTATTACCATTCAGTGCTAATTTTATTTTACCTTCCAGTTCTAATTTTACTGACTTATTTATGAACTCCTTTCAAAGTAAAGTGGATTTACTGCCTCATGTTACGTGAATTACTTATTTACAAACTGTACCCAGGGTAAAGTGGACTACTACCATCCTGTGTTACGCTTACAATCTTTCACTGTCAAGAGTGTGCGAGACAGGTGATGGTCACGAATTATATTGCGTTTAAAAGGCCAGTCTCTTGAGTGTAGTTAGATAAACCAACTTAAACAGTCCACACCAATCCTCTAATATCTACACTGGTTTCTGAGACATAATGCATCGTTTGCAAATGCTAAATGATCTACTATTCATCCTTCTCTGGAAATGGACACAAACATGCTTGGAATTTTTAATAATTTATATTCCACGCCAGATGTTAACGATTTACTATTTATTGTGGATTCTGATGAGGTTTAATAAATTGCTTATCTGCTTGATCTCTTTACAGCTTGGGATCTAATTGACCTTAACCTATTAACACATTGCCTTCAGCATATGTTTGTATTCACGATACAATCCGATCACAGACTAAGTCATCTCCACTATTAGTATTACAATACGAATAGTATCTGTCAATGGCAAAATCTCTCAACCAATCACCTCTCCACCCCTTTTCAGTTTTACTACGGTTCTATTATTTTGGACCAATTCTGCACAGACTACACACAAACTTTCTCAAGCGCCGTAACTCGTCCTCCAGTGATACTCAAGTTATGCTGATGACTCTCGGGTGTATCAGTCTGGCTATGTCTAAAATAAATTAATCGTTATCATCCAGTACATTGAAGACATTAAATCTTGTGAGAAATGTAATGTTCTCCCAATGAATGACAATCCGTACTGATCACGAATATAATCTCATTCAGATTCTGAGTTAGCCTAACACATTTGGCACTCCTAACAAATCTCTTTGACCAAAGAAAACTCGTCTGTACTTCCTCGTGACATCAGCAGGCCATGGATACATGCAGGGCAGCACACTTAGAGTTAAGACGGATAAACTTTATTGACAACTTTCTCTCAAAGCTACAAAAATTCTGTGACAGGTATTTCTCAGTTTGAGAAGTGCCAATTAATATTGAGGATTATATTATCTTCCATCCATATATTATAATACACTACGCTTCTCGATGCGGACCGAGTCAATGTTAGAGCTGCCTCTCCACATTCATCTCCCCTCTCCAATGCTAGTCGTATTATAAATATGTACTTTGAGCCAATACCGACCTCACATGCTGACCCATATACACATCGTGGACACCTACACTCAAAGATTCTCTTTTCAGTTTGTGACAGCTCAATAAAATCTAATAATATAAATCTGTCAGTCTCCTTTCCAAAGTTAATTGACTGTCTAATAGGTAGGATTCCTGTAAGTATTGCAACTCTTAACACAAATTAGTAACAAATAGAACATTATGAAGAGGAAGGAAAATGAGACAGGTGACCTTCTGCAGCCTTGTCTCTCTTGTGCTCAGTCAGCAACTAATATACTAATGACGTCGACAGTGGTGTGTTCATCTCTATATGTCTGCCTGTCCTTAGCAGACCAATGCCATGATTGAAATCATCTCAAAAGTGGGTTGAAGTGAGAGTTAAAGCAAACAGGTCACAGCAGATAAGAAACCTGGTAGATATAGGAAGAGCAACCAAAGGTACCAAACAAATGGAGCCAAAAGCAAAGGGCAAAAGGAAGCCACAAAAGACCAAAACATGTGCTGCCACTATTCAAGTACCCAGCGGCTAAGCTCTCTCACCTTAATTAATGGGGACTCAGGCGTCTGTTTGTGATGACAGAAAATGGCAGAGTGATTCTGAGAAATAATTTTTTCTGAGGGTTTGACTTTGCTCTCTATATCTTAGCACTTTGAATTGTTTAGTTTCAGTTGGCTGGTACTCCATCATTGGTTAATTATGATGTGCACCTTGAGAATCTCTACAACAGCTAATAATAGTCACTTAACTGTCACTCATCCAATCCACTAATCCTCAGACAAAAAAACCTGAAGCAAGCAGCGTCCCTGTTTGGAAACACTGGCCCATTGAATGTAAGTGGTACATGATTAATCCTTTAAGTCTGGTTGTGACTCTCTATTTCTCCACACTCAAATTTTGGAGAAATCAACTTACACTGACTTCTGTTAATGTTGCTCTTAATGTGCACAGCATGACCTCTACTTAACATAATCAATATTAAGCATCTTAGCAAGAAAAATATACATCTTTATGTGCATAAAAAAATTCATGTACTAGAAAAATTAAATACAGGATAATGGCAAAATAATTGCCCCTCTCTTATGTTCATTCGTGCTGTCAAAGAGACTTGATTATTGCAACTCACTTGATTCTTCCTGCTACTGACAATTCAAACCACAATAACTCGGATCAGTCTCTACTGTTTCCTAAAATAACTGCCTGCTCCCTGCAGAATCAAGTACAAAGGTCTCCTGATTCTACTGAGTTCCAATGACTATACTCTCCAGCCAAACATACCTTCTCTACCTCGCCCATGCATACACTTCGCCTCGACATTTGTGTTCTTCTACTGACATTATGTTCTTCATGTACTTGGTGTGAAGAAGAAAACGTACAGCCAGCTCTTTCTCATATCAGGGTTCTGTTACCTGGAGTGAACTGCTTTTAAATTAATATGACATAATGACACCTGATTATCTTTTTTAAATGCAAATCACATCTTTTTGAATTTTCATCTAAACCACAATCATCGGTGTATTTTGCTTCATTTCAAATCTGTTATGCCTAATTAAATGTTACATCCATAACTATTCGCCAAGTTAGATGTTTATCTTGCGATTTAATATTTATTACTAAAACACGTTTATTTTTTTGTGCTATTGTATGCATTGTTTTCTGTACCATGTTAAATACATTTTAGTATTAATCACATGTAAATATTCACAGTGTGGATTCTATTTATTACTATTTGTGTATTTATTATTTTACTGTATTTTATGTCTTTGTTAGTTGCATTACACAACTACTTTGTATGTTACTGCAAGTTTATTTAGTATTAAAAAACACTTTATTATTCTATTCCATTAGCAAACACAGGCTCTCCCTCTTTCTCTCTATATAGTAATATTCCCAAATTATTCTGTTGTTATTGCCTGCTTTCTGAGACAATTGGTCATAAAATATGTTTACAGTTTTCACAAGCCTTCATAAAATAAAAGTAGCCACATAAAACCTGACAGCAACTGAAGCTTAAACATAAATAAAAGTGGGCAGTCAGCCATGCTTTGAACACTGCCAGAAGTGTTTCTATACATCACCCCTCTCCACCACCCTCCTGCCACCACTAGATAAGCTGGGTGAGAAGCTAGCTATGTCAGTAGAGCTACTGAAAAGCTGTAGGTCCTTTGTTATATTTTTCTCTCCTCCCAACATCCATGAACTAGGAGAGGGTAAGGATGAAGTGAGAATAATCCCCCTGTCCATGGATGAGCTCAAACCTGCATGTCACATACTCTTCATCTACTTACATCCAGGTCAAATCAAATAGTGGTGAATAATTAATAAAGTGAAAAATAAGAAGTATTATGAACAATCTACATGTTTTTGAAAATGTAGCACTTTTTTCTCAGTCAGGATGTAAGTTCTACAATTATAAGCTATGTCCACTGGCGAGCTCCAATGAACAAACGAGTTTTCAACTGATATCATAAGTGGGCCTTCAACAGAAACCAATGTGTCTCCAACTGACATCATCAGTGGATTTTCAATTGGCAATAGTGGATCCGTTCTCTACAGATCCTAAATCCATGACAGCATGCACTAGACTTCAGTATTTAGATTACCCCAAAAAACAAACAAACAAACAAACAAACAAACAAACAAAACAAATACATTTAGATCTTTCATCACTTTGTCATTCTTGTTATGTCTAATGGAATGAGTTGATCACAGCTGTAGAAATAAGAAAATATTAAAAGAAAACACTCCTTGTAAAACGTGTTACAATGTTCATTTATTTAATGTCCAAATATTTTTTTTCACAGAAAAACCCAAAAAAGAAATTAGAAAGAGGAAGAAAAAATAAGGAAAGAAACCATCATCATCACACAGAACAGCTAAGTCTGAAAACAAATACGAAGCTTACCTCTCTCAACGCATACGTCCAATACAAATATCCATGCATGACATTCTTTCCTAACTTAGGCAACAGAAAAACTTACAATAAAGACCTGAAATAATCATTTAAACATTAAGACCCAATATTTAGAAACTAGTCTACTTTGGGTTGCAGAATCATATCAAACAATGACACAAAAGAAATATCTCTATATATTTATCGTATATTTTAAACAAAATAAACTCACTTAAAGAAGTAAGAATAAAGTGGGATGAGGTTTGATTGGGAGGAAGGGTGGGGTGGGGTGAGGAGGTAGGGAGGGCTGGGTCTGGGTCTAAAGAAAATTTATGGATCAAATGCAGATTCTTTCTCTTCCATTTCAAAAGAGATGTATGAAAATGTTTTATGCAAATATAGTTTCTTACAGTACCTATTGGATGAAACATATAACATTAATCTGTATTCAGTATTAATATTAATATGACTTTCAAGTACTGAAGGCAATAACACACTTGTGTCTACCAAAGGCAGTATAAAGCAAGAGTTATGCTAAGATAAAACTTAAAACAGTCTATGTGGATTTCACAACAACTGTAGAAATGTGCTCATAAGCCTTACATTCATGTACAAATGCAATCTAAACATGTTTTGCAAGGAAAGACAAGATTTAACAAAAAAATCTGTTAATCAGATTAATGAATTATGAACTTTTGCAGGTTCCCATTGTTAAGTGTGTAATTAATATTGTCAACACATATGTACACAACAATGCAATGCTACTTTAAAGATGGAATTAACCTAATTTATGACTGGCGATATCGATGATTAAACATCACATAATTGAAATCCAAGACAAAATAAAAAAAACAATAAGATGATGTTCAAATCATAGACTTAAAATATCTGATTAGCAAATATGGCAGCATAAAATATTGTAACTACAATAACAGAATTACATGTGATTCACACACATGCATGCACACACGCACGCACACACACACACACTCACACACACACAACAGGTGTGCAATTTGTGTTCTGATGCAAAAATAAGAGTTTTTGATGCAACAACAGAATCATTTAAGAGGACCTGATTGTTATAATGTGAATATATATCACCCAAAACAAGCCATATCTAAGAAAACTGTATGCTCACAATGCCAATGTCTGCCACTTGTTTAATAGTACATGACACTAATAACAAAAACTAAACTAATCCCACCCCCCACTACCACAACCACCACCATGTATTATTTGGAACTTGCTGTCTTAGAGGAGCATGAAGACGAAGAAACAAATCATGATAAATTACCTGAAACTGCCCATGGATAATTTAATAGAATAAGGAATCAATATTCATTTGAGGTGTGAGGCAGCAATTAAGAGTAATCTTCTAAATACTGGTCTGTAAATTCATCCAAGGAGAAAATCATCATTAATTTTAAACACAGCTTGTGTTTAAATTAGAATGCAGAAAATATTATTGCTAAGCATAAATAACACAATGCAATAAGTTGAAAGTTAAATTGGGGGGAGGGAGAGAGAAGTTTTGTAAAAAAAAACAACATTTGTTTAAAACGTCAAATAAAATTAAGAACATAAAGAAAATTTCAACTAAAAAGATGAAAGCAAATGAAAAATGTCAAACTGTAACATAAACTATAATTTATCTCCATTATAAATATCACAGTTTAGTTTACTATGACTGCTCTATTTCCTACACAGTACACTCTCCACTGTCTTGCACAATCAAACCAAATAACTGGAAATATTTCAAAATTAAAATAATTGAAAAATCAAATAGAGCACACAGGGAAACATGGCTCAAGTATACAAAAATGATTATATATCAGCATGTACTGTCTTGCGGCACTTAGGCCACAGCTGTAGTATAATGAAGGTTTTCTGAATTACAGTTATTTTGAAAATAGTTGTGGAAAATGCCAATTATGTCTTGAATGTACTTTTGCCCAGCACAACAATCAAATTTCTTTTATTGTAGTATAATGTGCTAGTTCACCAGCATACACATATCGTTTAACATCCTTTCATGAAAAGTACATAAATTATTCACACCCAGGGGGGATGGGGGAAGGAGAGTGTAGTGAAAGAAATATCAATACTAAAAAATAAAATGTGACGTGATTATAGGTCACATTCAACTTTATACATTTCCAAACAATCTTCATACAACACTGTTTTATACATTGATCATACATAGATATTTATTGTTTTGAATTTATATGCATGTACTAAAGCATGAAAAATATTGTTAAATTTCCACACTTACACATGCTATTCAAAACATTTTCTGTGAATGATGAATTACTCTCATATGAGTGATTGCCATGCACAGTTGGAAGCTGGATAAAAGGTCAATGGAAATTCAGTATATTTGTAGCACATTTTGTAATGAATGTTTTTCATGTTTATATCTTTTACTTACCAGTATTTCTATTTAAATAGGAAGAATAACAATTTTCCTCCCAGAAAGAGATTTTATAAAAAAAAAACGAGTTTAGGAATGTATTCCTAAATATATGAAATCCAAGACTTATTCTTAACATGTGTACTTAAGTTTACAATAAGAAAAAATTAAATTAAATATCTCTCTCCAAAAGAAGTTGCTGTACATATTACTGTCATGAAGAAAACAAAACAAATGTATCTACACTATTTTCCCCTTTATGATCTGTGAGCCCAGCTTGGGCACAAATAAGTGGAAGAAATATATATGTATACAGTGATGTTTTAAGTATTTTCCCTCTTTTAAGGGCCTGCACATGACACCAAGAATACCCTTTTCTTCTAGGACAAAGAACTTAAGGTGAAAGTATTAATGAACAAACAAAAAATTATTCAGTTAAAATGCATTACATGAATGAACAATAAAAATTTCAAAACAATAAAATATCATTTTCAAAATCAATGTTGATACTGAATAATTAGAAAATACTTTACCGATCGGTTAAATATTATTTTGTCTATTGACTTGTCTAGTTAATGCATAAGAAACAGATTTATATTCATAATAATATGCACATTTGTTAACCTCCTTATGCAAGAAATGCATTAGAATCATTCAAAGTGTAATAGCCCAAAGAGACATTATACATAGATTGTCTCAACAACCAGGCTACACCTCAATTCAACAAGGCTATCCCTTGGAGTAGTATATGTTCATAAAATATTTATTTTACTTAAGACCTTTTTTGATACATATACAAACAAAATCTCTTATAGGAACAACCATTTAAAATATATAATTTATTTATTTGTATTCATTTTAAAGAAAAGTGAAACAAAAAAAAAATGTAATTCGAAGTACAAACTGAAGAAACCATGAAAAGCTCATTTCAAATAATTTATAAATTAATTTTATTACTAGAAAATTTGTTTTACATGACCAAAACTTTTAATCATAAACTCTATTCATCAGCTTTTACATTTACACTTTTATAACAATAAAAACAACACACAGGCACTTGTAAATGTTTCACAAAAACAATCTTCAACAGAATGTTTATTCAGTATGCAGTTGCATGCAAACTCTATAAACAATAAAGTGCAGAAATAAGTTGGGGGGGGGGGAGATGTGATTAATTGTAATGGCAATGACTGATTAAAAAAGATATTTTATAGCCTGGCAAAATCATTACAACACCACCCACCCACCCCAAAAAAAAAGAAAACAAAAAAACAGCACCACAAACCATACCTATCTTTTCCAAGATTTTTAAAATATGGTGTAAAAGAGATTAATACAGAGAAGCTCAAATTAACTTGAAAAGCCTTGGCACAAATTTCTGTTAATTTGTTGCTATATTACTACTTTAAAATCATTAATTTAATTAATACACATATGCAAACAAAATATTCTGTGGTATTTAGCTTGAAGACAACAAAGACAAATAATGCAGAAACATACAGCTCAAACATACGAACTTGTTTACAATATGCAAAAGATAAAATTAAATTCATATTCAACACATGTTAAGAGATATCCTTAGGCCAATGAATAGAGTAAAACTGTTGTATTAGTGGAGAAAGCATGAGATAACCTAGAACCATTGTGCGCATTGTACAAAACATCGAAAGGCAAAGAACAAAACAAAATAGCATCCAAAACAAACGAGATCTTATATATTTTTGAAAAAATAATATTAAAAACAATAAAAATAAATTGAATTAGAAGATATTAAAAAAAAGAATAATATATCAGCCTTACTTTATGCTTTTGAATTTTGAAATTAATTACTGATAACTTTAACAGTTTATTTTCAATATTTTCAGGATTTAACATAAATGATAGCTGTGTTAACAGAGAGGTGATGGGACAATTATTTAAAATTTCAAATCTATATAAACTATAATAAACAATCACAGATAAGTCCAACAGGTACAAACCAGGAAAATTTAGTGGCAATTGAAAATGTTCAAATGCAAGTTAAAACTACACAAGTGGCCTAGAGGAAAGGGTTATTTTCTTCACCTAAAGGGCTATTTTTTTTTCACACAAAACCTCTTTGATACTTAAATGAACAAGCAAAACAGTCTCAATATGATGTGTGTTGTATTAAATTTTGTCAGCTTAGTTGTCTTATAGATAAGAGGGTTTTATGGCATAATTTAGCAGTAGATAAACTATCATAATTCATTAAAAACTTGCAATAATCTTAATTACATTTATTATATAATTTATGTTTACATGTGTTTATGTTATTAAAACAAATTAAGTAAGTTTTTTTGGTATGAATATGTAATTGAAACACAAGAGTGATATTTGAGGTGATCAGGAAGAAAAAATGTCAGTAGTAAGTAGTAAGTAAATTTTAACATCAGAAACTAAATGAAAGAAATTTGCTAAATATGGCTATTATGTTTGATTTTCCAGCATTACTGAAACAAACAGGGATTATTTAGTGTAGAACTTACATCCCCTCTGGGAAAAAGTAGGACTGTTGAAATGCTGCTTACACCAAAATGTTCTAAAGAGTAAAGAAATGCTGAGAAAGTGAAAGGTGGGTATTTTTGGTGCTAGAGAAAATCCAAATTCATTAATATATAATGCATACAAGTGATGTGCACTGATCAATGATGGATCATATTACCATCTAATACCGATAATACCAACAGGAAAAGATCTTTCTCCCCGTCAGAGAAGTACTTGAAAACAGGAAACAATCCTTGTAACACACTCACATAAGTTTTCATAATCTGAGGACAACAACTCCACGTCAACTTTAAGATTTGAGACATACATTTTTACTGGTGTGGACAGTCAAAAGCTTGGTAATACATAGTTTTTCTTTTATGCATGCACATTTTCATACAAAATCTCTGTATTCTATAAGATTTTATGGTTTTAAGAATGCCCATACAACTGCTTCTCTCAAATTAATTCTGTTTTAAATTAGACAAGTTTAATTGCAATGCCAAGCAAACAGAATTGAATCTCTCAACATATGTAAAGTAACATAATAACTGATATGAACACATCTGCAGTCAGAAGACAAGTTTCCTCTTAATGTTCAAATGCATTTACAGCTTATATATAAATAATTTTTGAAAAGGAAAACTGAAAACACAGCAGTGGACTATTCATACAATAACAGTGATAATATCAAATAACACTAACTACAAGAGTAACAATTATTAATACCATCTGATTCCATTTCGTTTAGAAAAATACATTTAGATTAAGCATCCTCTTTTCATATGCATGCATGCACACAAATTCATTAAAAAAAAATATATGTGTAATTTTCATGTTTAACCTCAGTTTCAAGTACTATATATTCTAAACAGAATAAAATTGGATTATATCTGAATAAAATATTCAAGCCAAGGGGAAACAAAACAAAACAAAAAAAACCCTAGCAGTTTAATCTTTATGATTTTTTTATTTTATTTTAAGAAACAACACACATAATTGATCATGTATTTAAAAGAAATAAATTAACTCTTTGAAATCTGAATGATTAATGTGCTTCCTATGATAATGCTAAATCCTCAAGATGGAAGAGCAACAAGAGAGAAATCAGTGTAATCATATTAACAGAAACAATAACAGAATAAGCCAACATATTTCATCAACCCTGAGTGTGAATCAAAACTTCAAAAATCCATCACTGCACACATGTAGAAAATGTTTGGAAACAGGAATTTTTCTTTAAAAGAAAAAGAATTCCCCAAACTCTTTATTCTTTTTATAAAAAATGGGCAAATTAAAATTTAAGGTTGGTTAAAATATAACTACCTATACAATGAGGTCACTTCACACTAGAGTGATTAACCTTAACTGCAGTGACATATTGCAACAGGTATTCATTTTTGCTCTCTTTGTCATCAGCTTCATTTTTGCTCTTTATGTGGTCTTCATCAACTATGATAATTTTTTGCAGGTACCATATACGAGTAATCTAACAAGAGGAAACAAAACACAAACAAGATGTACTTAAGTTTTCTGCTGTTCTATTTGCAGATTATGATTTTTAAAAAAAAATCATTACTCTTGGTTGTAAACCTGGGAGACTTTCTACCTTTGACAATAATTCTACCAATAGTATAAGGAAATTACTTGACCACTATTTTAAATCTTTTTTTTTTTTTTAGGGTAGTGGTGGTGGTAAACAATTATAGCTGTTCTTATTACCAGATTAAAACACTTTCTAAATCTGTTAAGGCATACTAAAGAGGAATAGTATAGTGGTTCCTGACTGTTTTGAATTCTTCAATTAGAACAATAAAACAAATGGCAACTTAATTATTAAAGTATTGAATATAAAGAAAATATTTTTAAAAAATGCTTGGAAATCAAAAATTAAATAAATCAAAGAGCTAAAAGCAAAAAGAAGCTGACAGTTGTGGATGTACTACAGCACAAATATTTGAAAATTAAATGCATACCTTTCAAATTCTTAGATCCATATTTTATTATTATGCTGATCAGCAGATCCCTTTCCTAGTTATTATAATTTTTACCCAGCAGAGACAAAGAAGAATAAAACATGATAGCTGTGCAATGAAACCACACTTCCTCAGCCCTACTTTTAACTTTTACAATGACCTTGTCATTTACCAAACCACACTTTCTCAGCCCTACTTTTAACTTTTACAATGATCTTGTCATTTACCAAACCAAACTTTCCCAGCCCTACTTTTAACTTTTACAATGACCTTGTCATTTACCAAACCAAACTTTCTCAGCCCTACTTTTAACTTTTACAATGACCTTATCATTTACCAAACCAATGCATAATTTGTAGAAATACTAAAATGATATTCTGGTGACTATAAGAACAATTTTTAAAAATAAGTTCAACAAACTGGTCTCTGGATATTAATGATACTGGGCAGTGTGTGCACCTGATACAAAAGATGTGTGACTGGTCTGGTAAAAATACAAGTTGCATTTGTTGTGCATTAATACAAAGTTTGAACGAAGATGAAATTAAAAGGCAATGAAAACCAAATCATTTGGAACAAGCTTTCAACACCACATACAGCATATTTGTACAACTCTGTAAAATAATTCTACTAATATCTTTTATTGAGCTTGTGTACCTTAAATTCATCACTTGAGTTTGGGTATATTTACATGCAATCTTTTACTTTTTCGTGCATGACAAAAATTTAAGTTTTCCAATAAATTTACTTGGCATATTTAACAGTTATTTGATTTAAAACTATTTGCCAAAGTCTTCAACAGTGTTATTTTTCTTTTCTTTTTTCATTCCATTTTGCAACACTATAAAATACAAGGCAGTTCTGTTATTCTTGATGAAAAATATGAAAATGTTTCTACTATGATAAGTGGAAAGACAGCTGTCCCTCTTTAGAAGCAATCTGAAGTTTTTGACGCATTATCTCCAGTGATGTGTAGTCTGGAAGCTTGAGGTAGTTTACACATGTCATAACAGAGGGAAGGAAATCATCTGGATTTTCATTGGCTTCAAATGCTTTCCGAACTATTGTGAGAGGAGGAGACAAGCTGCGGAATCCTGCAGAACCAAGAATAAGCAAAACTCATCAAAACTTGATGAACAACTTCAACTTTTACTTAACAGTAAAAAAAGATTTTAACCTTAAATAAACATAGTTTTCACAATTCCAAAACTATTTAATAAAGGAAACTGTTAAAAATTAAGAAATGGAAATATTCAGTGACGAAATCTAGATGGGAAACTAAATATACAAAGAAGTCCCTTAATATCAATATTCTATTATTTAAAGCAAAATGCAAAAGAACTACAAATAGCAAGACAACAGGTATTTATTGCCATTTTATTTGGCACTGACCTCCAACAGGTAATCTTGGTGACCCTGTAACAAACTGCAGAAAGTCCCTCTGTTGAAATAAATCATAACTGGATAAAAGCTGGTAAAGGAAACGGACTGCTTTTGAGTCATGTGTGTAGCCATGATCAGGACGACAGCACTCCATCAGCATTTTTATGTCCCACTGGCCCCATAGGCTGCCACAGAATAACTGTTCAAGCTGGCAAAAAAGAGTCAGTAATTCAGTAATCATTAACAAAAAGCGATCAGAAGGCTTCTTACCTACAAAAAATATTGCATACTTATCTTTAGCTGTCTGTAGTTGTCTTTTTTAATCTCATAAAAGTACTATAAACCCAAAGTGACAAATATTTGTTCTAAGAATTAAAATGAAAATATTTGCAAAATGATACCAATGAACGATAAATACCTTTAAAGGTCAAATAAAACAGAACAAAAATATAAAATTTAGCAATATATTTATCAATTATCATTTGTATTTCAGATTTGCCCTGACTCACTTCTTCTGGGTAAAAGCACTGCAATGTAGATAGGGGGAAAACCAATTCAAAGCCTTCTCTGAAAGCCTCAAACTGTCTAGAGACGCCCTCAACAAGGCTCCAGTGAACCACAAGCTAAAATAAAAATTAATTCAAATATTTTTTAATATAAAACCAGTTTAACATTTGTAGTTAAGTGGCCTGATTTATAATCGATGAAACAAACTCAATTATGAATCAAAAACTGAGTCATCAAATCATTACTAAACCAAGCAGTAACACAAAAATAAAAAAATTTAAGTTGAAAGTCTCTTGTGGAAGGTCTGCATTGGCAGATTGGACTATTTTTGTCTTTCTCTCATATTTTCTTTTTAAACATCAATTTCTGAAAAAAAGCAGCACTAGCTATTAATCGAGTCTACCCTCCTGTTTATTCATACTTCAACCATCTACAAAACTATAATATTCTAATCTATCAACTTAAACAACATTTAGAATTTCTTTGCTTTGACTGTGATTTCCCAAAGTCTATTTCAAATAATGGATGAAAATTATCTTACAATGCAGATTATTTACAAAATTTGTTCTATTCTATACAATCTATATCAAATCATTTATAACCCCATTTTCAATGTACCTCAAGCCAACAACAAAATGTGACCATTCATAGTGGACAAAGTACTAAACAAGAGTCTACAGGAAAAGAAAAGAAAACTTTCAGAGATCATCAATTTATCATTTCATGTTAAGGGTTTACATGGAGTCTTCATGAGCTCTGCTAAGCTTATTCGTGGACATCTGACTGCATGGACCAGATTTGTACTAGATCTGCATATGAGGGAAATCTAATTATACAAGAGAAAAACTATCTATCTAAATTTGTCACTTAAGTGTGGCGGAGTAAATTTGCCTAACCCTATTTCTTGACTTAATTCTTATATAAATTAAATTGTCAAAGTGACCCAGCCTTGGGCACTCTTTATGATGGTATTTTTTGTAAGTGTCAAGAGTTGGAGTAAACAACTCGAGTTGAGAATATGCTAGAAAATTGCTGATACAGTTTTCCACCTACAGAAATATTGTGCTGATGGTAAATGTTTTTTCCTTAATGT
Source organism: Sinotaia quadrata (assembly GCA_028829895.1). Taxonomy (NCBI): domain Eukaryota; kingdom Metazoa; phylum Mollusca; class Gastropoda; order Architaenioglossa; family Viviparidae; genus Sinotaia; species Sinotaia quadrata. The sequence continues at coordinate 72,490,642 of CM054177.1, forward strand.
TGTGAAAGAAGAAAAACATTTTTAGCACCTGCATATCTGCCAAATGAGACAGACGAATGGTGTCTTCTGGAGAATTATTAATAACATAAATTAAGATTCTCATCACTTGTAATTAGTTATGGATGACTAATTAATAATAATAATGATAACCATTAACTAGGTGGCATTGGCGTCACATAAAGCGTAACAATTAAAGTTTCTATAAAATGCAAATAGTCAATAGGAAAAAAATTACTGATTTTCAACAAAATATTAAGATATGATACACATACCTGCAAGTACTCTGAAAGATTATGAAGAGTGACTTGTACATCCTTTCCCCCCTTTTTAAGTTCTATGTTGGAGTTTCCTGGCAAAACAAAGTATAGATCCAGATCTTCCACAGAAGCACCATCCAGCGTTAAACTGTCCAGGGCCAGCTGCCTGCTCTCTTCAGTCTAAGAAAAAAATAATGCCATTCAGAATTACCATAGTAACAATTAAATTTCATCATTTAACTAAATTTACTGGCAAAAAGTAACTACTTTGCTTTGATAAACTTACTCACCCATTCATCTTAAAAATGCAACCAACCACATCCCCATCAAGGGAAAAAATCTAACATTCCTCCCCATTTCAAAAAAACAAAAACACAAAATATATTTTTTTTTCCCTTTTAGAAGATTAAATGACAGCAATGTTTCAAAATCTGAATACACGTAGAAGTACGAGTAGTAAGAAAGTGAATACCTGACTGAGGGAATATTTGCCAACATGGTTGAAATGACTAAAAAAGATCTAAGACTCCACTAAGCAATAAATTCTACAGAATCTTGAGAGCTTCAGGTTATAACATTTATAGATATTTCTCACCTATATTTCTCACAAGCTTTCTAATTAAATGAAAAGTTTACATTTAATGGGTACAAGAAGTTTCAATGTGATGCTTTTAGAGATATCCAAAATAATCAAATCCTACATGAGACTTATCAGCATATATGTGTTTCCTCTGGTGTAATATGGCTTCCAACTGTTGGAATGACCGTGCCATGACAGGGTCAATGTGATAGAGGTCTGATGAGTTCAGACTGTGTTCTTGGCACAGTAACCATTTGTAGAAAACTGGACTTAGAGGTAAATCAATCTGGAAAGAAATAAAACTAAAACCATGGATGATACTTAAAACAAAATAATTAAATCAAAATATATTCAATAAAATTAGGAAGAAAACATTTTCACAAAAATTAAAACTAATGAATCAAACTGATGGATTTTTGAAATATTTCTTTGGAGGTGGGGATGGGGTGGAAGAAAAAAGATAGAAAAATAGAAAGTTTTATATCAAATGATTATAATGTGAGGTGAACAAGCTTATTTAATATTCAAGATATGCTGAAGTCTACCATGCGAGAATCCATGAGAGCTTTGGCCAGAAATTTCCCCAAGAACTTGAATTTTGCCTTGACCTTGTTGACTTGTGCAGCCTTGGCATTTCGTGGTAATGGTGCAGGAAACAGTCCTGTGGAGCTATGTACATAGTCCACTTTGTTCTCAGGATCTAAAATTGCACAAGCCAAAAACAATTCATTTACTCTTTATTTTGTTTATCTTGAAAAAATCAAGAAGAATACATTATTTTAATGTGTGAGAGTAAAATATTAGTTATCTACACAGGCAGGAAGCAATTACAGTACATAACAACTGTAAATGATAGTCAGTGAAAAATGTGTGTTTCAAGTTTACACTCATTATCACCACTTGTAGAAGTTTAAGACACATTATGAAAATCACACTCTGTGAGTGTGGAAACATAAGTAGGAAGTAAATTAAAATGAAATGACATCTCTCTAGAATTTGTCTCACTACTCAATGTGGATTTATTAAAATGGAGAATTTGCTGAAATGATGTTAAACAAAGATAAGCATGAAGATAGTAGTGAAGATGACGTAGACACTGTGAACAAAATCCCTATAGCTGATATGGTGAAAATTTGTGATCAATTAATTGCTGACATGGAACAACATGCATTTATCAGTGAGCATGAGATTATTATATTTACTCAGTTAAAGAGAGACTGCTTAGACAAAAAACTAATTAGAGAGATGATATGGAAAAAGACTTTTAAAAAGGCCACCTCCTTTAGTGCTACTGAACCTGAAAATTCTGCTCCTGGCCCATCACCAGATGCCTGACTGCAACCTAAATACCAGTCAACATGACAACAATGATGACAATGATGTACCCTTTTCTCAAGGATCCTCAAGCAATTGTAATGTGCCTTTACTGAAGGTATATGTAGAGTTTTTTAGCTTAATTTGAGCCTGTTTATGTTAGAAATTTTACTGAATGTTTTACTTTGAAAATCTTTATCCCACTTAACATAAACAATGCAATGTACAAAATTTACCAATTAGTCTGACAAGCTGCACAATACTTTCACTAAACCCCTCTCCCTTATCCCCCTCACTACCATTTTGAAATTAAAAAATTCCGTAGCAGGTCTGGTACCAAGGATTTCAGATAAGAGATTTGTTGTCCTGTAATAAGTAGTTCCTGCAGTAATCAGATGTTTTTTTTATTAAATAGAACTCAAGAAAAATGAGCGAATGAGATGAGACCAACATACCTGTGGGGTTACTAGCTGTCACAGGGTCCCCTCGCCATAAGTCCAAATCAGCTCGCTGTAGTTCTTTTGATACCAGCGCATAGAACTCTAAAGTGGGACCTAATCCAGTTCCAACCTATAATTAATAAATAGATAATAAGATCTCTTTCCCCACAATAAAGGAACTGAAATTTTAAAAAAATCTAGTTGGATACAGTATGTCATAGAAAAGTTTATAAATTTTTGTTAACATCAAAGCTTGTACACGAAGCTTTCCGAAACTAGAGCACTGTTAATTGCTTCATTTTAACACATTTCTGTATGTTTGGTAATGTCACTGTGTATATGTGTGCAATTATATATTTATTAGTATAAATAATTACTTTTTAATGTAAAAAATATCCATTACACCTCCTTGACCCCTCACTTTTCTATAATCATTCACCCTCAACATGCACTAGAAAAGCCATATAATTATTTTCATCACATTCAAACCTGATTATCATCATCTCCTCTCCATCTATTCAAAGTACTCATCATCACTAAGCATGTTAGCGTGTTTATTTTTGCGTACCTCAAACAGAATTTGAATAACCTAACAACTGTTTGAGGTAGGAAAAAGTTACAAATTAAAATCATCTACTGAAGGAAATAAAATGATCTTCTCACACACAGCTTCCAAAACACAAAGTCTCAGCTATTTTTTCATTTAAAGTTGTGAATGAAACAACCCATGACCACACTTAAAATACATGCTTGGGACAGAAAGGGTTAAGCAATAACTGTGCATTTCACTTTATCACAAAATTACAACAAAAGAAAATAGATATCAGTCACATCATATGATAAAATAAATTTTTGTGCACACTGTGAACTGCGTGTGTGTATGTGTGCACACGTTCTTGTACATACAGATACATATATGATGAAGTTTTATAAACCACATCAACATCAAATTAAAATTACTGACTTTAAAAATAAGAAGTCTAGCGATAACCCAGCAAATGCATATATTGTTGTCTATAGATACAATTACAAATTTGTATCTCTTACAATGATTTCTAAGCTACACCATATCACCAAGATATTCATGTTGAAACTATAATAATTTTTGTACTCCTGTAAGTATCTCCTTTAGCTGTCAAATTTATTGACTTAATGTTTTAAAAGAACTGTGGCCAAAGTCCAAAAGATAGGTATACATTTCTGAGTGATTTTATGCTCACTTTTACAAAAGGGATTATTCTCATTTAACCCTTTGAACCCATGATACCACTATAGAGGGATTACTGGAAAATCGTAATTCCCATTTTCCCTCAATAGCAGGATGAGCATATAAACTTATATCCTCAGATACCACAAAAGCGGTTTATGCTGACTTACCCTAGAAATGAACTTTTCCAAAGACTTTGGTGAGTCTGAGTGTCTTGGCATGGAAATTCAGTATATGCTTACAAGGTTAAATATGGTTGTTACGTTTCCAGTATTTATTTAAAGACCCTGCTTAGAATAATTAAAAGACTTTAAATATAATTAATTCTTCCTCTCATATTCTACGCAGACTGGTTGCTCAATTTATTATCTGACTAATTAAAAGTGCGTCTTGTAGTTCAGACGACAAATTTACAGACTAATAAACTGCGAACTTTTAGCTAGATTTGAAAACAGTTAAATCCCTCTAAATTAATATGCACTCGTCATCAATCTTTCTGCTCATCAGCCCCCATTCAAATCTAAGAATTAATCTAATTGGTCTATTGTGCATAGAAATCAACTACTAAGAGGTATTAACAAAGAAAATAAGATTTAATAAAGTTTAACAAATTAACAATAAATCGAATGCAACGCGAATAGTCTTCACTCTGTCTTTACGCGCCTATGCCTGATTTTTGTCAATCTAAATTGCCAGAAAAGTGTTCCTTTGAGATCTGTACACTTGATTTTGCACTTAGCTCTATTCTTGTATCCTTGGTCTCAACACTCAGTCATGCTGATTCGTTCCCTCAGTCCCCCTTTAACGACACACGTGGTGCATAAGGAATGATGTCCCTTTGTTAGTGGCTAGGAACTGGAATTTTTGCAGCATGGCCCTCAGAGTGGATTTCGACACGCTTACACCAATAAGCTAGTGCAGGTGAGGCATGGGTGAACATGAACCATGAGCCGACCTGTGGATGCAACGTGTTTGGATATAATTCTCAACCTAACAGGTCCTACCTAGGCATGGCTCAATTAAATGCGCTGAACAAAGAGTTTCGACCTCGCGTCTTACAATTAGATTTAGAAAAAATATAATCGTCTCACATGTGTTCCATTTAACAGTCATGACGTATGAAGCAATAAAATAGATACAACGTTAAATTAATGTTCATACAAGGGGTAATTCAAGCCGACAGAGCGCTTCACAATTTACAATTAAAATTACACGCAATAATTGAATTACATGAAGAATTCATATCGAGCGCAGCATTCTGGCTCTTAGTGAATTAAAACAATATAAATTAAAGTACAGAAATGGAAAAATGGTTACAATAAATTTATATTCCGTAACATATAGGTTTTCAGCTATTTCTCTGAACCATGCTCAAGTGTATATGGAAATCATATAATACATAGCACAAATACATACTTAAACAATACATAGGCAAATACTATTAAATAAAATGATACCTTTGAGAGAAGTCGAAGGGTACCTTGATTCTCTATGGCGCCGGCTGCCTCTCACGACCCGAGTAAGCTGATGGAATTAGCTAAAATGTGCTCGAAGTGAGGGAGCGGAAGCGTGTGGGTACATATATAGAAAGGTATATTGCGTATCACGTGACTGTTCGCAAAGCATGTGGTTGGTTCGAGAACTGGACAATGGTCCTAAAGTTACATAACATCTTGACCTGTTCTAGAAGCACCTAGAAAAGGGAAGCTTTGAACAAAGGGCCAAGGGTTTCAAATATTCGAATTTGAAGTAAACAAGGCAAGTGGGTCACGAAGTCGGACAATTTTATCAGACTGTGACACCCCCTTGCTTTTGAGGCGTTTATCTTACCAAAGATAAAATGCCTCCTACAAATTATGTATGATAAAATGTAGAAGTCCACAATGAAGAAAAATTTACACAAAAAAAATTTCGACATTCCTAGAAATAAAGTGTGCAACTATATTTCATATTTACAGGAAGGAATCCGTAGGGTTCAGTTAATTGATTAAACAACATTCTATCAGTACCGGCACTTGATGGCATCAAGCACGACTCATGTAATCTGCGCCAACATTCAAAGACCCTTTGATGTAATGAATATTTGCGTCATACTGTGTCAGAAACAAAGACCAACGCATTAAACGGCTGTTCGTAAATTGCGCCTGTCCGAGAAAGGCTAACGGCTGGTGATCGCACTCAATGACAAAGGTTTTTCCGTACAAATAGTTCTCGAACTTTTTTATAGCCCAAACTATTGCAAGACATTCCTTTTCACTGGTGGAATATTTCTGTTCAGTAGTTGTGAGTTTACGGCTTGCGTATGCAACTGGGTGTTTGGTGTCATTGTGTTCTTGTAATAACACTGCTCCTAATCCTGTGTTGCTAGCATCAGTCCTTAACAAGAATGGTTTTGTCAGATCTGGCAGTTTAACAACTAAATCTGAAGTCAGTCTAGATTTCAGTGTGTCAAAAGCGTTTTGGCATGCATCAGTCCACACTACTTTTGTAGGCATATTCTTACGTGTCAAGTCAGTCAGAGGACATGCAATGGCACTAAAATCTGGTACGAATTTTCTGTAGTAATTAGCAAGACCAAGAAAACTTCTAACTTGTGTTTTTGTTAGCGGTTGTGAAGTGTCCTTAAGTTGTGCTATCTTAGCTTCACTTGGCGACATAGTTCCATGACTCAACTTGTGTCCCAAGAAGTCTAAGGAGAATTGTGCTATTTCACACTTCGTAGGGCGGGCAGTGAGGTTGGCTTGCTTTAATCTGGCTAGCACGTCTCGTAAGAGTGTCAAGTGCTCCTCCCATGTCTGGGTGCCTAGAATTAAATCATCCATGAAGTTCTCAACTCCACGTCCGTACAGTGGTTCTAACAATGACCGCATCATCTTAGAAAAAATGCTTGGAGCGTTTGAAACTCCGAAAGGCATAACTTTCCATGTGTAGTTTCCTACTGGTGTAGTGAAAGCTAGTATGTGTCGATCAGTGTCCTTGACCTTGATTTGCCAAAAACCGCGTGACAAATCTATTTTGGTATAGTAATGAGCGTTAGCTAGCTTAGTGAAGATGAGATCCGGATCAGGAAGAGGTTCGGCACAAAACTCTGTCACTTGATTGAGTTTGCGGTAGTCTACGCAAAAACGGAACGAGTTATCACGTTTTTTAATCAACACGATGGGTGATCCGTAGGCACTGTCAGTCTTCTCTATGACCCCTAGATCTAGCATAGTCTTAATCTCACGTCTAACGTCATCTATCTTAGCGTGTGGCAACGGATACGGCTTCAAACGTATCGGTTTGTTGTCAGTCAGCTTCAGTGAAAATTCTATTAAGTCTGTCAACCCTGGTTTGTCTGTCAGAGTAGATGAGAACTCATTAAGCAATTCATTCACTTCTTTTTTCTGTCTTTCTGTCAAGGCTTCATTTACCCTAACGTCTTTGACAGTTTCGTCCGTCTGTAGAGGACAGTTTGGTAAAGTACCAGTGACGCAATCAGTATCCCCCTCGTCTTCTGTAACTATCGTCGCTACGACAAAATCAGCTTGAGTGGTTTGATCCTCACGGCTTATGTACTTTTTGAGTAGGTTAACATGAAAGATTTTCTCTCTCTTTCCTGTCTGCACCTTATAGTTCAGTCCCCCTAGCTTGGCGGTAACTACAAAGGGCCCCTTCCATTTCATCTGAAGTTTGTTATGTGCTTCAGGAAGCAACAGTAACACTTTGTCATTAACTTCAAATTCTCTAGGTTTGGTGTGCTTATTGTAATATTCTGCCTGTCTAGACTGAGCTATCGTCAAGTTTTCCCGTGCTATCTTGCCTATAGTTTCAAGACGGTTTCTTAAGTCAGTGACGTATGTATAAGTTGTCTTAACTTCGTCATCTGTCTTTTCATCAGTCCAAAGTGCCTTCAAAATCATCATCGGTCCGCGTACAGTACGTCCGTAAAGTAGCTCAAATGGTGAAAACCCGGTGGAAGATTGTGGCACCTCCCTATATGCAAATAGTAGGGCAGGGATGTATCTGTCCCAGTCTTTCGGTTTATCTGTGGCGAGCTTTTTAAGTGCTGTTTTTAATGTCCCATTGTATTTTTCAATCAGACCATTTGCCTGGGGGTGGTATGGTGTGCAAGTAAGATGTTTGATGGAAAGTAAACGATTTACTTCCTTCATTACGTTGCCTATGAATTGACTCCCCTGATCCGTCAAAATTTCAGTAGGAATTCCAACACGACTCCAAAGACCGAAAAGGGCTTCGGCGACAGTTTCAGTATCAATATTTTTCAATGGTACTGCGTCGGCGAATCTTGTTGCGTAATCAATAGTGGTCAGCACGTATCGATTACCTCTCGTTGATGTGGGTATTATAGGCCCAATCAAATCCAATGCTACGCGCTTGTAGGGTTCACTGATCAGTTCAGGCTCTCCTAACGGTGCGGGTCTGATTGAATTTTTAGACTGTGTTCTCTGGCATGTGTCGCAACTTAACACGAATCTACGGATATCGGCAGTGATGTCCGGCCAATAAAACTCACTTGTAATACGACTAGTTGTTTTTTGTACACCCATGTGTGCACCAAAAAGACTCTCATGACCTAATCGTAATACGTCATTTCGTTTGGTTTGTGGAACGACTAATTGTTTCCGAAATTCGTCTCCCACTTTCGAATAGCGGTACAATAAACCCTTTTTCAGAATAATGCACGCTTTCTTATTCGAATCGTCAGTGTTGACGTCACTAACAAGTACAGCTTGTCTGCGTAACTTGTCTAGTGTTTCGTCCTCAGCTTGTAATATTTTAATCTCGCTAACTGTTGCTTTATCTACGGCTGGTGCGGCAGACATCGGTGCAGTTACAGATTTGTCTTTACTACTCGCTGCTCTGGTTACAGCGTTAACCAGTGGTGGTTTAGTTGAAGTTTGTTTTTTGCATGGCAAAACATACTTGCAACCAAGGATCACGTCATGCGGTGAGTTTTCCATAACTGCCGCTTTGACTGTTCCTTCTACAAAGTCTGAAACAATCGAGATCTCAGCTACTGGTAAAATGTCTTTTTCGCCGTTTGCAAAGGTGACAGAGATTGTCTCCCCTGTGTAATCGGTACGGTTAACTAATGATGCATTTACTATAGCGTCCAGCTCACACCCTGTATCAAGCAAAGCGATTGTATCGTGACCGTTTGCCTGTACTGGTGTTCGATTCGATTTTTCCGTTTTAGGTGTATGACTTTCTACTGCGTAAACTTTAGCTGTTTTCTTTTCAGGACATGTTCGTGAAAAATGGCCACTATCACCACAAGTGTAACATGCAAGATTCTTTTTATCCTTCTGTTTGTCGGACTTGTTTTTAGTGTCGGGTTTAGATGTTTTATCATCACGCTCATTAGGTGCCTTCCCGTCATTTTTCTTATCCTTTCGAGTCTGCGGTTCGTTCGGTCGAGACTTGTTGTTCGCGTGTGCGTTCGAGAATTGAGAATGTGCGTCATCAAAGCGATCGGCGGCGTTGCCTATCTCCTCTAGCGTAGATTTTTCCCTTATTGCTAAGTGAATCAGTAGATCTGATTTGTATGACCCGAGAATATGGTCTTTTACCATTTCATCCCTAAGACCTGCGTACGTCTGTGGAGTTTCGGCTAGATCTATCCATCTTTGGAACAAGTCAGCTACGCGTCGTATGTACTGTGCGTGTGTCTCTGAACTGGCTTTCGTGGCCTGTTTAAATTTACGGCGATATGTATCTGCTGTGAGTTTGTAACGTTTCAATAATGCGGCCTTGACTGTGTCGTAATTATCTGACTCAGAATCGCTAAGCTTATTGAACTCGTTTTTCGCACTGCCCTGCAATAATCCCGATAAATTTATCGCCCAATGTTCCGCTGGAATGTTTGTTGCTCTGGCTAACTTTTCAAACGTTTTTAAATACGCGTCTATTTGATCTTTGTTCTCATCAAATGGGACCATATTTATCTTTGGAATGATATTTTCAATTCTACTGTGATTATTTCCATCGCTAGAACGCGAATCACCACTGCTTCTGCGGTCACGGTTTGGATTAGTAACTTCTAGTTTCTTTACTTCCCATTCTAACCGTTTTATTTCCGCGTCTGCCGCGATGCGTTTGGCTTCCGTGTCCGCTGCGATGCGTTTTGCTTCAATGTCGGCTAATCTTTCAGCTTCTAACCTTTTAGCTTCTGCATCAGCTGCGATGCGTTTAGCTTCCGTGTCCGCTGCGATGCGTTTAGCTTCTGTTTCGGCTAGTTTTTCAGCTTCTAACTTCTTCAGTTCGCGATTAGCAATACGTTCTTCTCTTTCTATCTCTTGCCTTTCTTTGTCCGCTTTTTCTACTCTCTCCTTTTCTGCTTTTTCCGCTTTCTCTAGCTCAGTTTTAACGTAGCTAGTCAGTTCGTCACCCTGATATCCAATCATGATACCGGTTTCTTTCAGGTCTTCGATAACCTGTTTGCGATCCATTTTACTGTCTTAGCGCGCTGGCTACAATAAAAATGTATCTCGTGAATTGTGTGTTTTAACCGTCGGCGATAACTCCGCTTATCCCGAAAATAACTTTTAGGCTACAACCTTACAAAAATTATTTAATTTACTCAGAACACCTTCCGAAATAAATTACGCGTTAACTCTTTACACGTTTCACCTGCTTGTCACAGTGTCCGCTGTTCCAAGACTTTCGTAATGTCACGGCTCCTACCATACAACATTACACATTATATCTAGCACCCTAAATATAATAGTCCGAAGTCTGTTACTACCGATAACTCTCCTAGCTGGCGGTATAACCTTCGACTCCTCACAATGAAGTACTCAGTAACACAATACTAAATAAATCATTCAATAGCTAACATGACATATTTAACTACGCTTAAATATATCAACATTAACTAACATGCACGCTACTCTGCAAAAGAATACATGCACATGTCACAACAAAAGCAAAGAAAATCAGTGATACAAAAATCAAAAGAACAATTGGCAATTTCTTTTCGTTCGTTCGTTTCTAGGTTATGATGCGCCCTATGTATAAAAATGTTACAATTTACAATTTAATACATATCAATCCCGGACGAGCCCCCACTTGTTACGTTTCCAGTATTTATTTAAAGACCCTGCTTAGAATAATTAAAAGACTTTAAATATAATTAATTCTTCCTCTCATATTCTACGCAGACTGGTTGCTCAATTTATTATCTGACTAATTAAAAGTGCGTCTTGTAGTTCAGACGACAAATTTACAGACTAATAAACTGCGAACTTTTAGCTAGATTTGAAAACAGTTAAATCCCTCTAAATTAATATGCACTCGTCATCAATCTTTCTGCTCATCCGCCCCCATTCAAATCTAAGAATTAATCTAATTGGTCTATTGTGCATAGAAATCAACTACTAAGAGGTATTAACAAAGAAAATAAGATTTAATAAAGTTTAACAAATTAACAATAAATCGAATGCAACGCGAATAGTCTTCACTCTGTCTTTACGCGCCTATGCCTGATTTTTGTCAATCTAAATTGCCAGAAAAGTGTTCCTTTGAGATCTGTACACTTGATTTTGCACTTAGCTCTATTCTTGTATCCTTGGTCTCAACACTCAGTCATGCTGATTCGTTCCCTCAGTCCCCCTTTAACGACACACGTGGTGCATAAGGAATGATGTCCCTTTGTTAGTGGCTAGGAACTGGAATTTTTGCAGCATGGCCCTCAGAGTGGATTTCGACACGCTTACACCAATAAGCTAGTGCAGGTGAGGCATGGGTGAACATGAACCATGAGCCGACCTGTGGATGCAACGTGTTTGGATATAATTCTCAACCTAACAGGTCCTACCTAGGCATGGCTCAATTAAATGCGCTGAACAAAGAGTTTCGACCTCGCGTCTTACAATTAGATTTAGAAAAAATATAATCGTCTCACATGTGTTCCATTTAACAGTCATGACGTATGAAGCAATAAAATAGATACAACGTTAAATTAATGTTCATACAAGGGGTAATTCAAGCCGACAGAGCGCTTCACAATTTACAATTAAAATTACACGCAATAATTGAATTACATGAAGAATTCATATCGAGCGCAGCATTCTGGCTCTTAGTGAATTAAAACAATATAAATTAAAGTACAGAAATGGAAAAATGGTTACAATAAATTTATATTCCGTAACATATAGGTTTTCAGCTATTTCTCTGAACCATGCTCAAGTGTATATGGAAATCATATAATACATAGCACAAATACATACTTAAACAATACATAGGCAAATACTATTAAATAAAATGATACCTTTGAGAGAAGTCGAAGGGTACCTTGATTCTCTATGGCGCCGGCTGCCTCTCACGACCCGAGTAAGCTGATGGAATTAGCTAAAATGTGCTCGAAGTGAGGGAGCGGAAGCGTGTGGGTACATATATAGAAAGGTATATTGCGTATCACGTGACTGTTCGCAAAGCATGTGGTTGGTTCGAGAACTGGACAATGGTCCTAAAGTTACATAACATCTTGACCTGTTCTAGAAGCACCTAGAAAAGGGAAGCTTTGAACAAAGGGCCAAGGGTTTCAAATATTCGAATTTGAAGTAAACAAGGCAAGTGGGTCACGAAGTCGGACAATTTTATCAGACTGTGACAATGGTGATGGAGTGTTATCGTAAAAAAGATCGTTATATTGCGGCAGAAGCCCTTGCAATGATTATAGATTGCGATAGTGAAGATCTTCATTTAGTAGAAATTGACAGTGATAGTTCTAGCAACACGAAACAATACATGTGCTGTCTGCAGAATTAAATATAAAAAGTCTGCACAGGCAAATCCATCTTTACTGAAAACGGTGAACCCGCATTCAATGACAAAAACTGTCTTTCAGGTTCTGTGTGCAAAGAGTACCTGTGCATTCGAACTCACAGTCACTGCTGGTCGGATTATCATTCCAAGAAGGAATTTTGGCATTAAAGTGTTTCACACAATGAGTGGCTAACTGATTTCATGTAGAAAATAAACAAAGAATAATTTTAGAAAATTTACGGTTTTTTGTTTAGGGATCCAGGGTTATCGGGTTTTAGGTGCAGACAAACAGGGTTCAAAGGGTTAAGAGAACATCAATGGAGATCAATTGATGCAAATGTTATTTCCCCTTATTTATCCAATAGTTTAATGCAAACATTATTTTTTTAAAGTAATGCCATGGAGTCCAAGTGCAACCTTTAACTTCTAGAAATGTAAAAAAAAAATTAGAGTTTTACTGTTTATTTTACCATCAATAAAAAAATGAAAGCTTTTAGGTCACTCTGTAAAAAAACTATCCAAATACTTTCAGATCTTGTCAGCTAAAGAAAAAAAGCACATTACCTCATTCTCATAATGAATTTCCAGTAATGCTTTAGAATTGCCCAACTCATCCATCACCTTTTCAGCCTGCTTCAGCAAGTCCACCCGACTTACCATCCTCTGTACCATTGACAATGTGAAAAAGAAAATGCATGTGTGTTCATTTCAATAAATATTTAATTCACACTTTATCAGATATAATTCACATCAGAGGATAATATTCAGGACAGGAAAAAGATTGCAAATTTGGACCTTGTACTTGCTTAAATTTAAGTGAATAAAATTCCCACTAAGAGTAAAGGGAATACCAAAAAAATTTTTTAAAATTATGTCATGAATAAAAAGAATAATTTCAATTATTTATTAAGTGTTCATATTGTAGAAACTTTATAAATGAATCTTGAGAAGCACAGTCTAATAAAATGATGTAATACATAATTTTTGGAAACAACAGTAAAAAGAAGAGAGTAAAAGAGTTATATATAGAACATTAGTAAAATACTTGATACTAATAATAAACAAACCCTCCTCCTGTCCAACCGGGGTGCAACACGCTCATTATCATGAGAGTTAGTATCACTAGAGGTATCCTGCTGAAGATGCATCATGGCACGGTCAAGGTCAAATGCTGTTGCAAAGAATAGCAGCTGTCTGGTGTCAAATGGGAACAGAAATGGTCTAAAAGAAAAATATACAGCAAACAGGCAAGTGAATTAGTAACATGAAGAGTTAAAATGTTCTACTTAATGTGCTTCAATTAATATATTAGACATAAAATGGCAGTATTTTACAAAATAACTGTGAATTATGCAATGAAAGTATCAAGTAATTTTCACCATTTTTTTTGTCACTACAGATGGTTATTTCTAAAATTAATTCTATGTAAGAATTATTATATATATTATATATATTATTTAAGATTTCAATGATGAATTTATTAAGCCAGTCAGTTTAGGTTTTATCAAAATGGTGGCATAACTCATGGTGCCTCATAAGTGACTCAAAAACTATTATTTTAAAGATTTAATTTCATATTATTTCTGTAAAATCAACCAACAAAGATTCTAAACAATCCTCTTAACTTTCATACTTTAATGATTAGTGATGATGATTATAATGATGCATTTAAGAAAGTTGAGTAATAGAAAGTGCAGTTATAATGAAATTTCTGTTATTTTTGTGATTTTTTCCAAATTCTCAACTATATGACTGAATTCTTCAGTGATGTCTCTTTGGGCAAAAGTATCGGGCAAATGTTAAAAGAATATTTATTAAGGAACCAAACCATTTCAGAATCAAACATGCAGTGAAACACTCCATCAACATTTCTTTGGAACTCATTCACACTTTGATATATGCCCTTAATGAATTCATGATGTTTGAAATAGTTCATATTTTACTCACAAATTAAACCAAACTCAACTGAAGTGTAAACAATACTGTTCTATTAAAGTTTATTGAAAATACATAAAAAAAAAAAAAAATTAAATAGCAATTTAAGCAGTGACTCTTCAAAAGATAATATCAAATTGGGAAAATATATGTTGTAGTGTTAAATATTCCACATTTACAATCCTCTCTATTGTCAATCTCCGCTTAACTCTATAAGAGATGTTATTTCCTTGTCTACAAATCTTCTCTAGGGTATATCACAAATGTTCAGTCCACTCTTGAAAGAAGCAAAATTTTAAAATGATTGATAGAAAAATATTTTCCCATCTGCTATTGTGTTGTAGACATTCTTGCTGTATGATAGAAAAATGGAATTTTCTGTTTTTCCTAAACACTTACCAGATGCATACAACTTATTTCCTAGCCTCTATTTTTCAAACTTCTAATTTTACCCTGAAAGGACACTACTTTAGTGGACTAATTTTGTTAATTCCTTCTAGTGGTTTATGTAAAGCCAAGACAAACTTTGGCAAGCTTGTAGGCTCAGTATGCATTGTGTCCTCAACTTGTTGACCTGACTGCCTGATGGGAAAACGTCACAAAAAGATCACAAGTTGATATGCCTTTGAAACTTCAAAAATGTATCTTAAGGCTTTCAGTAATTTTCTAACAATAACATATTCCTGCAAACTTTTGCTATTTTTGAATTTTCAAGACATTAGAGCAAAATGAATAATTAAAAGTTTATGTGTTCATTCAGCTTAGAATGGGATTTAAAGTATTATATACCTCTAATTCTACTTTTTATTTGTAATTTAACATTCTAACACTCACAAATTAATTAAAATACTGAAAAGAGAAATGTATTAGTACATACGCAGCATTTCCAATCTCACTTAGCCAGTTGGGCAGATTGCCTGTCATAATCATCAGTGGATCTTGAAGCTGTCGTGTAGCTTTAGCATTTAGCTTGGAGCTAACAAATTCAGAAGCAGGCAAAATTGGTTGGGGGAAGAATGACACCTGGAACAATTAATGTTAAAAGTTGAAGTAATTCTTTTTATTATGTTTTGTGTGTTATAAGAAGTGAGTGATGGAAGGAAAGTGAATTCTTTTTTGTTATGTTTTGTGTTATAAGAAGTGAGTGATGGAGGCAAGGGAAGTAATTCCTTCTGTTATGTTTAATGTGTTATGAGAAAAGAAAAAAGTATATTAAGAGGGTGTGTGGAAACTATTCTAACAACCAATACTATTTCACAAGTTTTATTTGCAGCATTATTACTTATTACCTACACATGTAACAATATTTTTTACTTCTATATTAGCTTAATATTTTTTACTTCTCCTATATTACCTACAATAATATTTTTTACTCCTATATTACCTATAACAAATTTTTTTTGTGTCTATAAAGGATGATCTTGAACATAATGAGTCAATTAGTGCATCACAAGAACAAATAAAACTTTGTATTTAATACGCACTAAAAATATATTGTTTTCTTTTCCTTCATAGACATTTTTCATTGCATAGACATTTTCCAACTTCTATTATAAAACTATTTCCAATTACAAAATAAAAAAATAATGATATATGAACATATTCCAATATTTAGACATTCTAGATTTAATAAAACAATCTTCTAAAATGCTTTTTATCTCAAAAGACACATGTACATATCCAAAAATGCTAAAATAGATGCAGGAGTTCCCATTTTAAAAATCATTCATCAACATGTTTTGGGTCACAAAGTTCTTCAGACAAATATTCAGTATCACCAGAAATAATATAAAATATTATCCTTTATTTTAATGAGGGAAGTCAAATTTGAAGGCATCGATAGCAAAAAAAACCCCTAAAATTCACAGGTAACAGGGATTTTAACTCTTATACTTTCTGATAAATTATCCAATTATGTGCTTTATAAATTCTCTCGTATGAAATCTGCAAATACTATTTGTATCAGTTGATCAGTAACCATTTTTTCCTGTGTGCACGTAAACAAATAAAAAAAATAATCAAGCAATAATTTTTTAAAAGCCCCATTCTGGAAATGAAATGTGATGTTCTAAGTTATATCTTAAGTTCTTAGTACTCCAAGTAGGAATTCCCAGTACCTTATAGGCTTTTGATGTCACTTGCAGCATGCTAAAGGTTAACTTAAAATAAATTATTATTTATATATTATTTAACAACTAATTTATTCTTGCAAATAAACAACCCAAAACAATTACAAACTTCATAATTTTTTGTGAAAATAATTATTATCTTACTGACACAGGGGGAAAAAAATGAAATTACAAAAATCAAAACATAAAATAAAGATGTAACTTCCAAAGCAATACATGAGTTCAATTTTGCTTAATTATAAGACAAATTCCCTCCCACCCAAATACACACAATGAGAGCTGATATTGATAAACCAGATAAATTCCCACTTACATCATAAAGAGTAGCCCAGTGTTTGTTGAGTGCATGCAGCACTCGAAGAAGATTTATGGTCTCAAGTGAAGAGTCAGATACGGTGACAAATGATGGCAGGTGATCAGTCAGGTAAGACATAAGAATGGATACTGTGATGGGGCAAGAAACACCATTGTCTGCTGAAATAGTACAGCAGACCCAAACAAACATGTATAGACATTGATAAAAATAGGTCCAAAGTCAGGTGATATAAAAAAGAAATATCTAAAATTAAATGACAATTATGCACACATACACAGGTCTTAATTACAAGTCATAGATACAAAAAAGTACCAAACATTATATTATTTAAATAGTTTTTACAATAAACATTAGAAGTTCTAATACTGATATATATATAAAATTCTCTGAATCTCACGATTTCCACCTAATTTTTGATGATGAAATCAAGCAAATAAATTAATTTTTTTCTTAACTTTATATATTTTTATTCATTTATATTGGAAGTATTCTTTATTATAATTTGTAAAATTGGGGTCAAAACAGTTTAGCATATAAAAGTGACCCGTTTTTACAAAGTCACCCATAAGGTGAAATTTTGACTAAATATTTTTAAAGTGCCAAAAATATACTTTAAAATGGTGTGTTTTATAACAATATTCAAAAAAAGTGACAGAGATATGCTTTTTTCAATTGGTAAGTGGTGTAGCAGCCATTTTGAGAAAAATTAGTTTAAAGATTACCATTATATTGACAAACCAGAAGGGGTATGCCACGAAAAATTGAAAATTACTGTTAATTACAACTTTTTCTGAGACAAATCCAAGCAGATAATGGTAGATGAATGGCTACTGAATTAATTTTTGATAACAAGTAAAATGTGAATATTTTCACCCCAATCCCCTTAAAAGTCCAATATCTCAGAATGCTTGTTTCCGACTTATGTGTGATTTTGTGCAAGAGGGTCACATATTTTTCAAAGAATGTATCTAACTCTCCAGCAATTTTGAATTATTTTAAGTAAAATTCTATGTTTTTAAAATATACCACAACAAGCATTGTTTCTACAGTAAACAACTTTAAAGAATGTTACTGTAAGGACATTTCTTAATTCTTTAGGGAAAATAGAAATTAACTCAATCAACATACATGCAAACTTTGAAAAAAAAATGGAATAAAAGAATTAAAAAGAAAAGGATAATTTTTGAAAACCCAAAGATTGCTTCAGACTGCCAAATGTTCAGTATTCTCTAAAATTAAGTATTTTGTACCATTTTAAACACTTAACCCTTAGAACAAATATGTAGAGGGAATTAATTTTAAAAGTGTTTACATTTACATTGTAAATTTCATGTGACTTAATCTAAAATAAAGTCTAACAAATGGTAAATTTTATGTGCATTTGACCTAAAATGACAGACTAATCACATTAAAACATAGCTCATTCTTTAATTAAAAAAAATACAATTTCTATGGTTGTATCAAAATACTGTAAATGGAGGAAATACCAGAGTAGTTTTGAATACAGTTTTGTGTAAATGATTTATGTAAAGGGAAGAAAGTTTGTTGCCAATTTAAAATTAATCACACAAAAGACAATTACTATAAGTGATATGACCGAGTGATGCAGTGCATCAGTATACCCCCAAGCATATCAAGCAAATGAAGATAGTTTTCTTCAGAAGAAAAAAGTAAATAAATTTCTGGTATTTTCAAAACAATACTAAACAACAGAAAATCATTTAAAGATTAAAATAATAATAATAATAAAAATAAATACTTGTGTTTTTAAAGAAAAATCAACAATATTCTTTACTTTATACAATTTAAAAAAAAAAAGAGGAAACATCTTCAAGCATACTGTGCGACTTACATGGATTACCATTAGTTTCATTCGAACATGAACTTTTTCTTCTCTCTGAAAAATTATTCCAAGAGCAAATTTACTACTATAAAAAAATCTCCGCAAAACTGAGTTCAACATTTAATCAATTATCATGCACTAAAAAATAAAATTATATTCAAAAAGTAATATTCAGTTCCAAACGTTTTATCCAGAAAATGAAATTGATTATATATCTGGATTTTCTAGGCCTGATTCAAGCATATTATTATAATTATATAAATACAATGATCTTATACAACAGCCTTTCTCAAAATTTTTACCCTCCAGAGGAACCCTTGAAATAATTTTCAGGTCTCAGGGAACCTCTGTATAAAAATTACTTTATCTATGATGCTTATTTTTTCAATCACATCTTTTGGGAACTCCTAGTGACCCCAGATGAGAAACCCTGCTACACAAGAAGCATATTCAAAACTTTGTATAATATGATTAAGACTATTACATGTATTGGGGCTGAGTATCACTTCTGATACTTCTACACGTAGATTCACATATTGTGTGCTAGTTTATGTCATAACTTTCACTTATCACTTATTACTGCATTTTCTGTCAGGCAAAGACAGATGAGCATGCAGCTATATAAACTGTGCTAGACACAAGTGGGCAAAAGAGGGTCATTCATGATATATATATATATATATATATGCGTATGGTCACATGTGATATGTGCACACAGCAATGTCATGTCACAATGACAGGGATATTTTATAACATAACTAATCCCAGTGCCTAACTTTCCTGGCACAGCTGTCACTAATTAATGTCTTTTTGTTTTGTTGTAGTTTTTTGTTCTTCAAGTGCAAGTATAAAGGTGAGTTTGCTATTTAGTAATATACATTTATGTAAATAGGACTGCAAATAACATTATTTTCAGTGTTGTAAAGAGAATCTGAGATCTGAGGACACTTGTTAGCATGTGCATGCGTGTGTGTGTGTGTGTGTGTGTGTGTGTGTGTGTGTGTGTGTGTTTATGTGAATGGACAGTTATGATAGATGAGAGTATTGTGGTGATAGCACAATTTTCATTCTGGAATGAATATTGACATCACTATACGAGTTTTGTGCTATTAATAAATGCCTGATTTATTTTGCAAAATTTATTCTTATGTAAATCATACACTATGCAAACATTTTGACAGAGATGCATTTTCTTAAGTGACATGACATATGACTGTTATATTCAGCTTTCATTTGTGAATTATTTATAAGCCTACATTTTGATGCTGGTTGATAGTGCAGTACAATTCATAAAAAGTACTCAGAAATGTTCAAATATTCCCTAGATTGATATGATGATGGCAGTATTTTAATGATGATAATATGGTACAATCAATTAAATCAGCAGGTGATTAAAGCCTAGCTGTGATGTACAATGGACCTTAGGTCAGTTTTACTTAACTTTTGAGTTGTCACAACAGTTCATTTGTTGTGATTTTATTTATCAATTCATTACTTGTCACTCTTTTATATATACATATACTGATTGTAGTAAATCAGCTCAACGATTTAAAAAACGAAAAGACATGGAATTTCCTCCTTCTATGAAGGTGTGATTTAGTCACAATTTATATTCTTGTGTGATGTTAGGTGATGGACTGCTGGTTATGAGATGCTGGTCAAGAGTTTTTTAAATACAAGGCAATGATTATTTAAAAAGTAAATTAATAAACTTTTATCTTTCACTGATTATCTTTAATAAACACAATACAATTTATTCCGCATTGTGTTAGCTTCAAATTACACAAATGGTAGTTTACCAACATAAGCATGTTCTACTTCAATATTTTCTCTCTATTTTATTTACTTCCTTCATTGTGATTATAAACATCAATTCAGTCACAGGTTAATCATTTAGATTTAGATCTACAGTTTAGTAAATCAACATACTGATTTTAAAAATTTAGAAAAAAACGTTTTTTCCCCTTAACTGATATTATTTACCCAGAAATGTTATTGCTCCAGCTTTCATGTTTTCATTTCCATGGGACCTGAAGGATTATAATTCATTTCAATTGAGAATGTATTTATGAATTACTACTGCCACTATGCAGTTTATTTCATTTGCAAAATTTCATTGACCATATGTATTTTCATTGCAATATTGTATTCATTACTATCACATTTTTTTGTGCATTTGTATGATTTCTAAATGTCAAAAAGCAGTCCTAGCAATTATTTTTTTATATTTTAAAATAAATTAAATTAAATATTATGTATTTTTAATTCTTAGAAAATATTTTTTATTCAGCTTTAGAAACAAGAATTTTTTTACAGGATCCAATATTTTTCTTTTTCACAAGATGCTATAGTCTTTTATTTGAATCCAATATAGCATGTTGGCTGCCACCTTTCTGTTCTGTTTATGTTTATTGATGTGCATGCTTTCATACTGTATATGCTTTCTGCATTTCTGTCTCTCTCTCTATGCACACACATGCATGCACACAACATTATTAATGGAAAAAATCTGAAGTCTTGTCATTTTCAGAAATCATAGCTATTTTATGAATCACATTTAAAAGGTAACTATTGTGTACATGTTGCAATAAACTATATTCTTTTATGTACTAAAAACAAGTTTTCAAATCCAAATGTGCTATATTTATTATTACAAAATATATTTTTCTTTATTATTATTAAACAATACTCATTATTTATCTCATATTGAATCTGTCAGAAAAGCAGTATTAATAATATCAAAAGTCAAGTTTCAAAAGATAATAGGAGCCATAATGAAAATTGAAAAAAGTCAGAAAAGTTTAAAACTTTAGTAAAAGACCAAGGTCTATTCAAATTTTCAATAAGAAATTAAAGTTTTGAAGAACTTTTATTTTCATGGTTTGAGACAGTGACTAAGAATTACTTCTCAAGCATGAATGAATGCACACTAAATGTACAATAAAAAAAAATTTCCAACAGTATTATTAGTTTAAAGACTATGTGTTTACAATGAACGTTTAAATTTTAAAAAAATCTGTTATGGTAGTTAATTATATTTACTCCAGGAGTAACCCTTCTTTGGATATCCTGCAATGACATGTTCACATTTTCTATTTCAAGAAAGTTAAAATAAAATGGAATCTCTATATTTCCAACAGAGATAGTATTTTTTTCTCTTCATAAGGAATGCCTAATTTTCTGAGCAACTATGACAAAACTGAAGAGTCGGCATGCACGCAAATTCATACACATCCAACACACAGAGAAAATCTGCAGGAAACTATTCCTCACAATTCTTAACTAGGTCTATGTGCAGTTTAAAACAAACATACCTCCCATCCCAAAGAAAGTTTGAACTAACATGCTGATGTAAAAATTTGAATCCCAAATTATAATCTAATAAGAGAAGTGATTTTAAATGATGAAAGCATTTCATTAAGAAAATATAGAGACCGTGCACCCCTGGCACCAGCTGACAAATGTTACATTTTACTTATCATTTAGAGATCGTTATATTGTTCAGTCACTGAACTAATTCTACTCCATACTTTCTCACCTCTTTTTTTGGAAGACCTAGAGCCTTTGGACTCAGACTTTGTTTTCTTGGGACTCGTTGCTGTTGTGCTGTCTTGGTCTGATGCTGGTCGGTAACTGAAAGCAATGACAAACAGCAATGAAAATTAGCTTAAATATTATCAGAAATATATTTTTAATGTGTAAACAAAGCACTTTCAAGATTACCATAAACAAATCACAATAATAATACATAATAATAAATAATAATACATAGTAATAAATATTTAAAAGTAAATATGGTCTATGTAGAACAGTATATACATATATCCATATAACATGGTTTAATAACAGTAACTAAAATAAAATAAAATAAAATAAAAATAAAAATGAAATAAAGGATATTTTATAATTGTAAAAAAGATTCAAATTGTTTACCAAGATTAGTTCAAAATGAACAAAGTGCCACCAATCTATAAAACTCTTTGTGAAGAGTTGGAAAAATAATCTGATATTTTCACTCTTGAGTTGTCACACAATTATGTAAACAAACAAAATAGGAACAAGCAACTAATTTGTTTAAATTATAGAAGTTTTTACCATATTGTGTGAGTCTGTACCCAGATGCCTGCATTACCCAGTGGATTTTCTGTATCTTGATCTGTGTCTGTAGGCTCTCTGTCTGATGGAGGGGTAAACTGCCGTACAGCCTGATAAACTGTCATGTTGTATGGCAGTACACGATCTCCAATAAGAAACTCGAGACGATGCCTAACGGTTCCTTGGCTAATAAACATAGCAGCCTGCAATGAAAATACAAGTCACTGCTGATGTTTCCCATGTGTTACAGAAAAATGGCACAGCTGCATCATTCTCCAGTACTCAACCATATCTATGTATTATAGAACAAATGTCAATTCTAGTAAAAAACATGAGGTCTAATGAAACAAAACATATTTTTGGAGGTATATCTTTACACCAAGGTTGCATGTATAATAATTTACAAAACGAAAATAAAGAAAAAAGACAATTTATGAGGCTGTCAGTTCTGAACACAATATTCAATTTACCATTAACGTACTAAAATAATTTTCCGAATGCAAAGGCATGGCTTGTACTGTTTACCATTATAAAGTATATCTTTTCTATAGCTTTAAAATACTTCTCTTTCTTAGTATAAAATAACATTTTATTTTTAACAAATTTATGTGATACATCATCAGTAAAAGAATATGTTGCATTAATACAATGTGTGAGTGTGGGTGCTTAAAAAATAAAAAGCAGGGTTCCTGCCACAAGTTTAAAATGATTTTCCAAATTTTTCCTGACCAAATTTTTTTTATAACCAGACCTATACTATTAACAGTGATTAGCAGTGCACTAAATACTGAGAAAAAAAATTATAATCAAGATTCTGATGATACAATTAATATTACATTTTAAAAGACATTTAAAAGTAATTTTAAAAAAAATAATTACCTGCAAAATTTAAACATGAACTTTCTTCAGACTGATAGCACCCAAATTAAAAATAAAAATATTAAAAGTCATACTTGATGTATGTTTAAAACTATATGCAAATTTACAATGAAACTAAGATCACACAAAGGTACACCATGTACCAATACAAAAGTTAATGAAATGAATCAGCTGATAAGCACAGACAGTTTTCAATTCTAGATTGGAACAGTGTGAACTATGTCTGCATGCAAAGTAGTGTGGAAAGTGGAAACTAAGAAGTCTCGACTAGTAGTGTGGAAAGAGGAAACTATAGAGTCTTAGTTAATAGCGCGGTGAGAGGAATCTAACAACTAGCACACTGGCACTAGTTGGGAGAGGGAGGGTGCAGTGGTGGTTCATATAACTGACATTCGAACAACTGATATTCTTCTACTGTATATCCATCAATGAGACTGTGCTTTGTTTTGTGGAAGAGTATACATTAATGCACACATTTTTGAGTATGATATGATTTTGTTTTCATTTATCTAAAAACCTAGGTTATTTTTAAAGAAATTTTCCAAGTGTGTCTGATGTATTTTCCGAATATGATGAAGACTGTCTCCATAACTGTAATTCTATAATTACAATTTTAGATTCCTACATAACTGCTATATACATGATCTGAACACCTCTAATGTTCTATCCTTGATATAAGTGAAAACCTAAACACTAATATAAAGGCCAAAAGGAATGGAAAATAAGAAACTTCAGGGACAGTCAGTTTTACATAACTGAAAAATAAGCATTTTTAAGATGGAGGTTTATAGTGTGAACTGCTGATAAGGCAGCAATGTGAATAATGTCAATGGGGAGCATCTTAAAATAAAGGGTTGGAGCAAATTTGTTTAGAATGCTTATATCAATTATTGATTTAGATTCCCTTTCAGGCTCTGGTACCTGAAATAAAAACCTGAAAGTGTGATCTTTGATTTTTTCTATGGTTTTCTTCTGAGAAAAGGAGTACTTCCCGAGCCTATATTCTTACCATCAGAAGCAATTTTTGTAGGCATCGGTTCTCCAGTGAGAAGAAGGATTTTGCGAAAAGTAATGAATAAAAGTGAATATATAATGGGTCATAATGGCTCCATCACTCAGGAGCATATCTGATCTGGACAGGTCAAGCCACGCATTCAGAGTGAAAAAGAGACTGAGAAATCCAATTTACTTCTGCTACAGGTGTATTCATTCAATAATCATGGAAAACTTATTTTATTTAAAAAAATATTTTCAAGAGTTAAAAGTGTATACCACTAGTTAGTGCTTGAAAGCAGACAGTGCAAATTCCACACGTACCAAATAACCTGACATTGTGATATCAATCGACCTAGTTTTTTGCAGTCTGCAAACAAAATAAGCACCCCCTACAAAACATATACACTCTTTGAAAATACTGCAGATTTTATGGACACTACAAAACATATACACTCTTTGAAAATACTGCAGATTTTATGGACACTAAAAAAAAAAAAATCATACCATGGAGTCTTCCATATCATCATCTGAATTATCTTCGTCACTGATTTCATCACTTCCATCCTAAAATATACATTAAAACAAAAGTAACTGAAATAAACAAAATTAAACGTGTAAAGAAAATTATTACAAGAATATAACATCAACCAAATGTAACGATCATGTCAACAAGAGAGCATTTTAAGAAATCACAATAAGCAATGAATAATATATAGAATTAATGTTACTAAAAATTAACTGATAAAAACCCAGTTATATTCTAACTTATA
The DNA here is from genome assembly GCA_028829895.1 of Sinotaia quadrata. Taxonomy (NCBI): domain Eukaryota; kingdom Metazoa; phylum Mollusca; class Gastropoda; order Architaenioglossa; family Viviparidae; genus Sinotaia; species Sinotaia quadrata. The sequence goes on from CM054177.1 coordinate 72,516,172, forward strand.
CCATAATATTTCTTGTGTGGATTATTTATTTAGTTTAAAAGAAATAGGCACTTATAGTTTAAGCCACCATTTCTTCAAATATAACTAAAATTTATGAATTGTATGCCTACTGGAGGTCTGCCCATGTAGGAAAATACAGTACTTGTAGTTCTTTCATACATCTGTTTGTATAAAATTCCAGTGCAATGACTGTATTTGCTTTTTTAAGCAGCAACATCTGCTGTTTTGATAATAATTTTGTTTATTTCTCAATGTCTTATTCGGAAATCAGAAATATAGAATTACAAAATAACATAATAACCCTCCTCCCAAAAACTCAAAGAAGTTTAAATAGACTATCAAAATGCCATAGATTATCTTTGGGTGAAAAATAACTCAAAGAAGTTTAAATAGACTATCAAAATGCCATAGATTATCTTTGGGTGAAAAATAACTCAAAGAAGTTTAAATAGACTATCAAAATGCCATAGATTATCTTTGGGTGAAAAATAACTCAAAGAAGTTTAAAAAGACTATCAAAATGCCATAGATTATCTTTGGGTGAAAAAAAAAAATTAAAAAGCATTGCAGGATATGTAAATGTTTAAAACAAATGTTAACATTTATACAACATATACATACACATCCTTTAACTGAGCAGTATCAGACGGGCATTTGATATATATTCAGATGAGGAAAAAAAAATACATTAAAAATAAACAAGCAAGTATGATCTGGGATACTACAAGTCAGTATATTATGACTCTTTCTAATCTTGTTAATACTTTTGTATGTCCATATCCACGCATGACAAGATAGCGTTCAATGGCCTGGACTAATGCAAGTGGGTCTATCTTCACAGGGCCACCCTTCCACTGACGCAGAGTATTACATGATGGATGTCTCTGCAACTGGCACTGCAATCAAATACAATTAAAAGGCTATATTAGTGAATAATAAAATAAATAATAAAGATAAGTATATCCCACTTATCTTGATGTTGTTTACTGACACATAACTACTCTTAATACTGACTGATGTGTACTAAAACATCCCTATCCTTAATAATGACTGATGTGTATTGACACATCCCACTCTTATTTATTACTTGTGTACTGGCATATCCTTACCCCAAGTATTAAATGAGGCATACTGACACATCTCTACTGTCAATGCTGACTGATCTCTCTCTCTCTCTCTCTCTCCAGTAGATAGGTAGATACATTCCTATTCTTTCCATTACATGAAGTATACTGTTAACTGAAGTGTATTTTCACATTCCTACTTTTACCTGGCACTGACATCCCTTCTGGTACCTTTAACTGATGTCTACTGACATCCCCACTAGTACCTTTAGCTGATGTACACTGACACCTCCACTAGTACCTTTAACTGATGTATATTGACATCCCTACTAGTACCTTTAACTGATGTACACTGACTTCCCCACTATACCTGTAACTGATGTATGTATACTGACATCCCCACTATACCTGTAACTGATGTATATTGACATCTCCACTTGTACCTTACCTTTAACTAATGTATACTGACATCCATATTAGTACCTTTAACATCCATACTAGTACCTTTAACTGAAGTATACTGGCATCCCCACTACTACCTTTAACTGATGAGTAGTGACATCCCTACTATTCCATTTAACTGATGTATACTGACATCCATACTAGTACCTTTAATCTGACATGTACTGACATCCCCACTAATACCTTTAACTGATGTATATTGACATCCCCACTAGTACCTTTAACTGATGTATACTGACATCCATACTAGTACCTTTAATTGATGTGTATTGACATCACTAGTTCCTTTAACTAACATATCCTGACATCCCCACTAGTACCTTTAACTGATGTATACTGACACCCCCACTAGTACCTTTAACTGTATACTGACATCCCCACTAGTACCTTTAACTGATGTATACTGGCATCTCTACTAGTACCTTTAACTGATGTATACTGATATCCCCATGAATAACTGTAACTGATGTATATGGACATCCCTAATCCCTTTAACAGATAAGTACTGACATTCCTATTCCATTTAACTGATGTGTACTTACATACCTACTATTTATTACCTTTAACTGATGTGTACTGAAGAATTTCAGAGCAGTAGACCCTCGACCACTTGCACTGCCTCCGCCTGGTAGGTCATGAACTTTGACTTGAAACTGGAACCAAACAATCCTGATTAAATTTTATTTCATACTTATCTAAATCTATAAAATATATGATTTATTTAAACAAGAAAACTAAGCTAATACTACTTTCATATTATCAAATATGAAAAGTCTATAATGAGTTAGATATCAACAATGGATATTAATTACAAATTATAAGATATATATATACACACACACACACACACACCATTTGAAATGAAACAATTAATCAAAATAATTACTTTCTTTCTGTTTGGAGACTTGTATATGTTTCTATGTTTACATATCTTTCGCTTGTTATCTTATTTAAAACAACAACAAAAATGTTTTGTGCAAGAATATTATTTTTGAAAAGTTTGTATGTGTCAAAACTGCAAACATTATTTTGGGATCAAGATTAATGCCAATATTTATAATGTACATAGAATCATGGATTCAAACAAAGAGCATTATATCCCCAAAATAAAACCACTTAATATTCTTTATTGCATTTTGGATCTGTTACCTGAGAAACCCCGACTCCTACAAATGTGTGTTGAAATACAATTGTTAGCTAAAAAAAGTGGTTAAAAAAAAGTCAGTAGTTATGGCACCCACTTGTGTAGATACATTTACAAAGATTCTGGCAGACCTACCAACCCCAGCAGCTACTTTATAGTGAGAATTTTGACGAAAAGCAATGAATTTGGAGGACAGGTAGTATAGTTCAGAAAAAACACATCCAGTTAAAATAAACAAATAAAATTACTGTCTAATGATTAATTCTGAATTTGTTTTAGGTACAAATTAAACAATTTAAGAATGATGTAATGCATATTAAAATGTGATAATTACAAAAATATTTTGAAATAGTAATATTTCCATGCATATTAAAAATTAATAAAATATAAACCTCACAAAATTTCTACAACTAGTATCTAATTTCCTTTCCAAATCAAACACAACTGATATAACAAATTTGAAGAATGTCTTTTATTAATTCTGTATGTTTGTATGCAGTAAAATTTAAGATGTCTACAAACTGTAGTACAATGAATTAGATATACCTGTTCCAACTGATTTAGACAACCCATCAACTTCAATAAAAGAGCTGTCATGGGCAATGGTTTCTCAAGGCTGGATGGTTGTTCCTTGACAAATGTTGTATGAACTGGCTAAAGATAACAAGAGAAATGGAGAAAAAACCTTTTAAAATGGATAACTGTATCTCAAGAGATTGAAAGACTGCAACAGTTTATCTTTACAAATGCAAAATGCTTTTAAAGATTTACATCCTTGATTTAAGGTTATGTTCTGTGTATTTAAAAAGTTTCAACTTCTTAAACAACAAGTAATCAATCACAATTATTAACTTTCAAAGATAGTCCTATTATGCATAAACTATTTACTATACGTTTGTTTAGCTATTTGTCAGTATATTTTTATAGACTGAATTCAAACTGTATAATTTGTTCTTATGTTTTGCTTAAATAAATGAATTTATAAATAATTTATATAACATAATTAAAAATTTTTTTGCATTAAAGATAATTTTTGTAAAAGTCCTACTTACTGGACAGTTAAGAAAGACATGTAAAAATCTGCGTATTCGTAGATCCCGATCTGGAATACCAGACTGACTTGTTAAATATTGCAGCAGTGTTCCAATCAGGCCACTGTGAATGACTTCAAATGGAGAAACATCACTTTCCTCCATAATGTTTGCTATTGCCTCCAGACACTCAATTCCACCATCCTCCTGGATGATTACATTTTTAAAACATAGTGGATACATTAACACTGAAATATTATTAAAATAAATGAAAAAAACAATCTTTTTAAAAAAAAAAAATTACCAATTATCTTACTGATTTCATTAAAAATTAGCAGGATAATCCAGAAAAATTAATTTACAAAAAATTTTTAAGTCTCTTTTGCAATAAAACTGAAGAAAGGATATTTTTCTACCTAAAATAAGTATTTTCTGAATACTTACTAATGTGAATTAGTTGAGGAGCTTATATGGATTAATGACCAATGTACTCTAGAAATGATTAAAAAAAAGGAGTTTACTCAGATGTCCTGTAAGTGACAATAACTTAGTATCCTTTAAGTAAGGTAGATGTAGAAAAGCTGGGAGGATGTATCGTATGTATGTGTTCAGGAAAAAATATTTTAGGTAGAGGAATTCCCCTTTATCCATCATTAGCCAAATGTATATACATGAACAGAATAACGAATAGCAGAGTGATATGAAATCAATCAAATTATAATTTTTATACACAAAGCAATTACAACTGGTTCAACATATAAAGTCACTGTTGGTAGGCTCTTCATAATTAATTTATGTTCAGCATAAGATAAAAATACATTTTTGGATTTACATTACAATATATTTCACTCTATTAGTTTCTGGAAAGATACACAACATAATTAAAAAAGCAATGCAATTCAAAAAAAAAAAAAAAGGATGAACATCTTTTAACAGATATACATGATAAATAAAAGAAATTAGAAGAATTTATAACATTAATAAAGAAATCTGTTGTGTACTTTTCTGTTCATGAGGCAGACTTATATATGAATCTTTTCATTTTGTGGATGGATAGCAATAGTCTTCAGTACAGAAAGTGGTATTTACTATTAGTCATTCTGTGTTAAATTTTCAATAAAATAACACAGATATTGTTCTGTTTAAAGTGCTTCTGCTGTAAACTGGCTTAAGCTGACAAGCAGATTATTCACCCACAGATAATTAAGTGTCTACTTTTTTAACAGTTTCAAGATTTTCTTAGGAGATGAAAAATGACTCACAGTTACAAATTAACAATGTTACCTCTATGGATAATGCTTTGCATGCTTCTGTCAATCTGTTCAATACACCAAGTGCTGGATGACTGTTGCCTCCATTGATTGGAGAAAAATATTTTTCAAGAAATCTGGTTGCTGCAAGGCAAAATCAACAAATAATAAATGTAGTGGACTTATGTTTAAAATTTTTGATCCTCAAAACAAGGGGAAAGCCATATTAATCAATGAACTAGTTAATGAACATTATGAAGAATGTGTTCCACTGTCTAGATATTTCAATTTTATTTTGGGAGCATAATTAGAGAACTTAATCACCATTTCTTCAAACATTAGGGAACAACTATTTTTTTTTCTGAAGACAGATAATAATTTTTAAAAAGATCAATATAAGTTTTACTAGGTTATGTATACATGTAGATAGGATTATTCTCAGAACTCCAAGACCCAAGCATGCCACACAACTACTCTAGAGTCTTCACTACTATTTTTTCGAAGCAGAATGCAGGATCTCTACTCTTTTGTTTCAGTCTGACTCCAGCCTTAAGAACTGTCTGATCTCAAACATGTACAACTCTTGCTAAAATCTGCTCATTATCAGACACATGCATTTTAACATTTCAAAAACTACATAAAAGATATATAGTTAATGCTCATTTGCTTATCAAATTCCATCCACCTGGAATGAGCTGCCTTTTAGCTAAGATACAGAGACCATGGCCATTTAAGAGGGTTCAAAAGACCCACATCCTTTTTCATTAACTAGAACAGTACTATATATTTGTAAAATCATTTTGGTCAAGTTTCTAATTTGTAAATACAGTTATTTATTTAAAGTGTCATTTTGTATTTGGGTTATGCTGCTGTATTATCTTTATTTTCTTATGTATTTAAGTAGTTTGTATTAAGACTGTGTACTTTATGTTAACTCTTTCTACCCCAGGTACAGCTATAGCCATACTTACTCACCAACCATTTCTGCCCAAGTATGAGAATGGCCCTACCAGCATACCAACCGTTTCTGCCCAAGTATGAGAATGGCCCTGCCAGCATACCAACCATTTCTGCCCAAGTATGAGAATGGCCCTGCCAGCATACCAACCATTTCTGCCCAAGTATGAGAATGGCCCTGCCAGCATACCAACCATTTCTGCCCAAGTATGAGAATGGCCCTGCCAGCATACCAACCATTTCTGCCCAAGTATGAGAATGGCCCTGTAGGCATGCCAACCATTTCTGCCCAAGTATGAGAATGGCCCTGTAGGCATACCAACCATTTCTGCCCAAGTATGAGAATGGCCCTGCCAGCATACCAACCATTTCTGCCCAAGTATGAGAATGGCCCTGCCAGCATACCAACCATTTCTGCCCAAGTATGGCTGGGCTCGGATCGCCTGGTTTTGTCAAAAACTTGTTCTTATTGTTTTCACATTTGGAAAAAGCTCCTAACTTTACTTCCTTCTGACAACCCATGTGTGTTTTAAAGAAGTTTTCAGCAATTTTGCAGCATTTCTTTGAGTGATTTTTTTAAGCTTTTGTGCATCCGTGACAAGTCAGAAAACAAGATTTTCAGCAGTCAAAGTTGGTGAATTCACCACAAATTATCATGCATGCATTATTTTGCATTCCTATTTGTTTGTTGTTTTGTTTTTATCTTTTTATCTGACTTATTTTTTTTTTTGTTGTTGTTAATAATGCTTAGTGAAGTATTTTGACTTTTTTTCAGTTTTCTTTTTTACCACTAATTATGGGAATATTATAATAAAGAATATATTCCTAATTTTTCATGAAAATTTAAAGACATATTTAACACTTATTCATAAAGCAGTTCAATACTTTTATTTTAAAAAATACATGCATCACAAAAGAAATTATGGGAAATTAAGTATAGCAGCCACTAACAGATGCAGTGTTGGCCTGCACATCTGGGCAGACAGCATTGAGCAGGTTCAGCAGCAATGGGCTGCAGGAGTAGATAAAGCTGGGGTAAAATAAGTTAATGATTGTACACAGAGTTTGTGTATAATTAAGCACTTTGTTAAGTTTTATTATTAATAGCAGCTTGCTAGATATGTAATAATAACAATATAATATTAATAGAGATATGTAATAACCACCTTGATGGCAACAAGTTTTGTTATGACTTGTTATGATTGTACTGCTTTTAACTCTTAATGACATGTTATTTTAAACCTAAAATTGTATTATGAATTTTAAAGATGCTAACTCAAATTTTATGCATAACATATTTTGATTTGGCAAACAACCAAAACCTTCTGCAATGTTAACACTGATAAAATGATCTCTAGAGACAGGCTACAATTTATCTCAGTTAACAGAGAGTAAAAACTGCCATAAAGCCTGCTTTAGGAATAAGGTATTCTCCATCATAAAATTCAGTAAAGTGAAATAATACAATGTGTTTTAAAGCTATGTGAACCAGATCATTAGTCATTTTGGTTTAAAAAACACCCAAAACTTGTTTAAAAAAAATAATAATAATTAATTAAGTATAGGTAAACATACAAGGTAATAAACATCTTTTAAAAGGCTGTCAAAATCAAGAAATTTACTCTCATAAAGAATTGAGTTAATTATTTAAAAAATAAGTGATCTCAATGATCATCAATAAATGTTATAGTCTCCTGTAAAAGTGAAGTGAAAGTATCTACTCAACACATATCACTTTCATGATTTTGGACAACAAATCCTTTTCTCCCCTCTCTATTGCCAAGTATGCATTTTAACCTAATAGAAGTTTCTAATTTTTGAGGGAAAAAACAATCTATTTTTAAAATAAATTATAATAAAATAATAAAAGCCTCCTGAATGGGGATTTCTTGCATTCAACTCCTGTTTGGGAGGAAATAAATTCACAATACAATGTTTGAAAATGATCAATAAAACTTGCTTAAACATAAATAAGTTTTAAATGATTCAGGTGAAGAGGATTTCTGTGACCTTTGGAGAAGAAAGCTTCAGGTGTGCAAGAGATTGAGAGGTGTGTCCCATGAAAATGATAACCATTTGTTTGCATTATATTCTAGCACTTGGATTATGAAACACTATCTAAATAAATGATGGAAACTGAATAAAAAAAATTCCAGTAGTATTAATACATAACTTTAATTTGAGAAATACTGCTCTTTACATTCACAAAGTGATAAAGATAGGTATCATTTTCTTTTCTGACATTAAGTGTTATGAAAATGTAGTAAATGTAAAGAGTTTTTGTGTCTGTAAATTTAATCTTACTGGCTTTTGATGTCTGTGAAACATAAAATATGGTTTTTCTTATGCCAAAATATAATTTTATACATCTCTTGTCATTTATAGTTCACTTTATAATGCACCAGTGAGCTCCCATGCATTAGAAATTCCTATAAAATCCACAAAAAATATTTTACACTATAAACCAAAATAATTACAACAAATAAGAAAAAATTAAATTTGCATTATACATTAATTATACTTTTTATTTATACAATGAAATAAAAGATCTCAATGCTAGCCTACAACATTTTAGGTATAAAGGAAAATAAAACTATGAGTCTCAGCATGAAATGTTCACAGTTGTAAAGTAGATGTTTTTATGTGTGAAATTAATCTTACCTGTGGTGACATTTTAGAACATTTTTCTCATGCCAAAATATAATTGTACACATATCTTATCACTCTGTTATATAATGCACTACTTAGCCCATCCCCAATAAATAAATAAATAAATAAACAAATTTTAAAAAATTCCATAAAACATAAATTAATTACGAAAATAAGTGTTGAATAAGACACACAACAAATGATTTTGTTTATAAACAAAGCATAAAGATTAAAAAACAAACAAATATCTTACAGTATATCATTATCATTATTGGTATCAGATGTTCTGCTTTTCAATGCCCAGGTAATTAAAAACAAAACTATGGCAAATGGTTAAAATAGTTTTTGAAAGCTTTTGCAGTTGATAATTATTAGTAAATATAAAAAATATATGTACTAATATAACAGTTACCTTGTTCTTTGATCCAAGTGCGAACCTTTTCTTTATTCACAGCATTCTGATTCACTACTGGTTTATGTACCAAGGCATCCTGCAATAATTTAAACAACGAAAGAGTCAGTACTTGTGTTACTAGTGAAGCTGTTAGAAAATTCTGTTCAAACAATTTTAGGAATTCTCAAGAACAGCATGTATCCTGAGTAAACCACCACCAAAACATATATTTGACATACACAAAACAGCTAGGAAAATGTGTATCAATTAGTCATTTTACATATTACACACATTTTTTGTTGTATAAGTGCAATCTGTGAATACATACCTTAGCTACTGAATGCCTATCTGAAGAGGAGCCTAGCCGTGCCCAAGAACGTGGGTTAAAGCTTGGCAGGAATGAAGACATTTTGGATCCACTGCTTGTGATCTTTGGATCTTTACCTATGTATAAAATATTACATGAATTGATTTGCTAATAATAACAGTCGTGGTTTAGTGTAATGTATATTGCACTTGGAAGCTGTGACAGAGCAAAGTTACCTACACATGTTCATGAAATAATTATTATATTTATTCTGCTAAAATTTAATGTAGCAAGAGTTGAAAACAAATTTTGTGCACTGCACATTAAGATATGTAAGGAAGTGAGAATTCTCTAGAACCATAGCTAAAGGATAGCCAAAAGCAAGGTTACAACATCATCCTTTGTGGAATTTTTCATGGTTGAAGTTTTTGAAGTGAGCAAACCAAGCTGAGTAATAAAGAACTCGCCCAGTGATGCTAACCAGTTTTAGACGGCTGACTATTTATAAGCGACCAATAATCTAATATTGGTTAATAACAAATCTAACCAATAAGAGTCAGGCAGAAAATGACCTATTAGAAAAATCCCTTGCTCTTATCACTTTGATTTTGTCTATGGTCAAGTCCAATCTTAAAGGCTGATCATTAGATGGCGAGTTATTTGACTGATAAAGAAAGAGTGGACTTAGAGAAATATTTTCTCATATTCTGAACTATTGATTTATGGTTGTCATTAGACTCAGGGATGATTTCACTTAATTAGAATGTTGACTTTTATGAGTTTGCAATTAGATTTAGAAAAGTTTTCATGTATTTGAACTGATATTCTATGACTTGTAATTAGAGAATTGTATTTTGCTTTGCTGAACATATGACATTGTCCCTAGTGGAAATGTTATTTGTGAATTTGATTATATTTTATGCCCATTTGGGTGAATCTGGCTAATGAATTTTATTACAAGAATGTAAGTCTGAAAATGCTTGTGCTAAGATATGGGAGTGTAGAACATTTTAGATCTAATTTATACATGCTGTCCCTTGATTTGAGAGTGAACTACTGCATTCTACTGAGCTATGTCAATATGGCACTATTGGTTACACTTGTTGGCAACAAGGTTGCAGGAAAGTGGTCACGTGAATTTCTGCTCCAGAACCATATGGCAGAAGTTGGGTCTGGCTTTGGTCTGGAGAGACTGCTTACAGAATTCTTGGAACAGTTCGAGTAGCATGCCTAGAGGTGCACATTAGACCCATTATCCAATGCAGGCAAAGTGAGCCTGTGACATTGTTGCGAAAACCATGACAGAGAGAGCTTGTCACATGAAGGTCATGTAAAATTAACTATTGTTCTTTTCACTCCTACTCTGATTCTGGGATGAGAAATAGATTCACAATTTGATTATTGATTACTAAATTGACTATTTTATTGTTCAGATAGAGACTGAATAAGTAGTGGACATTACCTGAGCATTTTAGTAGTATAAGTGTTTGTGTTCTTTTACAAATGTATTCGTTTGTATGTTTTGATTGTTGATTTAATTAATTTATTGTTGATTCTTATTTCTTCTTCTTATGAATTAGAGTATAATAATAATAATAATAATCATAACCAGCAGAGGCGTTTGTCACAAAAGCATTAACGGTGATATGAACAAGTTATCAAATTTTTTTGTTGTAAACTGGTGAAAATAAAATATCTCACACACACATTTTTTAACAGTTTTTTTTGTTTTGACTATTTTAATATTTTTGCAATTAAACAAAATACTTTATTACCTGAAATACAATTATAACTGTTCGGCTAAACAATGATCTTTTAATTCAAAAGAAAAAAAAAATTGCTATTACTCAGACCTGCCTACCCTCCTCCTCAGCAGACCATAAAATCAATGATCCAAAACCAAAAGATTTTTATGAAAAGTGGAAGATTCTATGCGGAATCTGGCATTTTAATAGAAATACCAATAATATAAAATAAATACAATATAATAACAAATAATGTTATTTTTTACCAATACTGTAATGATTTATGTAAAGCACAACATTTATCTATGATTTGTCTATTTTTTTTTGTCTAGTCTCCATTGAATGTCAGTACAAGTCAAAGATAGATTGCTGAAAGCTATCAAACAGCACATAGGTGCCTCAGCCTTTGTAATTTATAGCTGAAGTTCATCTGTTTCAGAATCCTTTGGCTGATAAAAGGCTGTAAGCTGCCTTTCTCCCTTGATCGAAGTCACATTACATTTATGCGATGCAGTTTCAAGATCCAGTCCACCATGCAATTTTAAAGTCTAATCTGCATGCTGTGCAGAAAACAAAAGTTTTCCCTTTTCTGCTAAGGTACAGAAAATTACACTTCTGTGATAGTCTGATCAGTATATTTGTTTCATAGCGCTTATTTTTTCACTTGTGGTTTATACTCTTCAACTTGATTTTCTTCTGAAAGCCACTCAAATTCTTTTTGAACTCATTCTCATGAATTTCGCACTCTGCGTCTGCCATCTTTTATTCTACAAAGAGCCGATTTATGAGCGTTTCAGAGGCACTAAGTTTAAAACATTGAGGCACACTTCTGAACACCGAGTGCGTTTTGACAAATATGATTGGTCAACCGGAGGAGCAAATTACCAATGACCAATGATTACTTTAGTATCTTTGGCTGGCAGTTTGTTATAGGGTGACTGGAGCCCACTAGTATTTTACAAAATGACTATCATTGACCGATGTGGGCGGATGGCCAACACAGAGTGGGTGATCGCATACAAAACAAGCAGGTTTTTCGTCCTGTCATAACTGATTGGAAAATTATTGAAAATGAATTGAAAGCAGAAAATCACTTCTGTAAGCGGAAGAGCGGGAGATTAGAGGTAAGACTGGGAGATTCTTCCACTCAAAACGGAAGGTAGGCAGGTCTGCTATTACTGCAAGATTATTAAATTTTTATCATAACAAAATAAATAAATTCTAAAAACATAAAAATATTGTAACAGATTACAGAAATGTGACTATAATGGAATAGCACAGATATATGTTTATCTTTACACTACAAAGAAATCATGTATACAAGAAAAATCCAGACTTGTGCTGTACAATAATTCTTTCTTAAATACATGAACTCAGAAATATTACACTTATTATGAGCTAACTTCAGTTATATAATTATGTATAATGTTGAGAAATGGTAGTCAAAAAAGATAAGAGAAATGTCCTTAACAAGAAAAATGTTTGCTTACCAGCAGGAGACTTTCCCCTGCCTGCAGTGCTGCGACCAGTAAGCACTGTGGTTTTAGAAGCAGCTTCTGCACCGTTATCTTCCGGCTTTCCTTTTCTAGTGGCTCCTCGCTTTGGTGGTCTTTTTCGCTTTAGAACATCACTGAGGCGCCTGAGGCAGGAATATTAATGTAATTAATACAATCTTACACTTAGAGAAACGTTTAATTTTATTAATGAAACAGTTTCCACTCTGTAATAGTGACCTCAGTATTTTAAGCGTCTCCTTTTATAGCCAAAAGCTTTCATTCAAACTAACAAACAAAAATATAATATAATATAAAATATAATATAATCTCCACAAAAAACTACATTAAACCAAACCACTGTTGTACAACAAAAGAAAATGCTTTTTAAATCTTGCAAATGCATATTAAGTCTCTCCACCATACTTTCATTTTGTAGCTTAATTTTCAATCTTTACTCAACAAAGCCATTTCATTTACTGAATAATACAGTCAAGCAATGACAGCAGCAATACACAGTACTTATGTTATGACCTTGTAACTGCAAGGGGAAAGCTGTACAAGTGCACAAGTTGTGTACATCTGTGAATGTTATATTTTTACATTAATTACATATTTAACCAAGTTTCATGTAAACAGACATCAACATTGAATTTTTTGTTTAATTAGGAATTAGATCGCAGTTTTGAGTATCTTGCCAGAGCACCAAGTTTAGAGGGCTTTGTCACAAAAACTAATGTGAATCTGTAGTCTAGGCAAGTTTGTGAAGTGGAATTAAAGCTTATATAAATTAACACATTGAAACATAAAACTATTGCACTGCTGATTGTCAAAGAAATAGATTTACAGAGGTTATTTCCAAGATTTTTAACAGTGGCATCAGAAACAGACCTATTATCAGTTCATATATACAACCTTTTTATTATTTAAACCAAAGAAAAAGAATCAAAGCATCCAATTTCTTTAAGAGACTTCTTAGTATCAATCATATTTTCTACTTAACAATAATTTTTAATGCTTACTATATATCATCAAGAATTAAGGGTGTGTAGAAAAACATTATGATGATAACTATAATACTTGTTAATACACTGTTAATTTATTGTCAAAAGTTATGGTTGCTTATTTTCTAACCTAACAAATGTGTGGTTATCCAAACCCAGTACAACTAAAATATAAGCCGTAATAAAAGAACACATTTCTAGCATATACTGAGAAAGGAAAGAAAATTACACAAAACAAAATAAGAATTTGCATTTATTAAAAATGCAAAACGAAAAAGTTCTTTTAATCTATAAATTGTCTGCAAAACAGCAGACACTGTCCTGATATCACAATATGCAAATAATAAACAAAATGTATCAATGTTCTATGTATATTAATAAATAATGCACAATGAAGTTATTGCCTATTTATTTTCAAAAGCACTGCAAATGTATAGAAATTAAATGAAGCTCAGAATGACCATTTCAGCAAATTTTAATTAAAAAAACACAAGAGCTGTACAGAAAATGTAAATGAGCAAACTGTCATATCTCTGAAATTGTGCATCAACGCAAAAGATAGTTCAGCTAACAAACTGATGAGAACTACATTCTACCAAAATATATAGATATAACTTATATTTTCTTTCTTATTTATACTTATTTTATTAACCATTTGTAACAATGAACAACATAAGCAACTGTAATATCTCTGAAACTAAATCAACTCTATCAACTCCACAGTGGTGGCTTGCCTATTAAATTGATCAGCATATTATCCATTCACAGACAACCTATGCATAATACATGTTTTCTATTTATAAAAAATACCGTTAAAAAGCTTAAAAATATTTATGTTTGGAAATAAGCAGTCAAGAATCAAGGAGGTAGCAAGTATATCTACAATTAGACAAAACTAATTAGTGAAAGTATAAAAATTTATCTGAAGCATAGCTTACTAAATAAATTATTTAAAATAACAATGACAATGCTCTTGTTGTGCATGTGTGCATAAAGATGCATATGTATGAATTTCATCAATTTAATAATTAATTAATAAAAAGAAAGGGGAATAAAGGATCTTTAACAATACAAAAGTCTTCCTCTTTTACTCTCATTTCAGAGATATCACTTTATTAATCTTCAGTCTCTAGCTAAACCTAACTGTTTCACAGTAGTATAGTTATAATGTAACAGCTGAAGCAGAAATGCACAAGATGATTGAAAGAATTGATGAGAGAGATGCAGAATAAAATGTTCTATTAAAAGACATAAGAGAAATGAAAGTAATAATTATATATATACATGTGAGGAGAACCACTCTCATCCACTTGTGGTGAAGCTCCAGTTAACAAGGAAGTGGATGAGGAAGAGTCAGGTGTATCTCTGTGGTCCAAGCTATCGACGCTGACAAGACTGTGTGCTGAGGAGGAAGCACCAGGAATGGCACCAGAGCTTCCCATCATCAAACATATTGGACTGGCACCAATGACATGGGAGGATTTTGCAGTAGCCGATGAGGAAAAGGGAACATTTGTATCTACTAAAGGAGTAGGAATTGATGCGACTGGCTGGCTCATAGTCTGCGTGATATTCTGCACTTGGTGCATTACACCTGTATCAAACATGATCAAATATTTCATTAATGTAAAACAATTTTAAATGAAAGCGCTGAAAATACTAAAAAGTTTTCAAAGTCAAATTAATTTCTAATCAAAAAGTTTAGTAAAGCAAACAATAAGCTTTTCAAAGAGTGACCTCTTTTCTCTATGGTAAGTATGAAATAAAGCAATGAAAGAAGAGAACCTAAAGTGATGCTCGACTCCATCACAGATGAGATTTTCTAATATTTTCAATCCACTCACAGAGGTTTGTCTGTGTTCTTAAACTTTCAGCACAGTTTGCTAGAAATGGAATGATATATGAGAAATAATTAAACAAATGTGCATGCATACCTGCATGTATACACATCACTAGGAAGTTTGGTAGAGTTGTTTCCCATGAATACAACCTTTATTGACCCACCCATCAAATCCTGAAGTACTTCCTAGACAATGAAGGGGTCAAATGCAGAAAAGTTAAATTCTTAATACCTTCACGCCGGAAGTAAATGCTGAATATATCAGGCAATTTCTGCATCAAAATATCAGCCATCTGGAATGCTCCTACCACCACACGCAAGTCTGAGGATGCCATCATGGCTGCAATGTGACTATGAGAATAAAAAACAATCACCACACTTTTACATCATATTGCAAGAAACATAATGTGGGAGAGCAGTGCATTATGTGACAATGTGCTGACATGAATGAAACAAATAGTATCACAAAGCAACAATTACAATTTCTATTTAAAAGATTTAATTTACATGATGTATTGAAAGATGGCATTAATCAGCACTCTTGTAAAATAAACAAATATGCATATAATAATATTTCTATTTTTAAATTCTCAAATAAAAACCGATCGTTTATCATGATTTTCATATTTGTTTTTAAGCATTTTCACCAAAATCAACATAAATATAAAAAACATAGAAATCTTACCTAGAAACAGGTTGGCTCTTTAATACCTGACGAAGTAGATCAGGGGAGGCATAATATATCATGCGCAGTATTGTCTGCAGGCACTTATGACGAATGTTAGGGCCAGCCTACACAAATGTAAAAGTTAAAAATTTAAATATTAGAATTTAAAAAGAAACTATACCTCTGTCTGTTCTTTTGTAAAAGATCATTTATTGTTTGGGACAGAAGTGGATATCTTTTTTAACTAATCATTTCCTTACTTAATTTATTATGCATAACACATTTAAAACAAACCAAAATGGAAGTTCTGGGAACCTAAAAAAAATATTTTATCGGATACCTGTACCACTGCATTGCTTCTTGTTGTTTTAGCCTTTAATAAAACTTTTTGTTTACAAACATTATATTAATAATAACGATGATGACTAGGAAAGAGCATATCATCTTTAATTTTAAAAATGTTTTAAGCATTTTACAGTATTAAACACAGAATCATATGATATGAAATAAACAGTAGCACACAATAATAAAAAAATTATAACACATAACAAAAAAATAAACATGTACCTACAAGATGCACATTTACAGATGTAGCACACAATACAGTTCCAGACCAGATGAAGATGATGGTAACGATGAAAATAATAATGACTTTATACAGCACTTATTCTTGTAAAATATATAAGGAATTTAATATTTATACATAAATTACATAAAGTCAAAATATAAACTGCTTAAGACACATAAGAAAACTAAAGTTAATGTAACAAAACAAAGCCATGAATCCACATAAGCAAATGACTGCTGACCGTAGAGAAGAGGTCAGATCAAGAGAGTATCAGTGATCATGATTTTTTGCAGCATCCACTGTGAGAGACTTGCAAATAGTGCTGATATGTCTCAGCTCCAAATATGCTGTTCCTCAAGTACTGATGATCTGTTGTCAAAGGGAGAGAGAGCTGTCAAAAATGACATCCAGATTTCTAAGTGACTTGACTAAACCTGACGAGAGTGTCACCATTATTCAATGATTCTGGCAGAGGTAAGGATCTATAAACCTTTTAAGAGCAACAATCATGACTTCAGTTTCATTATCAATCATTCATAACTTATTAGTCATCATCCAAAAGAGCAGAAGAAACATATTTCTGCACACTTAAGATGGCGAAATGATTTTATTATGGCAACTAGATTCTTATTGTTCACAGAGTATTTTAAGCAGATGTGTGGGATTTAGGAAAGTGACTTATAAAACTGGATGAAAGCTGTGTATTAGAATAAAATGAATAGTCTGAGAACAAAGCCCTGTGGGATGTCATAACAAAGATCAAATGGGTTTGAATGTTAAGACTGGGTCAATAGAACTCAATAATTTTAGATCTTTAGTTTAAAATTAAAACTTACCACACAGGAATTAAATTATACAGAAACATATTTATGTACTAATGAATGCTTAAAAGTTACACAGATAATAGCAGAAAGGATCATACTCCAGCACTTAATTCTTTCATTTGCAAGTATGCATACAAGTATACACAAGGCAACTCAGTCTGACAACCAGAAAACAAAGAACTTTTTGGTCATATGATCTGTTTTCTCACCTTTAATATTTCAAAAGATAATGGTAGATCATATGCTTTCTATATGCTGTCTTTAATTTTTTTATAAAATTATTTTTCACTGCATTTACATGAAACAGGACCATCAACAAGATGGCTTCTTGAGTGCTTAATATAAATAATTGTACTACTGATTTAGATATTAGTGAGGAAGAAAGAGGACAATGACAGAAGGGAGATGTAAAAATATTGATAGTGATTCCTTTAGTTCAAAAATTGAATCTGAAAAGTTAGTTAATAAATGGTCAACAGAGAAGAAAAGGATAAATTTGTGACATTCTTTACAAATCATAAGTGAAATTTGCTCAGCAATCATATAGTGATGAACCAGTAGTAGAAAGGGAATATTCCCAAAAGTTGCAATGAATCTCCCCTGATAGAAACTCACATGGTGACTTTTTGAACAATCTTCTTTTCCCTCCCAGGTCTTTCTTGCAAAGTTACAGTTATTAGTGCATAAAACAAAAGAAAGCTTTGCTGCTGTGCTTTTTTATCTGCATTTACACAATACAGGTAGTAGAAACTATGGGTCAACTTGCAAATCCAACAAAACTAGCAAATTGTAATTGCTGGAAATTAAGATCTGTTTAAATTATGCTTAGAAATGCTCAAGAAAAAAAAATAGACAAAATCAACAATGGATTGATTTTCAAAGAATCATTACAAAAATTCTGCTATAATCAATTGTAAAATAATTTTTCAATACTACAGTATATTGTGAATTTTACCACCTTACCCAAATGGTACTGCAATTAAAAGGTTAAAGGATTTAAAATATCAAATGATTTAGCTTTAGCAGTTTCATGCTCAATAAAATTGCAAGTACACAACATAAAATTATACACAAATTAACAATATAGCTAACCTCTAAGATTTTTTAAATCTACAAATCATAATAATAAAGATCATAGAAAAACAAATGAGATGCTTCATGAAAATATATGGAGAGACCAGCTAATCTGTAAAAGGCTTCATGATACATGTTTTATAAGCTCTTTTTTCTACTATCATTATACATGGGAAACAAATCTTATTATTTATATATTACTAATTATTTCTCTTATTTATTTATATTTGCTTATTATTTGCATTTGAATATTTTAATTCTTTGAATATTCCATGATTACTAGTTGAAAAATGCACTGACCAACATGTACAAGTAATGTTTTACCAACAACATGAACTGCAAAGTTTTATCCCACCCCACCCGCACAAAACAAGAAAAAGAAAAAAAGAAAAAAGCTGAAACAATGAAATATATGCATAATGTAAATATTTTAGGGGGTAAAGGAATATAAACACACTTAAAATATGTAATCTGTGGTGATAATAAACAAATATAATTCAAAACCATCTAAAAATAGTTTGCAGGTACTAAATTTTCTATAATTAAATAACAAGAATACATACTTTATGTGAATACAAACATAAAGCATGGAATACATATACAGTCGAACCCGATTATGTCGCCGGCCTAGGGATTTGCCAAAAAGTGTCGAGATAACCGATGATTGAGATTACCGAAAACCAATATGGTGGCAATATATTACAGTACAGTACTGTAACATGTGCTTAAAATTTCTTTATGTACATGACATGCATTAATGAATGAGAATAACTAACATTTTCAAAAGCCAGCGATTAGTCGTCACGGGGATCGAGATAACTGATGTTAAGTGGTGATTATGGTACTCTTTTGTGCTCAAGAGGGTTCAGTGACATAAAAGAATCGACATAACTGACCTATGAGAAAATGCTAAGACAAAGAGGGAATTTGGCGGCTCCACTTAAAAAATGTTGACATAACATGGCGAGTTAACCGAGGTCGAGACAAGTGGGTTCGACTGTAAATGCAAATGTCTATTATAAAAATTCTATACTTCTTACAGTTTCTGTGCACATCATTACACATTTTAAAATTTATTTTAAGTGTGTAATACTCACAGAAGAACTGTAGACCTCGTACAACACAGCAAAAAGGGTCTGAATAAAGTTAGAGGCTAAATCATAATCTTCCTTCAGAATTTCAGCTCTGGAGTCACACCTTTCAACAGCTGGGTCCTGCAGAGCAGCTGCTGCTGCTATTGTTGAATGAAAGGATTGTTAATTAGTCAAAATATGAATAAATGCTGAATGTTGGCAAAATGATAAAGAGTGTGTACAAATGACCAGACTATTCAATTGATAAAGAGCAATCATTTTTTCAAATTGGGTTACTTTCCATAGAATTCAAGTATTTTTTTGCTGGATTTCTTCTGTTTATTATCTAAACAAAGGTTGTTATATACAACATAACCTCAATTATCCAAAAGTACTGTTTACCAACTTTATACCCCAAGCTTTATGATGCATCTACCCCACAAAATTGTAATCATGGCCTTCACATTTTATACAAGCAATTTTAACATTTTAATATGTTTTGTGTTTGTGCACAATCATTTTATATCTTACTGGAAAACATTTATTTTAATGCATAGACATTCAGATAAGAGGTTCTTTTTAGACAGATTTCAATAAGTCTATGAACTTGGATAGGAAAAAATCAGATTTTTATTTTCACTAACCTCTGGCTAAAATTTAACATTTCCTTCAATTATTAATGTGGCAACAAACTACAGTAGTATTAGCAGTGCCTGTTTTTCAATAAGATTTGTTTCCTTTATAATTCTATGCATTTTAAAAAATTACTCTAAGAACGGGGTCCACAGACTTTACCTCACTGCAAAGAGGCCCATGACAAAATTAAATTAAATTAAAGAACCCCAGATTTAGATCATTAGCATTAAAATTTATTTTTGTATGCTCACCACAGAGATATGTATTTGATCTTTCTTTTTGACTTTAGCTATCCCATTTTTATTATTTCAAAATTAGACAACTCCACTTCATTCATTTAAAATTAGATTGATTCAAGATATCAATCGAATTGCTAACAATTCCTTTTAATCGAGCATATTTTATTTACTAATTTATTTTCAGTCATATTTATCTATCTATCTTGAAACATGTATTTTGAAAGGTCATTAACAGGAAAGACAACTCCACAGGAAACATTGGTACTAAGGTATAAGCAAAACAACTGTAAAGTAATTTTTTAAATTTCCTTCAGTAGCTGCTAAACGATTTATTACTTTAAAAGACAGCATTTTACTTAGTATGATCTTTGATATAATAAAAACATTCAAATTGGATATAAATAATATTTATATTAATAAGTTTCTGTATAAATATTTTGGAGCATTTTGTCCCCAAGAAGAGAATGTTGTTAAATAATTTATAAGTCACACAAACAAAAAGGAGTTACACACACACACACACCCCCCTAAAGAAAGAAGTTTGCTCACAAAAAAGGAGTTTTATATATATATATATATATATACACACACACACACAAAAGGAGTCTGCTTAAAGTAAAGTTATTTTATAGTGGTTTTTTTCATAGCAGGGTAGGAATCATAATACAGCATGCCAAAAAAAAAAAATGTGGACAGAGGGAAGTAAGAATAAATGAGTTAACAGAGATGAGAAGAGAGGAGAAATAAATGAATGAAAGAAGGGAATGGAAGAAGTGATGAACTGATAAGGCAAACGAGAGAATGTGATAGTGGGAGAGAGAGAGAGAGAGGAAGAGAGAACATGATCAGAAAGAGAAGAGATAAAAGAAGAGAGGGAGAGAGAATTATAGAAAGAAAATGTGGTTTGATCTCTTTCAGGTAGGCACTGCAAAAATATAAGCTAAGTAAAAGTGTACTGAACAGATTTCTATCAGACTTTTTTTCTGTATACTTTAGTGCCCTAGAATCATGATAGGCTATATAACATCATCAATGGCCCTAAAAATTTCCATTAAAAGTAAAGTGCGTGTGCTCAGGTCTTGCTAATATACTACTGTGATCTCTGTGCACAGTGGATGATTTGTGTTTCATTCAGATTGTGTTTTTCATTTTGGGTACTAGATTTTAGGCTGTAGTGAATACTGGATTTTGGATTTTAACATGTTGCATTTATCAATAATAAACCACAAAATTGTTATTATATGTTTAGATATAAATGCATATATTGATACTACCTTTCTTTAAAAAAAATTAAAAAAAAAAAACGAACGTACCTTAAGACCGACACGAAGGGAAATAATATTTTTAAAATTTTTAATTTGAGCAATTATTTCCCCTCAACTGTGACAGAAAATTAATGTTATATGCTGAACTCAATTTAATGCTCACCATGGATATAATAAGTAATTAACTAACAAAATAGTTTTTAATGTTTACAGAATCTAACTATGACACAAAAGTGGAAACAGATGTTTTCTGTTATGATGAATCCAACAAGAATTGGAACATCCTCAAGACAGCAGCCTGAGATGCCAGGGAAGGAAATGTATTAAAAGGTATTTTTAAACAATGAAAAGGAGAATTTTAAAATAGTTTTCAAACAAAATAAAAAAACCGGGAAAAATGCAAACGCATATAATATAATATATAATATATATATTACATGAAAATGTTGAAGATTAAAAACAGAAAACAGTCCCAAAGCACCAAACAGAAAATATAGTAGGAAGAAAATCAACAGAGAATTAGTCCAAAATAATCAGCGAGAATGCAGACTTAAAAACCAAAACAAACTGAATACAGTTTTCATTGCAACAGAGAATAGAGTGTGAAAAAAAAAAAATGGAATATAATGTATAAAAAAATAAATAGAATACAGCCTGAAAGAAATAAACAGAGAATGTAGTTTAAAAAGCCCAAAATAGAATACAGAGAAAGAAACAGAATACAGACTGAAAAATAAACAGAGAACACAGTCCGAAAAATAAACAGAATATAATCTAAAAAAAGAAATAAATAGGATATCTTCTCAAAGATAAAAACAGAGAATAAGTCTCAACCCACCCACCCCCACCCCCCGCCAGAGGATAGAGTCTCAAGACAACCTCAAATAGAAGAGTCTCAAAGAAACAGTCTGAAAAACACATAGAATACAGTCTCAAACAAACAGAATTCAGTCTGTAAAAAAACAGAAAATACAGTCTCAAAGAAACAAGGTTCAATCTGAAAAAGCACAGAGAACAGTCTCAAAGAAACAAGGTTCAATCTGAAAAAGCACAGAGAACAGTCTCAAAGAAACAAGGTTCAATCTGAAAAAGCACAGAGAACAGTCTCAAAGAAACAAGGTTCAATCTGAAAAAGCACAGAGAACAGTCTCAAAGAAACAAAGGGTTCAGAATACAGAATACAATCTCAAAAAACAGAAATCTGTCTGCCTACCTGCAGCTTGGGGTGTGCTAGCCACTAGTGGGTTCAGCTTACGCTGCACTGGCCGTGCTGTTCCAGTGTCTTCATTTATCTGTTGCATGGAGTTAAAATCTACAGTGTAGGATCGTCCCATAGCAGAGAGACAAATCTCATCTTCCCCTGCCTGATAGGCTGCCTGATAGGAAATAACAATACTCTAATAAACAAATTTAAAATGTATTATTGATAGAGCAAACATATATGAGCCAGATTAAAAATTTTCCATCAATATATAATAGTAATCATAAACAACATGTTAGCTTATTAAATTATAATAGTCACAATTTATTTTGAAATGAGATTATTTAGAAAAAGCAGGAACAAGAGATTAAAAGTTGAATACATTTCTAATTAAGGATTAAAAAGTAAATAATAACTACTAGCACTTTTTAATACCATCAAAGGAAATGGTTGAGTATGTACACCTAGCCCCAATATAATTAATTTTATCACCAAAATTACAAGTATAATAATGATATGAAAGCGAGCAATATAATAACTGGTAAAAAAAACCAAAAAAAAACCCCACAATGTAAACTTCTTAATTATTAATTGGTGTGTGAAAAAAAAGTATTTACTTAAATCTTTTATATGCTAATCAATGAATACTAGTTCAATAAACTATAGCATCCAGGAAAGCATTTTGTTTCTTAAATAAAATAATCTAATACTAGCAGTGCATATCAATCAGGACATTAACCTGTCATAAGAAATACTGAATGCATTTTAAAATTATTGGTAACAGCTATAAATATTTTAGAAAGTGAACTTGTTAATTACTGATTAAAGGGGAAAAAATATACAAAGAAAAATAAACTCAGCTACAATGACCATGCATCAAAATGAATCAATGTCCATGATGAAAATTTAAATACCATGACTTATATAGGCTAGAATGATTAATGAAATCATTTTAAAAAGTTGAACTTTACAATTGTGAATGAAACATTGAAAACAGAACCTGAACATGGATTTCTGAGATATTTAGCCAAATGTGATTCATCTAAAGAATTCCACACTGCCAAGTTTAAAGCACAATCTCAATTTCAAATGCTGATTTGAAGGACTTAATATTAAAAGTGGAGGCTACTTAACACAATGTACTTGAATCTCTGCTCTTTCAGATGAATCTAAATTTAAACAAGAAATAAATATTGGAGGATAGAGTAAGTTTATCATATGTTATTTTACTCTTTTACTTTCTTGATGGTGCATATAAATTTTATTTTTTTTCTCATACTCTATAAAATTGGTTTAAGAGTATATAAATCATACAAAAATGATTAACTAATTAAAAGTGGAAGAGTAGAACTTTCATTAATTACACTTGAAATATATTCATACATACAGTCTTGAAAAATAATGATGAGAAGTTGAAAAATTAGTAATCTTCAGTTGTATTTTTCTCACTCTGTGTTGCTTGTGCAACCTGAACTTGGGATTATTTATTAATTATACAATCAAATTTTGTGAACTTTTGCTGTAAGTCATACAACTGTGATTACCCATTAATTGTACAAGTATCTGTATACTTTGGCTGTAAGTCAGACGGCAAAATATTAAGCATACACAAAAGATGTTTTCAATAACCCCCTAACATTTATCTACTTCCTTCCACCATAATTCAGAAAAAAATTACCCAATTAAAACTGCTTATTATAATATATCCCATTATTTATTTTCTTCACAAACCTCAATAATTTTGCTATCTATTGGTGTGTAGGAGTGCCAGATGGCCCTATCATCTTGCCACTGCCACAAAACAGCCTCATTGTGAAGATTTGGACCTTTCCGCAGCATTGCATCAATGGCAAACACACCATCTGATGGTAACTTAGGGAGCAATTCTCTGATGTCAAGGAAAGAAGTCATACCATACAAGTAATCTCAAATTTTTAGATCACTACACATCAAACAGATCTTTTAATGAAATAGAAACAGAAAATATAAAAATATTTTCTTAATTTATTATAACTTATTAAAAATGTGCATTCAATATACATACATACATGATAATTATATATATGCATACACATGCTCACTATAGGAATACTTGTCACAAAATAAAATTCATGACAATTGGTGCAGAAGAGTATGAACAGCATTTAATATTTCACAATCACCACCATGCTTTTATACACGACTTTATAAATTTTACATTTAGAGAAATGCCCCCAAAAAGTAATACTATCATCTTCACAATTTGTGTATTATTATAAGTGGCAATAAAATATCCACTTTCCCACCCCTTCACAATCACCTTGAAATAAATATATTCAACTGACTTGTAAGTAAAAGGAAACTATTACAGGTCCAAAACAAAATTTCAACAACTGTGAATCATGCATATTTAAGTGGAATTGAATAAAAATGTGTTAATATCTATTTAATTTTAAAGTACCTTCAATAAATTAACAATGGCTTCTAAAACAACTGTAAATTAAAGAATACAATTTCATTGCAAATCAAACAGAAAATTATAGCAAAACATGAGAACGGTTTAAATATAATCAAAATCATGGATGTGTAGAGTTTTTAATGAACCCTCATGAACACATTTTCTTAGTTTAAAGTAATAATTACATTAATAATTTTTAAATTAATTTCATTATGTTTATTTACTATAATTCCCATATTTGCATTAGATTAATTTCTAATAATGTTACTTATTCTGTGAAGAAATAATAACTTTAAAGTCCAATGCTATATTTCAAAAGAAAGGCAATAAACATGGATTGTTCTTCTTTTTGATGTCATGAATATGATGCAATTATTATGTCAAAACTTAATTATTTATTCAAAGTGAAAATGCTTCAGTCTATTATGCTGTTTTGCCAAGAAGTTAGAAAAAACATTAGACAAGCAAAATGGTTTGCTTCTTATAGCAGGAGTGGAATAGTTAAGGTATGATTATTTTGTATTTTGAGTACTTTTACTCATCATATAGTGTCTCTTGAGGTCATAAGCCATAACCCTGAATTAATTAGCACACCGATTCAAATGTATTTCAATGTATACTAATAAATTTGGGAAATAAAAGATAAATAGAGTACATGTTATAATCAAACTAGGTACTTTTATGTCATTACTTGTTTGCTTTCAGGCCTTTAATACAATACCAGTAAGAATGGTTGTTAAATTGAGCAACTTGGCATGTCTCTCTATGTAAAATCTGAAAATAAACCATGTCTGCTTTGTTTAAGCTCCTTATATATACCTTTTTGACTGTGAGCAATATTTTTTTTTAGAATTTATTTCAGGAATCATGATTTTAAGTACAATGTGCTAGAAACAGTCTCAATTTTACAACTTATTTTTAAAATAGGGCAAAAACCCCAACCCAAATAGTTAGGAAACATTCTTATATACTGTAAATCAAAGCCACTTACCCAATCAAGCATACAATCTCATACAGCTCTTGAGGTGTTCGAGAGATAAGCTGTAATAAATAAGACAAAAAGCAACTATGAGTAATTAGTATATAATCTCCTTCAAATCTTCAGGACATCTAAAATCAAGTGGTACTGGAGTAAAAATAAGTTATGGGTTATAAAGTAGTGGGAGAATATAACAAGACCTGTTATGTTAAAATGGCAAATAACAAGACAACTACAGGGTGGCCAACACAGTATAAAAATTAAAAGCTATAACTGGGGTAAGAGACACTTTATGATGAAAATGAAGTCAATGACAGTTTGCAGTTCTTGGGATAAGATTTATTTTTAAGTGAGAAATAACAAGGAGAACATCAGTTTAAAATTTATCTTTACAGTGATACTAACAATCTGATTTATAATGGTAGAGAGGCACATTTTCATTAGTAAAAACTTATAAACAGTCATAATTTTATTGTTGTAAAGTCATATGCAATTCTGAAAAATCAGATGCTAGTTTTAGGGACCTTTTGCCTTTGTACAAGATACTTCACCAATTAGAAGCTGACAATTACCCTGCAATGGCTATTTTAATGATTTATCTGTAAAGGTTGCAAAATTATTGACAATATCATAATATTGGCATCATAAAAACAAATGTCATAACAATCAATTGTGAAGTTATTGTATGCAGCTTTAAAAGAATGTAATCAACTCATAAATTATGCTACAATCAGCCTTTGCTGAGTGTGAAGGAAGATTCCTGAAACTAACAATATAACTAATTTGTGATTCACAATACTGGTAGTTAAACTAAAATTGTTTCAAGCTTAATTAATTAAAACTTAATAATAATTTGCATAATAATTTTAGGGATCATTTTGATTTTGTGTGTGTGTACAAGCAGATAACATACATACATTAAAAACAAATTATATGTAGCAATATATCCAATTTGTGCTAACACTAAAGCAAGCTACCTCAAAGTTTGTAGTATTTTGTTCTGAAGATCCAATCAAAAGAAAACACAAAGTTTCAGCAATTTCTGAAAATAAGAAACAGAAATAAAACGTGAAAGATATTGTTATTATACTTTTGAGAAAGGAGTACTAATAATTATATCTTTTAAACAGATGTATGAAAGAATATTTTTTAAACACAATTTTAAAAACTTCTGTTTAACTCTTGATAAAGAAAACATTTGTACAAGGCTGAGAGAAACAAAACATTTTCTTTTTTAAATATAATTTTTTCCAATCCTAAATATTTAATGAATGTCCATACTATTGGTTTGCTGATAATTTTCTTTCTTTTATATGAAAATGGCAAGTTACCATATATAATCAAGTAAAAATAGAGATAGTTATTCTCATTTCTGATCAGAATTAAGCATACCCCTAACTTATTATATTCAGTCTAAACTGAATGTTAGGTGAGGGTCCAATAAATACAAAAAAGTATTAAATATGTCATGAAATAAAAGAGATAAACTAAATATTCTTCAAAACCTATTTCAAAACAAACTATAAAATAGCCTTAAAAACATACAGACAGTTAAAAGTTACTTCTTTTAATAACATCTGCTTAAAGCTGTGCATCTTTCACATTATTTAGTAAGCTATATTTCTGTTATTTTTAAAAAGTTTTTTTTAATACCCACTGAAATAACTTTTATAAATGTATACAAACGTATTCATGCAGAGAACATTCAAAACTAGTTGATCAGAAAAGAAATTTCAGCAGATCTAAATATGTAAATACTTCAATGCAAAATAACAACAAACTGATGTCAACACTCCATTAAAAGGGTGGGGAAATATCTAAACAGGGAAATAAAAAAAATAAAAATTCATAACATCTAAGCATCTCCCTCTAAATCAGACATATAAACTCTCATTTTAATAAAACCCACAGATATTTGAGTAATGGCATCATGATTTAAACAGCACTAGTTACATGAACAATTGGTGTCATCTGGCAAGTATTCTGGAAAGAACTTATTTTAGTTAAAAAAAAAAAAACTCCAATAATTTTCAGTCATTATTCACTGAAAGTGTCAGATTATGTTTTGAGAAAGAGATGCAACCTTCTTTCTCAGCATCATAAACTTTAAATTTCATAACTAAACATTTGCTCTTTGGTTTTTGCACTTTTCTATAAAATCAGCACACATTGGAAGCAGAAGTAATAAACTTTTTAAAAAAAAAAGTCCTCATTATAATGAATGACAGGAAAATGGACTCACTCTGTTTCAAAAGAAGGACAGCTAAATCAGGACAACTGGCACACATAATTGCCAACATTCTGATGACCATTACAAAAACTCCTGTGCTGATCAAAGGCGGACTGATCATTATCTGCAATTCATAAATACAAAACAGTGTAATCTATAATAGAAATATTCTCTACTGATCAAGTTTACCCTTAAAATAAAATGTAAGGATAGTTTGATTTGTATAGGCATCCTTACATTAAATGAATCTTTGATTAAAATGTATACAATATGCACAGTGCTCCACTTATCTGCCTTTGGGCACCATAAATCATATGTGCTTAATTTCTAATGTCCTGTCAAAACTCTATGTAAAGGCATTTTTGCTTAAGTCTATATTGCACAACTCAGTAATCTGGACTGTTCTGGACTGTGTTAATTAATGTAAATTATAAAAATAATGCCTTCATGGCAGAGCTGAAATGGTACTTAAGACCAGAAATTAAAATGGCCTCTTTTCTCTGAAAAGCATATTAATATTATTTACTAATTTTAGAAAATAATTATATTGTAGCATTTCAAGACAATCAGAAACAAAATAACTTGCAATTTCATGTTTGTATATGATGTATATGAATAATATTTCCACTAAGTTCTAGTGAAATAATGACATTTCGTACAATTATTTTGCATGTATTAAACTATTATATGCAATATTTTCCCTCTTCAAAACAAATAAAGTCAAGAAGGATTGTTGAAGCTTATAGGAGATGAACTTAGGAGATTATAAGATACTAACTATACCTTTATATACCAATAAATATATTAGTTTATTTGATTTCATACTTTTCCCCTTAATGTTCAAAGAGTTTTGTGAGTGCCTAGTAAAATTTGAAAGTGCCAATTAAACCAATAAAACAAATATTATGGCCAATGATTACTGACTTAAAAATTAAATCTCATATATAAATGCTATTAATGAATTAGTGAAAAGTTACATTTTGCATGATAATGTACACTCATATTCATAATAACCTCATACACACACAAAGTTCTATTATGTGTTTCATAAAAATGTACATGGATATAAGCACTTAAACAACCCATCCAAAATAGGTTTCACCTTTCAGAATTTAATATAACTTAATATTTCTTTAAAATAAAATTATGCATAAACAAGTTTATTGTTTATTTATCAAAAATGATGACAGTTAATGAATTTATTTGAATACTTTTAAAAAGTTAAATCAATTTAAAGTTGATATGTGATGTCCATAAATAATTCAGCATAATAAAGTATAAAATGAGATATTAAAAATACATTTCAACTGACCAGTTGTTGAATATTTGTAAGTAGCCCATGAACAGCAATCTCTTTCAAAAGACGCTGGTCAGACTGAAAATTGTCCACCAATCGAGAGAAACAAAGACACACACTCTCCACACTCTTCTTATCCTGCAAATGAAAAGGTGAAGAATTAGGAAGTAAGATTTTTACAGTAATAGGAATAGAACTGTTTGCAGTTACGACAGGTAAGAGTTGAAAAATGAGATGATGAAGATAAACAGTATAATGATTAGATACAATAAAAAGAAAAATTATTTACCTTATTAGTCTGTAGAAACATTTTTTTTATAAAATGTATATTTTGAAGACCAATGGAAAAGCATTTAGGCTCAACAGCAAAAACATAAATTAACAGAATTTTAATTAAGTACGGCATGGTTCAAAGTCAGATTCTAAAAGGATATTTAACAGTAGCGACCAAAATAGCTTTTTTCACCATACTGAGAAGTATAGAGTAGGAAAAAACTAATGGGGTCTAGTGCATGCAAACTTGAACTGACCATAGGGACCACCCTCATAATAATATTACAAGAACTTACCCACCAGAATGCTGTTCCCCTTATCCTCAGTACTGTTTTCACTGGTATGGGTTGGATGTTTTGTCAGCCAGTGTTGTGCTTTCAGCTTTCCTTGTGTCATCCTTCTCCTACATTATTCTGCTGAGGGTTTGTTCTCACTTTTCTTGTCATCCTTTCTAACTGTGCATTAAGATAAATCGCATTTTCCTTTTAGCGAACAACTGACCTGTTTTGTTTTTGTATGACCTTGCAATATTAAGACTGAGCCCATTTGTTTTGAGTGTGGTCTTCCTAAAGAGTACTGGATTCCTTCCCCTCCTGTGTAGTTATGTATTAACTGTAACATTTTTAAAAACGCTCTTTTTGTGAATGTTACTAAATATATGTTGGGAGAAAATTGCGTGTAAATGTTTAGCAGCATCTTTCACATAAGGTGTAGCAGAAAAAGTTAAGCATTGCCACTGTACACAGACATATCAAAACATGTAGAGGCAGAACTATTGGATATAAACCCTAGCAGATAATATGCAGTCCAGTCAGAATTTAACTTACTTCTCATGCTGTCCTTGTTACTCTGGTTGAGGGGTGACATTTTACATGAGTTATGATGCTGTTGAGATTCAATTCAGGTCACAGATGAAAGCAACAGCATTTGATGGCTCTTGCCAAACAATATAGCACATTCAAACAAGGTACACAGTGCTGAACCAAGTGAACTACTAAGAAAATAGGCCTTCATACCAAATTTCAAGGTTCATTGCTGACTAATGATACTACAGATAAGTGACTAAAGATAAGAGTGTGGATTCTCTGTCTACTGACACATCAGAGATAAGTGACCAGAGACACGATTCTCTGTCTACTGGCTTAATAAAAGAGATAAGTGACCAAAGATATAGGTGCAGATTTTCTGTCTAATGACATGCAGGGGAGATAACTGAATAACGATATGAGTGTATACTCTCTGCCCACTATTATGCGCAAGTACTTCAGTCTTCTAGAGGAGGCGATATATACAGTTCTTGCATATACAAGGTTAGCTCTGTGAAACACCATCCTTCTTCAATCTCAACAACCTTCTTCCTCTTACAGAGAAAAATGGTACACAGGAAAAGTGGAACACTCTTTCCTAAGCTTTTATCAGAGACTGTTTCTGGTATCAAAGTCCCTCACTTGAGCACAATCAACAAGTTTGCTCTAATATGATGTTCATTTTCATGTCATGATATGCAGGAGTTCTGCAAATACATGTATCTATGCTTTTTGGTCTATCCAGAGTTTTTCAATTCTGGGATCTTTCCTTCAGTCTTTAGATAAATCCTAGGGTGTTGTACCTGAATCATGGATACAGTTAATCAAACAAAGTATGCACATAAAAGTCTGAAGATGCTAGCAGAATGCCCTCAAGGTGAGAGAGCAGGGATCACAACAATTGTAGTAGTCAAATTTAAGGAAAGAAATTTTGCTTATATTATTCCAATCAGATGTTTCTGTTCTATCATTCATTTTTTAATTTTGAGCAGATATTATGGACTGTAGTAAAACTAAGCCATAAAATGGCCTCTGAAAGTAAAACAACAAAGTTTCAAGACTATTGTGTTTTTTAATCTTTAGCATACTGCACAAGGATTATTCCATCACCATATTGAGTGCTGAGGATTCTCACAGGTCATAACCATTTTGAATTAAAATTTTGGTCAGTTCAGAAATGTTGTTTTAGTGCAATTGAATTTTGGGGATTAATTAAGAAGGTTGGCTACCAATCAATTAATATAATAATCATTGCACATCTGATATCCAAAGATGAATTAGAAGAATTTATAAAAGCAAGTAATTAGAGAAATAACAATCAAGTGGTGAAGAATTAGTGCTAGTTAGATGTTTTCTGAATTTATATATCAGAAAATAAGCAGAGTGCTGATCCACGAAGACTGTTTAATGACATCAAGGACTTAAACCATCAGGGCTTCAAATCTGATTCACTTTCCCATAAAGTAGGATATTTAATTTTGTGAACTCTAAAATGTTGATAAATAAGTTCACAGTGAGAATTTCTGCATTTGTGCAAAATAAAACATTCTGTCACATTGCTTTATTGTATTATGGAATTTTGAATGCTGGTAAATGTTCAAATAAACCTACCTGGTGATTCAAACGACCACTCAGCAAGGGCATCGAGTCCCGCAAGTAATGAAATTCATCTGCACTCATATTTTGCACACAATTGGCTGCCACTGTCAATGCACTACGCTGTGCAGTTACACTGAAGAAATCTATGTACATCAAGCATGCAGCAATCCCATTCTGTAAATAAACACTATTCATGTTAAATTCCAATACAATTAAAGATAAAAACAAAAAAATAAAAAAATATTACTCAAAAATGTATGCATAAATGAAGATAAATTGTTTAGGACAAAATAACATGAACTACTTACTGCCTGAAGAATGGCTTTACTATGTCTCCGAGACAACATTTCCAGGGCTGTCAATGCCTGTTCTGCCACATCCATGCATTGTATCACTTGAAGCTATTCCAATACATATCATGAAAAGCATTAAAGTTAAAATCTTTCATACGCTAAAATTTCTTCCATTTTAAGAAAAATTTTCCTTTCAAACCAATTAAAATGCATAAGCCTGAAATAATAGATCCTGGTTAAAATGAGAAATGTAGCAAATAAACAATAAAAAGAGTCCCAAATCATATTAAGTATTTAAACGAGAGAAAAAACAAAAATAAAATGAACTCATGGTACAATATTTTCTCACATCTTACAAATTAAAATCAACTATATTAAAATTCTTTTAAATTGTGCAATGTCAAGATTTTTTTTTTCAAATAATTCATTTTATTCTTGCAAACGAACATAGACAAATTGACAACAGGTAATTGAAAACACTGAATACAATGCTTAAAACTTCAAAATTATACCATAAAGCCCACAGTTAAATTTAAGGCTCATCTAATAATAATTTACACACCTGAAAATTACTTCCCACCATATTTTCTATCCAGGACAATAACAAAATGTCTACTACAGTTTTACCTTTTCCAAAAATACTGGCACTGTGTCAACTACCACTGCAGAGGATCGAGGAAGTGCTTCCATCATATAGGTTAATGCTCGACAGGCATGATTCATTATGTCAAAGTTGTGCTCCATCTGCAGTAATGTAATTAATGCTGGAACAACTTGCTTGACTGGAAAACCAACCAAGCTGTCTTCAGTCCCCATTACTAGGAGCTGCAGACAAGAATATTTTCAATCAGGATACTAAATGAATGTCAAAAGTGGTCAACTTGATTGTTACTATTTTATACTAAAGGAATAAAAAATGCATTAATACATGTGTGTAAGTGTGTGTGTGAGAGAGAGAGAGAGAGAGAATCTTAAAGCTGATGCCCACAAAAAGATCAGTTAATGTCAAAAATGAGAATATGAAATGACAAACATTAACAATCACTGAAAAACCATCTGTAAAAACTATGGCTTAAAAAATGGCCATATGCTAATTTACATTTTATCTAGTGAACAAGAAAACTTTTTGGTGGTATGTTTTACATTATCTTATAATGTATTATTTAAACTGGCTTAAAGTTGTGACTCTTTTACCTTTACACAATGTACAAAAATTATGTCAGCCACAAACATTTTCTTTAAATGAGTAAACATAACAACCATTAAATATAATATATACAAAAGACAAAAGTATTTTATTTTTTGCTGAACTACATCAAATAAAATGAATCCATCCATCAAAGAGAAAGTATAAAATATAAATTGTAATAATTTTTAGTTTTACAGTAAAGGCAGAGCTTTAAGGTGATGAAGAAGGAAGATATTAAAGTAAAATATATTAAATACTGGATGAGGCTATAGCCAAGGTAAAAAAGTACAGACTATTTAATAGAGTGATGTGATATGCAATTTCTATACATAAATAAAGAACTTCAACACATCTTCACCCTAAAAGAGAGGGGTAGAGCTCACAGCAACAGGTCCTGTAAGTAGCTTCCCTTAAACATTTTCTACTACCTTTTATTGCTTCAGTACAAGAAAGCAGGGCTGTGTTTTTCAAGTTTATAAAGTTGTCAATTCTCTCCCATAATGTTTTGCTGGTTGCCTTTATTCTGTTTATTAATATAATTCTTTTTTGGTTAACTGTTCTGACAATCTGATAGCATCATAGCTAATTATGTATTTTTCTCTTGTGGTTACACGAAAGAGATTTTTGACTCAATCATCACATATGTTCATAACTAGAAGTTGGATTGCATATTTTTGAAAGCTGGTGGTCTAATGTATGCAGGAAGAATGTATCTATTACACATCTGTTGAGCTGAAAAGTTATTAGCTTTCCTTCTCTTCCAGTTTAAATTTAAAATATATATATATATATACCTTCTGAAAAGTTTAGTTGAAAACATCTGAACATGACACAATAAAACACTATCTTTACGTTGCAGATGACTTGGAAGTGTCTGTATTAGAGAAGAGAACTAAAATGTGATATAAGGTTAAGTTATTTCACACAAACTTACTCAAAGTAGAATAGAGAACCAAGACTGGTGACATATAGTAACTATAAAGATTGAAGATCTAGACAAACTGTGCTGATATAAAACAAAACAAAACATGGATGATGGATCTCTTAAATAATGTTCACTTTTTTTCATCTGTTACAAAAAAGATATCTGAAAAGTCTGTTCACATTTAATTTATTTTCATGTCCGACAGAAAATCCAAAAAGTATTTCTGGTTTTCAATCCTTCTCAATGCCATGTCCTCTATATTAATGCTTGCCCTCAAAGAGAAGAAATCCTCACAAATATTGGATTTAACAAAATTATAAATAACTGACTAAATGGTGTAACACTTTTGATATTTCTGTCCTTTCGGTAGGGCTTCAAGATCACACAGATATTTAACAGCATCCAAGAAATAGTGTAATGCTAATTTCAGCCACATGAGTTAAATGACTAGTATAAATACATTATATTAATCCTTATATAAACCACAATAAACATAATCCAAATAAACTTTCATCTTTCCACAGTACCCACCATTTTATTCATACTGGAAGCAACCACGGTTGAGTCAGACAAAATTAAGTGAGAATGACAGAATGTACTTGTCTTTAAAATAGCAGATTGAGAACAAACTTGAAAACAAATAGCTGATGCTAAGATAGTAAGAATTTTATATTTAAAATAGAAGAGACATCAGCACAACGGACTATTCTATACCAGTAAGAAAAAAAACATACTCGTTTTACATAAAGAGAGGCTATATTATATGCACTTTTGGCTGTATCCCTCCTGGCATCTGCCTTTCAGGAAGACTGTCATCTAGGCTATTCTACATGACAATGATCTCTTATTGCTGTGGATAGGAATGAACAACAGAAAAAAATTAAAATCACATTTATTTGCTCTTTAAATTCAGTCTCCGAAAATCAGAACCCATTATTAAAAGAAAGAGATGTACAAGACACATCAACAGAGATGGAATAAATACTGCAAGATCCATAGGCAATCTCAGAAAAAATTTTCAAGGGCTTTTAAATAGCAAGTATTATAATATTCAAGGGCTACCAGTATGTTCCAAAAATTAAGACAGCATAAACAAATTTAATATCAACATACAATAATGTGCATTAACCTTTAGCACACTGAAATTTTCTTTGTGGTGCCAGATTGTGCAACACATACCAACTCCGATATGAAATAACTTCAAAAAAAAGAAATTTAAATAAATTCATGAAACTTTCACCACTGTTTGGCAAGTGGACAAAAATATGATATATCATTTTATGGTGAAAACTACTCTGCATGGTTAAATTAATAAAATGATAACAAATGTTGAAAGGTGAAAAATATTTTTTGGTCAATTCTATGCTTATACTTGCCCTTAACATATGATAAATGCATATAATTTTGAATTTTACACATTGGCAGTTTTTGTAAGAGTATACATATATATATATCATTATATGTGCAGAATGCAAGTTTTTAAGTGAATTATAGTATTTCAATCACATACAAGTTTAATCTTAAATACAATATAGCAGAAAAACTGACGATGTAATGTTACTGTCAACCCATAACAACATCAAAATATGCAAACCTTTGAATGAAGAACACATTTTGTGAACTGTAGTACAAAGAAAATCTGATGATAAACATTGTCAATAAATTTATACTTATCTATCATAAAGTTATAAAACTTTATAAATTTATTATGACAAATGCAGCAATTGCCTCTGTGTAACATAAGCTGGAAGAATGATAAATCAGAATAAAGAATTCTTCTTTTTTTTATTACTTGATTACAATTAAAAAAAATAATAAGGTTCAATGAATGTGTTCTAATATTAAAATATTATAATAAAACAATCTGCTCAAAAGCTTTTATCTCAAAAAGCGTATTTTCAAACCTAAAAATATTCATGTTTGTAGTAGGTAGTGGCAGAATAGCCTGCCAGCAGCAATGCTTTTGTAAAAGTGCACATTTTCATTACTTTTCATTCACTGATTTCTCAACAACCAAAGCACTGTTTTATTCAAACATTCAAAATCAAACTTAATGTTTCTATTTCTTATGATTTAAATTTATATGTCTTGCTTGTAAGTAGAAACTACGCTGATTGAATAAAGTTGACTAATTTTTCACCCGTGTCTAGTTTTGTCCAGCCGATTTACATGACTTAACAGAATGCACGTTTTGATAAACCATGTTTCTTACCTCGGCTTAAACCCCACAAACACACTACACACATATATTTGGTATCAAAATGAAGATAATTAAATGCTGCAACTATTGCTATGAAGTCTGGTGTGGTTTTTTCCTGTATACATTTTAAAAGCAAACTTTGGCAAGAAATCTGCAATTTTTGTTGTAAATAAAATGGTCAAAAGTACACTATTACTAGGTTTGAATGACACTGCTATGCTAGACACTGAATTGTACAAAAGAGACATTTCTGAAATGACCAAACAACAAAATTCAAAATGGCTATGATTTCTAAGAAGCCCTATTCAGGAATTGGAAAATAATGTTTTAAATTACTCCAAAAGCTCTTAGCGTACTAAATCAGAATTCCTGGTACCATATTTCGGGCTTTTGAATGACATACTGGAAGCAACCGAAGTCAATGCTGACATCAAAAGCTCAGTGATGGTGGTAATGTAACTTGCAATGTTTTTACAGCATTTTATTTAAAATAGAACTGTTTGTGCAAACTGATGGTAGAAAAAAAAAGGGTGGGACATTCTTTAAAAATCTAGGATTTTTCAACTAATTCATGGGTTTATAGGCAAATTCAAGTGCTTTAAAGGACAAAATAAAATTCTTTTCAAGACACTAAGAACATCTGATGGGTACTAAACACTGCTGTAAATCAGTGAGTAATGTATCTAATATAAATATTTACCTTGTACCTATGTCAAGAGTGAATAGTGATTAAGCATTAAGAACAATTGATGGGTACTAAACATTGCTGTAAATCAGTGAGTATCTAAATATAAATATTTACCTCTGTTAAATTCATGCTGTGTATATTATTTTTCTATGATAACATACTTTAATATTGATTGTACTAAGTCACCTTGCTATTTCCAACCCATGCTTGTCGAATAAAGGAGAGTTATGTTTATGCTATAAAAAAGTGTCAACCCTCTTTAATTATAGTGCTGGTCCTAACATTTCCTCTCCAATATAAAGCTGAAATGCAGTAAAATTTGACAGACCTGACACATATCCATTACTGCAGTCAATTGTTGTCCTTCATCTCCAGTGGCTTGAAGGCCTTGTAGAAGTTGTTGCACTTTTGATACTGAAACAAATTATAATTAAAACTGAATTGCAATCTTTCTCGCAATTCTCAAAGATAGACAGATTATTTGTAAAATATCTCCATCCTTTTAAGAATAACATCAAAATAAATTAACAATACCAAACTATTTAGAAAATTCAAACTATAGACATAATGTCCATCTCTTTTTAGTGAAAGTATTAAAATACACAATTAGGTGAGAAATGAAAAAAAAACAAACACAGAGCAAACAGCACATTTCAATGTTCAAGACTTATTATTTAAAAAATGTACAATACCAATGAATCAAACTATTTTCAAAGAAACAAATAATACAAATATATTTAATTAATGTCTCACAAACAAATTTTGTCTGTGTGTATGTACACATTTTAACATAACATCCATTGTGACATCATAACCCACAATGTCATACTGGTTTTTACATACAGGTATTTCAGTGTGTACTCATATGCATTCAGTTTTACCAGTATTTCTGTCTGTGAAGTTATTTCTGGGTTAACATGAAGGTCTTTCACTCATGACATCATGTACATATATCTATAGATGAAATCAATCCTGGGTTTTATAATATAGAATTTAGAAAGTTCATCCAGTTCACAATCACAAATATATATGTGTGTGTGTGTGTGTGTGTGTGTGTATGTGACATCCTATCCACCATTTGTGGCTTCATATCAAGTGTTATATTTCTGCAACTTCAATTCTGGTTTTAAATCTAAACCTTTCCTTTGTTATCATATTCGGCTTTCATTCAGACACACAAGTTGAATTATCCATTGTCTGTGACATCACATCTGCTCCCATGATTGTATATCCAGTTTTACATTTCTGTTAAAATATACAGTTGTCTGATGGCATATTCATCTGATAGGACAATATATATCATATCATTTCTTAAAATAGTTACTTTCTTATGTTTAAGTGACTGTTCACTGATTTATTATTTTGCTCAATTTTTAGCTTTAAACTGTTTTATTTATATTTTCTTTTCTTTTTAAATAAAATTGTGCTTCAAGCTTTTATTTATTATTGATAAGTATGATTTATTTTAATCTGTGTATTTGTGTTAAACTTAGTCTGACTTTTTTAATTTTTAATTTTGTTGTTGCTGTAAGTCTATGATATAATTTAGTTTGGGTTTTGTCCCCTCCCCATTTTTCTCTTTTAATAAATGATTTGCTAGTTTCAACATAGATTCCTGACCCAGTCTGTAGGATTTGTGTAGGTGACAGCCACTCCCTAGCTCAGGAGTGTTGAGCCCAGTGACCAAAATTGTAAAAGCTTAGAATAAAAATAATTTATTTAATTAGGTGTTAG
The DNA here is from genome assembly GCA_028829895.1 of Sinotaia quadrata. Taxonomy (NCBI): domain Eukaryota; kingdom Metazoa; phylum Mollusca; class Gastropoda; order Architaenioglossa; family Viviparidae; genus Sinotaia; species Sinotaia quadrata. The sequence goes on from CM054177.1 coordinate 72,555,709, forward strand.
ATAGTAACACAATACATCCATTCCCATCTCCTTTCCTAATCTGCTGCTGGACTAATTTATAGCTATGGGAGTGAAGATGACATTATTGGTGCCATCAAATATGTAGCAAAATCTCTTTACTTTCGTGGCTGGAAAATGCTAGAATCTTCACCAAATGTGCTTTCAGTTTCTGTACTGTTCTTGAATAGGGCTTTTCCTATAATTAACATAGTTTCAGCTATTTTGAACCCTGCATAAATATATTAGTCAACATATAGATTTGTAAGAAATATAGATCTTAACAGCAAGTTAGTATTGTATAGCTTCTCACTATTTTGAGGGGAGCTTTTTGTTGTTGTTGTTGTTGAGAAAGTATTTCTTTTTTTAATTTAACCGTCAGTAACTATTTTAAATGTTAAAACTTTTCTGCTAAAAATATAACCTTATCACATGTTTTACAGAAAGTACATTTATTTATCTAAACCAACATTTTTTTATAAGAAGAAATAATAGATCTAAACCATAACAGCAAAGTATATTTCCTTTGGATGTAGAAAATGTCATACTTGCTTAGACATCATTATAAAAACAACAAATTTACAGTTTGTGTACAGATAACGACCGCTCAACATCAAAACCCACAAGACTGTGTACATCAAAGTGTGCAAGGTTGTGCATTTAGGCATTATATTCTACAGCTTGTGTAATACAATGGCTGCCTTCTAGCACTATGCTTATTTTATTTTACTTACCAAATACAAATCATTTAATTATCTATGATTTTAGTATAGCTTTATGACAATACTTTGTATGGCATTAATTGTATGTGATCTCATTTTAATCTCAATGAATGTAAATCATGCATCACTACAACTATAGGACTTTGCAAGGCATGTACTGCTTGAAGACCGGAACATGGTATCAAAGTACATTCCTCTAAATAGGAGTACTGAAGAGGTTTTCCTATACAGTCGATATGTCATCGGCCTAGGAGTTTGCAAAAAAAGTGACGAGATTACAGAAAACCAATATGGCGGCAATATATTACAGTACTATAACATGCACTTGAAATTTCTTTATGTACATGATGTGCGTTAATAAATGAGAATGTACATGCACATGTTTTTGATTTTTTTACACAAAAGAAGTTGCCGCGATTTGTTTGATGATGCAATCGGCTTGTTATAAAATGTACATACTTGTTCATTGTTTGCTAACAACAAAAGGTTTGTGTGCACCAACTAACAGCTGAGATTTACCAGAACATGTATACAATAAAAACGTACAAACCTTTCATTATATCTCCAACATTGCAAACACAAAGATTGCTCACAAAATCAAAAAACCTGTGGGGGGTGTACATGTAGTTTGTTTTTACAAAAAGCTAACCAGTATCAAAATTAAATTTGCGAGTCATTTTGTGTATGTGTGTGTGCATCTAAGGTGGAGGGCCGAAGCCGCCTCTAAAAAGTACATGTACAGTCTATTGTACAAGCAGTTACTTCAAAAGTAACTTTAAGATGTGTGAGCCAGTTGAAGAGCAACAGTGTGCCTATTTTGCCCTTTATTGTTAGCAAGATGGCGAAGTGACATCGATAACTAACATTTTCAAAAGCCGACAAATAACTGATGTTAAATGGTGATTTGGGCCCTCTTTTGTGCTCGAGATACATGTACAGTACAAAGAAAGAAAGAAACAAACAAACAAAGAGACATTGTATTAGTGTTTGGCAACATAAAAGAATCGACAAAACTGATGAGAAAATGCTAACAAAGAGGGAATTTGATCTATCGTCGATTCTCAATACAAACTTTCATTAAACATGTATGTACTGAATATGTATTCTCCAACATTGCAAACACTAAGATTGCTCACAAAATCAAAAAAATCTGCAGGGTGTACGTGTAGTTCATTTTTACAAAAAGCTAACCAGTATCAAAATTAAATTCACGAGTCATTTTGTATGTGTTTCACTCACACTCACCCCAGAAGCGGCAATAGACCTTTCATCTTCATGATGTTCTCGGTCTTGATTTGCTTCTGGGGGATCCCCAAGGGCAGGAGGAAGGGGGTGAAACAGGACGCACATATTAGGTGCACACCCTCAACCGCTCTCCATCAGTGGGTGTGGGTGGGAGGGTGGAGGTGCCGAAGCCAGTTCTGAAAGTATCCTACTAGCACTTACTTCGAAGTGGGCAAGAGAGGTGTGAGCCAGTTGAAGGGCAACAGTATGCCTATTTTGCCCATGGCAAACATTGCACCCTATTAAGTTTAAGCTGCAGCTTTTTAACAAGACATGGCCATTTATTGTTAGTGATTAGTCACCACAGGGGTCGAGATGACCGATTTAAGTAGCGATTTTGGCCCTCTTTTGTGCCCGAGATAGTAGGATTCGGTGACATAAAACAATCAACGTAACCGATGAGAAAATGCTAAAACAAAGAGTGAATCTGGCGGTTCCATTCTAAAACGTCGACTTACTAGGGCTGGCAAGTTAACTGATGCTGAAATAAGTGGACTCAACTGTATATAAAAGAGGACACAGAATCTTTTGACTCCTGTTCTGGCTAAATTCTGGCTCTAAGCTGTTAATGTTATGACTGTAACAGCACTGGATTATGTTTCTGAAGCACTATTGGTAGACATCATCCATAAGGTACTGACTTTGAGCACACAACAATAGCAGAAATGAAAGCATATATTGCATGCAATATTATAATGAGCCTGTTTCAATTACCAGAGACTGATCTCTGATAATTTGCAGATCTTTTTATTGATAATGTTGGCATCAAATCAATCTTTACCATAAGTGTTTTATCAGCATAGCTTCATACATTCATGTCAGTAACAGAGGAAACCCAAACTTTCACAACTTAATACAAAGTGAAAGGAGTAATGGATACTCTGGCAACTACATATGCTGCTACATTTATATCTGGGCATCATTTGGCAATAGACGAATCAATGATTCATTTTACCAGGCGCCTTGTGCATCTACAGTTCATGCCATCAAACAAAGTCAAGTGGGGTATCAAAGTGTGGATGCTCTATAACAGTGACTGCACATTCGTTCAAGTTCAAAATTTATCATGGCCATGAAAATCCCCAGCCAATGCCTAATGAACTTGGTCATTATGTTGTCACAAAGCTGTCAGTAGAATTCTACTTCACATACAGTTATTTTCTTTTTTAATAATATTTTTACATCTCCCATGGAAGATTTGTATGAAAGAGGACTGAATGCCAATGGAAGTATAAAACAGCAGAGAAAAAGTTTTCCACAAGAGATGAAACAGGTGCCAAATTTACAATGAGGTGAAAGCAAAATTCTTAGAAGGGAAACAATAATCTGACTGCAGTGGTGTGGCAGGATAAAAAATAAGTGGCCATCCTGTCACGAGCCAACCTCCATGCAACAAGCTTACCAATGCATTGGACCCAATGGTGTTCATCAACCTGTTCTCCAGCTGCAAACCCTCTTTGACTACAATGCTCACAGAATGGGGTGGGCATTCATGACCAGAAGAGAATGAAGTATGACTGTGAGTAGAGTTCCAAGGAGGCCTGGAAATATATTTTTGGTTTCAAGTAAATTCTATCATCACAAACACTTTCATACTTTCTGACCAGAATTCAATGCAGCCCACTGATATAAATGATTTTCTCATCTTGATTTTAATAGTGAACTTTCCACACAACTCATTGCTGGATTCAGTGCCAATAAATGACATTCTGAAAATGTGCAAGATCATGTCAACATCAAGATGCCCAATAGAAACCACTGCCATTATCATCTCAAGCAACAAGTCTGCAAGGATACAATTTTTGGTTGTGTTCAGTAACATAAATTTATGCAAGGAATGCCATGCCCCATAACTCCAATAAAATATGAAGTGTCAGTACACTAATGCATACGAATCCCATGTACCAACCCCAAAAGTAAATGTGCTTTGTGTGCATAGGTTTGTTTTACAAGCATTCCCATCCAGAGTGTTTGTGTTGTATTTGGACATATATACGTTTGTTCTTGAATGTGCAAATTAGTTAAGTAGCGATTTAAGTTCAGTCACTAAAATATTGACTCTTCATTATAGTTTGGGTGAGTACACAATTTTTCAATTATCATTTACCTAGTTTATACTTTAAGTATATTTTTATTCCTTATTATCATTTTAAAATTTTAAAAAATGTATCTTCATTAGCTTTCACAAATGCACTGAATCCAGAGAATTTTTTAAATAGATTTTTGAATGATGAAATAATTGAGTAACTTTTATTACTATTATAAATTGATTAGGACTTATTATGTGAATGATATAACAGTTCAAACATGATAACCCATTTCAACCTATCTATAGGGTGTTAGATCTAAGCAAAGTGACTGGTCGATACTCAGCTACTCTTGAGCATCTTTGAGAAAGCTGTTCTATAAATAGTGATCATCAAGGAAAGAGTTAAGGTTGAGGTGGAAACATATTATATACCTTGTTCATAACATGTACAGCAGACACAATAATAAACATATATATTAAAAAATAAACATGGACACACAGGATACATATTTACAGGTGTAACAAAGGATATAAAAATTAGATGTAGACCAGATACAAAAATTAAGAAAAAAAGAAAGATCATGAAAGACTGGTTCTGGTAGTGATTAAAGATGTTGTTTAACAGTTTTTTTGAAATATCCTTGAATGCTGTGTCTGAGTAACAAAGGCAGTTATGACAGGATTCTAATAACAGACAGAATGTATGTTATATATACCTTTTTTTTTACACATAACACACACCATAACATGCATATAAGCCAATTCCTCATTGACTAAATACATCAAAATGCTTGTATACTTTTTGTAAGAAGGATTTGCTTATCTGCATACACTGGTGTGAAAATCTATTTAATAGTTCAGCAATTTTACATTTCATATCTCAGACATATATGTATTTTTTCACACAAAAGGTAATAAACTTAAAATATAATATACTTACTTGTGCCACCACTCATAGTGCGGTGCAACAGCTGGTGCATTCGTGGACCAAGTGCACCAAAGAGATGAGATGGCAACCCTCTTGCCTCCAACAAAGCTAAGAAACAATATTTATTAAGACATGAAATTTTTATCCTAGTTAAGTCAAATCATAAAACAAAGATATCTAAAGAGAGAAAATTCAATAACAGATTTTCTTTTAAATTAATTTTATTTGTTTAGGGGTCTACAAAAAACGTACATAATATACTGCTAATTTAATCATCTATAAATTCAATGTGTAAGTAAAATGAAAATATACTTATAATTTCTGCAAATAAATAATAACAAACAAAAATTGTAATATTTTATTATTTAATCCAACATATCACCTTTCACAGAGCTGCATATCTTCATACTGTGAAATTCATTTTACATTACACAATTACAGTCCTAATAATTAATATAGCAGAAAAGTTTTGTTCATTACCTTGAAGTCTACCCATGTCACTCTCATCTCCATCATTGTCTGCTCCACCGGTAGGAGGGATCAGGGTTGCAGAATCTAGAAACAAAAAGTCTGATTTTGAGCAATGAAAAGAGTATTTGATGGATGAGAGCTCACAAGGCAAGTTGTAGGTATAGACAACTAAATTTATAAATCATTGCACCAATTCAACTTTTTACTAAACAGAAAAAATATTCAAGGCCAGTGAAAAATAGTTTATTTTAAAATTTCTTTTTGTAAAGGAGTTATTAAGCTTTGAATGTGAAGAAACATGGCTGGAATTTTCTTAATATATTTTACATGATATAACAACACCACAAGTTTATTAAAAAGCACACTTATTTTTTTATATCAAATATCAAATATCATTTGTGTATAATTAATCTGAGTACAAAATGATAGACTGACTTATTTATTGAGTACTTCAGTATATATCAACTTATTTTAAGTACTATGTCACAAGCTGATAGGTGTGGAGGGGTAAATTTGCCTATCCCTATTTCTAAATTTAAATGTTACATAAATTGTTAAATGTCAAAGTGACCCGACCTTGGGCACTGCTTATGATATTTTTGAAAGTGCCAAGAATTGAAGTTAACAACTCAGGTGGAGAATGTGCTAGAAACTTGCTGATGTAATATAACCCTGTTTTAGGTGGATGAGTAGTTTTTATTTTCCAATGGTTAAGAATGAGACCAGCTGAGATAAAGGTTTACCTGTTGAAAAGAATTTATTTTCTAATCACTTTGAATTTGGTGAGGAAGAAGTCCAGTCATGAAAGACAGCCATTAGCTTAATGTTGAGTTAACTGACTGATTAGAGAGAATGGACGTAGAAATATTTCTGCATTTGCTACTATGTTATGCTTGCGTTTTATGTAGAGATGTATTATTGCTACAAATTGTGAACTATGATGATTGTGTGTAGTATGCTAAACACTTGAAATTGTTTCTAGTGATCCTCTTCATAAAATTGATATGTTGTATTTATTATGCTATGTGCTTGTAAATCGGGCTAATAAATACTGTTGCATGAAACTGTAATTTATGCAATAAACACTACTTATTCGTGCAAAACTGCGATGTTGGGACTACCTAGAATAATCAGGGCAGTATTGTCGCACGATTAAAAACATGTGCAATGCTTGTACCATATATTCACAGTTGATTATAAAATACAATAATTTTGCATCATTTGTCATTTGCATCAAGACTTTAAGGAATCATACTCATATACAAAAGTGGAAGTACATTCTTACCAGTTTAAAAACATATTCAATAATACAATTTATAACAAATAAACATGTAGTTTTGTGTGATTATTTTAAATACCTTTTAAACTTGTTTCAAACTAAACAGCAAACTGAAAGTCTAGGTAAGCAGGCAATAAAAGAAAATAAAACTTTTAATTACTTAACTATATACCTGCTAAACCTGGAGGAATATTGCTGCCATCATCCCGAGGACGGGCACCTCCTCCACCACCAGAGCCTCCTCCTCCACCACCACTGCCAGCCCCACTTCCACTGGTGCTCACACCAGCTCCATCTTGTGTAGCCATGACAACTAAGGAGCCTTGGGAAATTTGAGATGTTGCTGAAGGTTTCAAAATCAGCTCACGTTCAACCGAAACTGTTGGGTTGGAGCTACGGGCGACTGGAATCTGTAGGTCCTGTCTAGCTGTGCTTGTGGAGGGTTGTCGCCCACTGTGATTAAATAATATTTTAACATCAAATTAAGAAAAATACATTGGTTGTACATTCAGCTGAAAGGAAACAAGACAAATAATAATATATTTAAAAATACACCAGATTAAACAGTCAGTGATTCGGACACATTGTAGTTTGACGATGAAACATTTTAAAGAAACAGAATGAAACAATGATTTTAACTCAAAATAATGACTGCCAATTCATTCCTAATATATTTTACACTAATGGTCTGTTTCTTGTTTTTGGTCTACAATTCATTATTGTTAAAACAAGTATTATGTCTTCTAACAACTATAACAAATGAATAAACAAACTGTATAATGTTTGAAGTGAATTACTGTATGTAGTTAACAGATGCTAAGTGAAAGTAATATCTGATATGGCTAACAAGAAAAATCACTTATGCACTAGAATGTGGTAATATCTTTTATCCTGTTAATTTATTTTGTTAATTAATTGTAATACAAACTTGTTTTGAACTGAAAATGGCACCTCTTTTTCTGACATGCTTAAATATTGCTATTTTCTTTATTTCCAATCCAACAAATTTACCAAATCAAGATTTTCTCAGAAGTGATAATATATTAAAGCAGCATTCTGGTTCCCTTTTTATCTTGAAACAGTCAATTTTATGAAGAAATAATATTTTAAAATACATTTTCTTTGTCACACTTTATTTCCATATAAGTCAGAGCCAAAATTGTTATTCTATTACTGAACATCTACATGTGAAATATAAATGCCAGTTTATTTAAGCAATCATTGCAATACTTAAAATACTCATAGTGTGTTTTACAAATTTATTTATTTGTTCATAAATATTCAGTTTTAAGAAAACTACTTTGCCTTTATTTCTGGTTCAGAAATAACTTGATGAAGAAAATCATAAATATAAAATCTTAAATTTTTTAAAGGTGTCATACTCGTTGAAAGATAACTCTAATTTAATTTTGTATTAATGTGATTTAAGTTCCAAACTAAAGAAAAATAACTCTCAGATCATGGCGTTAATGATGGTATATCTATATTAGTATATGTAATGAAATTTTCGGAGTCATCAACATTTGAAAACTGCTAAGATTTCTAATAATCTTGAAATATTTTGAATAAATTGGTTAAATTCAAAAATAGTTTATATATTTTATGTATATATCATTATAATTTCTTTTATATGATTAAAAGTTTCACACAGTGTGGCGCTCGAGAGTCACACTTGCATGATGGAAAGAGGATTATGTAAAGGCGTAGGTAGCCATTCATTTTTCATGCTTCTTCGTGAGCTAAGTTGATGTGGATAGAGTAATGGACTCATAGCCCAGGGCTGAGTGTGAGTGACATCTGACGAAGAGATGGTTTCTGACCAGAAGCTTAAATGTGTAATTGTTTTAATGCGACTGAATGATGAACGGTGGGGCTGGAGGGGTGAGATGAGTGACATCTGACTAAGAGATAGTTTCCGACCGGAAGCTTAAGTATGTAGTTGCGAACACGACTGAATGATGACGGGGGGCTGGTGGGGTGAGATGAGTGACACTGGTTAGCTGACATGCAAAGTTAGTATAAATGGCCAGTCAAACTCTTTCTCAACACTTGCAATCATTATTTGAAGTCCGGTTCCAAAGGCAGACCATGAGTCGTAGTGAGTTGTCTGGTATAATATCTGAGAATGAACTTAAAATAATGTATATGTTAGGTTAATTATGTACACGTATTATTGAATGTGTGTCTCTGTATAGATCAATAAGATTTATAACAGGTGTATCAAGTGAACTTTATTAGCCTCGCTTGTGCATACATGTATGTACATTTTCATCCAGACTCTTGGAGTGGTGAAAATTACTTTTATGTATTTGTTCTGGCACATCTATTTTTCACATTACCATTTCCTCCTTTTCTTCATGTCAGAATGAAATTTTTGCTAAAACTAAGTAGTAAGAGACTGATAACAAAGCAATTGGCATCCTTTAATACCCAAGATATCTGACAGTGAGAGGCTAATAAAAGTCTATGCAAGGGAGTTGACTAAATCCCAATATAGTCTATTACTGTTAGAAACAGATTGTCTTATTTTAAGTTATTAATGTATGTAGTCATAATCATATACATGTGAGTGAACTGGTTCTGAAGACTACAATAACATCTGAATCAAATATTTCCATCTTACAATAAGCAGGTAGGTATCTTTCCATATTAATGATTGGGGAAAACCTTGAACTGAACAAGACCAGTACAAATAGATTACTCATAAAAGTAATATAAGTAGGGATTAATGAATAGACAAATTCAACATTAAAAAAATGTAAAGCAAACTATCTCCACATAAGCCAGTCTATTCTCAAAGTCTAGAGACTCAAAACACAGATATCATATGAAGCTGAACTTCATCTGATATAAATTTCAATGATTGTCTAGATTTTTTAAAAATAATAAAAAATAATAAAATCTTCTTTTAAATAAGTCCTCTCAAATTTCTTGTTTCTGTATAGGGTATGAAAACATGCAGACTTTTTAAAGAAAATAAGTGATATATAATCTACAATTTGTAAAAAAAAAAAAAAAAAAAAAAAAAAAAAAAGAAGAAAAAAGCCTGTATTTTCAAAAGATGTGAAAGTCTGTATTACAAATACAATAATGAATCTAAGAGGAGGAATATTTTCTGTTTCTTAACATACCTGCTACTTGCACAGGATCCCGTCTTTCTGCTCCGCGAGTTTCGTTTGCTAGAGCTTTCCTCCCTCTCTTTGTTCCCAGTGCCTTTCCTACCTCTTTTCACTATTTGTGATACAGCTGATGTTGACTCACTACCTTGAAGAGATGATGAGGTACCTGGAGTACTTAAGTCCACACGAGCACGCTCTAATGGCAAAGATCTTAGACAACGCTTCTTAATAGTAACTTGTGCGGGTTCAAGTGAGTTTAGATTTTGTTCCGCTCCTAGAGCAGCGGCACTCACAGACACCCGTAGGTCCACTATGGGATTTTTATCTTCTAAAATAGACAATTCTGATTTAGATGGCTTGGTATTCTTTTGACGCACTGTCCCTCGAGATGATGGTTTTCTCTTTGTTTCTTTATCAACAGGTGTATCTAATTCTCGTGAAGCGTCTACCTTTCTTTTGACTGTGGATTTATTTTTCAATGACAGATTTTCTGTGATAGACTGTTTATTCTGTTTAACAATACTGGCTGCTCCGTTGTCTTCAAAAGATGTATCCACAAATAAAGGATAAGTCTTTGATGCACTATTTAATGCAGCTGACTGTGACAGCTGACAACTCACTGGTACAGATATAGATCTGTTCTTTTTGCTTGTAGTCTTTTTCCTAGAAGTTCCTTTCAGATCTGTAGTGGTTTCCTCTTCATCAATCACAGATTCACAAACTTTCTTAACTGTTAATGAGATTTCTTCAGGTTCTTCTTCAGTAACTAACAGTTCAAGTTGACTTGATGAGCGTGTGGATGAACCTGTTTTAGCTTTTTTAGAGCATTTGTGACTTAGTTTAACACTTGGGCCAACAACCCTTTTATCTGAGTGAAAAGAAAATTTGATAATGTCTTTTTGATTATCTTGCTGCACAGTTTGCGAGCGAGATCTTGAGCGTGACTTTTTACTTGACTTTGAAGTGGTGGCTAGAGCCGAGTCAACCTCGTCCCTGAAAAAGTAATCATATAATTAAAAGTGAAAAAATCTATTAAGTTATTAAAACTTTATAAAAGCAATATTACCTCTGCTGGAACTTTAGTTACATATGGTTTCCATTATGCCACATAATAAAGAGGTAAATTAAAAATTAAATCATTACAGTAATAAAAGATATAATTGTTTAAATGAAACTGAAACTAGCTAGTATGAAGCTGTATATCTAATAGTAATACCTACAAAATTAGGTGGGATTCTAAAAAACAGACAAAAATGCATCAAATAAATAATTCCTTGATCCACTGGTATATATCAATGATGACTGAAAATTGTAATATAATCTATTTGCTTAGAGAAAACTGGCTATAGGAAAGGGGAGGAATAAATATAATCAATATGCATACATTCATAATTATGAATTATAATATGTACACATGCACATATAACTTAACCCTTTCCACCCGACTTTTTGTTTTTTTCATGTGAAAGATGGCAACCAAGCTGCAATATAATGATACACAAATACCAAGTAAACTTGAACCACTGTTTTGAAAAATTTTAGCCATAACATAATATTTTCACAAATTCTCAGTTTTTGTCTTTTTCTGGTAGCCTCATCTTCTATTTATCTTATTTTCCTTTCTGAGCATTCTCTGGGTGTTTTTTGACAATCTAATTTCCCCCATCAGTCTCCTTAATTTCCTGTTCTATTCATTCTCTCTACTTATTTTTAAAATGTCTTTACCCATATAACCCAATACCCTTTGCATCCTCTGTATGCTTTTAATAGAATTTTGATGGCATGTTTATTCAATGATATTCCACTAGCATACAATCTGAGGCATGAGCAAATATTTTTTACAATGGAACTGGTGAAATAGCACACACAATTACTTTCTTGAAAAAATGAAGTTAACAAAAAATAAATATGAGAGCTAAAATTAACAAACTATATTTTAGAAAATGCAACAAATGCAAACACAAGCTTAGAAAAATATGCAACAAATGCAAAACCAGAAGAAAAAAATAACAGTGAAAAATATAGCAAAATAAAGATGTAAACCCTTTTTCACATGGGAAATCTACAATCTAGGGGTTGAAAAAGATAAGTTTCTATTTACAAAAAAACTATGGACTTAAAAGAGTCCAAAAAAGAAACATTAAACTTGAACAGGTAAGTACAAGATCTCAGGACAGAAACTCTAAACAAGTGAGAGTTTGAAAATTTAAGATCTTGGAGTGAATGTGACTATAGATGTTAATGGTTTGTTCCACACTTATTCCTCAATCCCACTCACTTAGGCAAAAACTAAACCACAAACTGATGTGATTGGTTGTATACAAAAAGATTGATAGATGGAGGGGGGGGGGGCGCAAATAGTTTGCTCCCCCCAGTCACACTAAATTATGACAGATAATTGATAGCATGAACGGAGTCTGATGAAAGAACTGGTGAATAATGTACAACTAAAGGGTTCTATGAAATCGCTGGATGTGCTAAACATTTAACTACTCAAAAACAAAACAATGTTTATAAATAATAAATAAATATATATTTAGTTAATGCAAATAACACTATAGTTAATATTAAAGTCAATCAGAAGTTTAAAGATATTATCACAGACATCAATGACAGATGGTCCAAAGAATCCACACTCTCCAAAAATTTAACTTACTCTTAATGGAGACTTTTATGAAAACCGTAAACTTGCAAAAGACATTCTTCTGAGCAGAGTTGCTGAACACAGGTGACTAACAGATTAGGATGTGTAAAATGGTAGCCAATCTACAAACACACATTTAGTGAGGATAGCTTGTAGCATTGAGTCGGAAGAAGGAAGAATAGGAGACAGGAACTTACACCACTTTGAGGTAGATAAAGACATTCTTTGATGTTTTTATGTAGGAAGAGCTTCTATGTGGTCCTATGTAGAAACCACTATAAAATATGTAGTCCCACTTTCAGTGGTTTGCTTTCTATATACTTCAGTCAATGTGTACAAAGATCCAGTCTGTAGATAGTTATATTCTTATAATGATATCAACTGCTATAGCAGGCTTAGACAGTTCTCACATTTATACACGGGCACTGTGATGAAGTAATAACATTATCTAGATATACAAAAGTCTGTCACACAACTTTTGCTAAGACAAGCAGCATGACTAATGTCTCATTAATTAATAAAATCAACAATCACAATTATAAATCAACATTAACTGTTATACAAAGTAACATAACTGTATAACCATACTGCAAACATTGATATAATTAAGTTATTTGACAATATTTGCCTTTTTAGTAGAGACAAAAATAATATAAATTTAGTGCTACAAATTATATTCACAAAATAACACTACTCAAACAAAATCTGTTATACTGGTTGTGAAGGGTAAGATTTGCAACAGGTAAAAAGTGTTTAAAATTACTGTTTTAAGAGAAAAGCTTTAAAAATTTTTGTTGCAAACAGTTTAAAAAAAAAAAAAACTTTCTCGCATTTTACATAATAGTTTTCCTAACCTCAATGTACTGATGCAAATTAAATGCCTTCAGATATTGGTACAAAAAATCCCAAACAAACCAAGAGTGGTTTTGTATAAAACCCCTCTTCTAGAAAATCCAGAGAATAAAAGACCCAACAAGGGTAAAAAATACTTCACCATTTCGTAGCTCAACCGAGAAAAGAAAGGAATTGCTATAGATTTGATAACTAAATCAGAGATGCTGCCTCTATTATATATTATACAGCTATAATGAAAATCTAGGTTAGCAGCAGAAAATAGGGGAATGGATGAGAAAGTGTTACCACTGCCACAAGTCCCCCCCCCCAAATAAAAATAAATTAACTAGTTCCACCCTTTCTCTTCTAAATTTCCAACTTTAAACAAAATGTCTCACCACCACCCCCCTTTTAGTGTCGGTTGCATGATGTCACAATAAATCCAAAAATACTTTAACAGTTAATTATAACAGTGGTGTAGGTCAAACTGATTTCCCATAAAAAATTAAATTAAAAAATTCAAACAGATATTTCTAGACAGTTAAATTCTTACCCATTATAATTTTTCAAACTTTAACTTAATTTCTGTAATGTTACTAGTAAAAACTACCAGCTACCCTCTTCATTCAAATGCACAAAATGATGATATTCTGTTAATTCCAAAATGTAGCCTGACCATGCCTACAAAACAAACTTTTGATATAAAAAAAACCCAAGCAAATCATCTCTCACAACCATTACAACTAATAAGTCTAGCAAAGCTACGGTTTGTCAAAGGTGACATATGTGAATGAGTTAACCAAATGTCTACAAAGCTCTTCAATAAACAATAACACAATACTGTACATCTAAATGCTAACAATATAACTTATACAAGTGCATCAGCTATGGATAAATATTCTACAAAAAGGCTTCATTACATAAAAACTTTACAAAAATTGCTGATGAATAGTGACCTCTGCACCTAAGCAAGCACATGAATAAAACATTAACAAGCTATTTAGCTGAAATGTTGATTCCTGAAGTTGTTGTAGAGTGTACATAAAGAATTTTCATGTTGCATTGATGTCTACTTACTGGCTGTGACTATGAGCATTTTTACCAGTTGCCACCAAAAAACAAGACAAGAGGTTTTTCCATTTAATTACCAATGTTTATGCAATGATCATTATTAGGACATTAAGGAGATAAACAAGAGGGTATGATATAAATTATAAGCTATCACTTATTATTGACCAGTCCAAGGAACGCCATGACTTTATTCATCATACAGACATAGGAATTGTCTTCCAAAAATCCCCAGGGAGATTTTTATGGCTAATCTGTCCATGCACTTTTGTGTACCTGCAAAGTTCACTGTATACTACTTACTAGTGTGTGCATGCAGGCACATGCAAGCCTGTGTGAATATCTAATTTTATTTCTTTAATTTTATAACAGGTCCCAACAAATTCTCAGTAAAGTGTTATCAGAATGACATTAAAGAGCTCCGATACTCCCACCCACCCCTCTTTCCAGTTAAATGTGATATCCTTTTGAGAAAATGCAACATCTGAATAAAATATTAAATGGCAATTTATTCAAACTGGAAATGGGAACAAATTTTAAATAAAATTTAGTTAATAATTATCAATAGAAATTTAACAGTAAACCTAGGTAAGTATATAAACAGCAAAATGAGGTAACTGTATTACTTTAGACAGTAAATGTCATAAATATATTGGAACTCATAAGTCAATTATAAGGATTGACTCTTTAAAACCAGTCATCGCGCGCGCGCATGCACGCACGCACGCATGCACGCACACACACACACACACACACACACACACACACACACACACACACACACACACAGAGTTTCACTCCAGTCCAAATCCCATAGTCTTCTCACTACAAACCATCAAATGATCCTAAGTTTATAAAACAGTTTAATGAAAATGTGAGAAAATTTTCTAAATTCTTCTAAAAAGTGAAACAGATTACTGACATTGTGACAAAGGATCAAATCCAAATCTTGAGCATGTACTAGGTATAACCAGCCTCTATATGACGATTGCCGACAACTACTAAATTCCAAAAAATTTACAATTTTACCACAAATGCTGTGTTTATGTTCCATACTTATCATGCTTGTGAAATAATTTGTTGAATAAAACTATCTTCCAACTTTTCATTAATGTATTTTTTATTTGTGAGAGAGTGAGTGGAAGCGTGTACAATCGCATTAAATTAGGTACGGTTGGCATGTTTCGATAGCCGTGGCAAAAATCTCGATCACTGGTTTTACCATCGTGTTTTGATATACCTTGCAAACACTAAAATGGGATCCACTACGATTGTCCAATCAGAATGTATCTTATATCAAAATGAATGTAAAATGCAACCGTGTTAGTTTCGAATCTGTATTTTTATTGTATGTAAAAGTTGATTGAAAAAAGCCTATTTTTCAATTACGTTTTTGCACGGTTATTTCTGAAAATATAGATTTTTTTAAAATATCAAGTAGAAAATCTCTTCTTTAAAATGGTATATAGCATGACAAAGTGGCATTTTCATAGCGGAACCCATAGAACGGGAAATGTGCAACCCAAGCGGGCGCAAAGTAAACATAGGCCTAAACATAAACAAAGCGCGTGATCGCCATGGCGTTGTCGGCTGTGCTTGTTTCTCTGCTGTGAAAGTAATTCACTAAGCTTAATTAACTATAACTCTTGCAGTTGTAAAAAGATTTTAATTAATTATCTGGATAATCTTTGAAGGCTATTTGATGGAAATAAAGATCGTATCTGTACAGACGGCAATGCGTTCAAGATCGTCATGGACCTGAGAGAGAGTCGACAAGTATAGGCCTTCTAAAGTCATTATTTATAATTTCTGCTGTAAATTTTATTAACAATGTTTGATAATATCTGTCAGACAATGGTCACACATTGATCCTAGATCGTTTTTCCCCACGAAAAAACCTGGTTTATTAACTAAATTATGATGGATCATGAATGACAGCTATTTAATCATAATGTGTAGCGCCAATAGCAACAGCCTCAAATATGCATTAATTAATTAGTTTTTGTGAGGCTATTCCCCATCATTGTATCTTTTAAGAGTCGTAACAGGTTAAATTATTGTTAGGGTTCATTTCACTTATAAAAATTGGCCAAGACTTTGAGGGACCCTGTTTCAGAATACATAATACTACTGTTTTTATTTCAACCTGCCACTAGGTTTCAATCAGCCCTCTACCCTTATTTTTAAATAATCATAAATTTTAAAACATAAGACATTAATAAGTGTATTTTAACTACAAATGTCGGCTAATGTTAAATTATTTCATTATAATTACTTAAACAAGTCAAATGGAACACAAAATAAGCAAAAAAGCATTAATATGGTTCATTTTCAGTGTTGGCTCAAAGTGCCATTGCTCATTTTGTGTTTTTTCTCATTTTTGAGAATCAATAACCAAAAAATTAAGATAGCTTATTGCCTCAGGAAAAAAATTCAGGCTTCATGTCAGCATTGGATACATGAGATATGCAAAAATTTAGCTCTGTCAGTTAATCAGTTTTTACTTTAGGGTGATGCAAAAATGGCAAAGTGTAAAATACGTGTAAAATAACTAAAAAGCATTTTTTCCCCATTTTTGAAAATTGCTTATAATAAAAATAAGAAAGATTAAGCAACCATTTTTTGTAAACTGACTTCTTTCACCACGATTGTTATATGGTGTAAATTTCATTCATTTCCAAAAACTTTGAAAAAATAGCAGGTTATACCTACATGCACTGTTAGTGTTACTCTATGTACATAAACATTAAATGTTCTTAATCTTAGAAAGAAGATCTATCCAACAAAATTTTGTTGTTTTACAACCCATTAATGATTAAATGATTAATCTGGTTGGGGAAAATAAACTCATTAGGCCTATCTGCTTACTTTAATATCAATATTACTAATGCAGATAAGTGATATACATTTGTATGTAGATTTGATTATGTTACTTGTTATTCTCATTAACTGTGCTTTTAAGAACTGGTTACATATATTTTATATGCATGTATCTCATTTAACTCACTGGCATCTTTTTTGCAATGAATTTTGTTTGCGATGTTGCCGAGTGCTATATGTGCATGAGTAAACAATAGAGATAATATCTCTAATTGAAATGTAACTTGTTTTAATACAAGACATTATCATCAAGTGACTGTCAAAATATTATAAAAATTAATATAAAGTTAGCTGTGTTAGAATTTATATTGTTCCATTCCAAAAGTTTTGTTCTAATCTTGGTATCAAACAAATTTATCCTGGTAAATGCTGTTGTGTCAAACATTTCCAATTATGAAGACAATTGTTTTTGGCACTGATAAAACAAGAAGTTTCCAGATTTACTTAAAAACAAAAGAAAAGAAACTTCTGGGACCTAGATTTCACTGCCCACAAAAGGTAAAATGAGAAAGAAAAACAATGTGTTGTGCTGCCCCAATTTCAAGTTCATTCCTTTACAAATTATAACTTATTAAGTACAAATGCAAACTCCCACTACCAGGATTAAAAATTGATTTGAAATTACAATAAAATCATGCCAGTTACATTCACTGACTGATATATTTAATCCAGAAAATGGCATATTTCCACAATGTAAATTCAGTATTTGATGAAGATAACTGCTTATTCTTATTAAAAGCCTGAAATACTGTACCATAATTGTTTGTTACATTAAATAGTTACCTAGTACAGTATATTCTTTATATGAGTTCTAGTTGCTTGATTCATCAATGAACTATGTGAAATCTATTCACTACACAATCATGCAAAAACTGTATTTATTTTTAAAATAGTCTGATGATAATCTCTTCTTTTAAATGATATTGATAGCAAATGGGGTATTCTAAGCAACAAGACTGTCATTCAAGAGTTAAATTATAGTAATCAAATAACAAGAGGATAGTCATCAAATTAGTTTTGCTGTTTTGTGTGTGTGTGTGTGTGTGTGTGTGTGTGTGTGTGTGTGTCTGTGTGCATGTTTGTATTTGACTTTGAGGTCTAACAAAACTGAATCTATGTTTTGTATAATAATTATTCTCGTGTTAATAGTTTAAACAGTTTTAAAAAAGGAAGGAAGGAAGAGGTGAACATACTCACTGGTCTGGAAGTGAAAATGTTTCCAACAATAACAACTTAACAAATATCAAGTCTGGATGTATTCTTACCGTATGTCTGCTCCAGTGTGTCTATGTGTACGGCGTCGTGACCCCCCGGGCATGGACTTTGGTTGGTCTGCCATAGGCCGCTACCCACAGCTGGCTCATGCCAGACGTAGACTGAAAATGAAAAATAATAAAGACAATAATTAATATTTATAAAAAAATAATTAAGCTTATTTTCTCTATCAACTGATTTACTTATGCCACAGGCCACCACCAACAGCTGGCTCATGCCAGATGTAGATTGAAAATAAAAAGTAACAAATAAAGACAATAATTAATATTTATATAAAATTATGCTTAGAGTTAGACATAAAGTTGATAAACTGATTACTGCATGTCATAGTTAATAAATATTTAAAGACAGTTTAATAATGACTTTTATATATGGAAAATACTTTTAAATCTAAAGTGAACACATACAAAATGCCTTGCTACGGTAAATACACATAATAAATACAAAATTAAGTTAAAAAATTTCACTTGCTATATATAGTTACACTAAATTTATACTTTAAGCACAATATGTTCTTAAACTGTATTTGCTTATTATGATTATAAACAAATTAAGGTTAGATATTATATGTCAAGATTAAAATCATTGACTGGTAGTGATGATTAAATGTTATTTCAAAGAACCAGATAAGAAACTGAATGGTTCTGCTGCAAAACATTTTTGATAGCCCTATTCTTTCAACACCGTCAATGTACAATACTTAGGGAAGAAAAAACCATCCTAATTAATAGTCAGATTTTAATAAAATGTGTGTGACTAGAGTTCCTTAAAATAACCTCTGAGTAAAATGTACAGAATCATCATTTTAAAATCTTAAACAAATATTAATACTAATAGTTTGTCTTACATTCTTAGTTACTAAGTTGGTGAGTATTTATAAAAAATGGAATATCAAATTATCATACCTTTAGAGATAAAGAAAGTTCAAGGTAAACTGTAATTAAATAGCAGAAAGGTAACGTCCCTAGCAGAATAAGAAACATACTTGGTAGTGATATATTTTTGTTTACGTAAAAAGACGGATAGAAATTTACGTCTGCAAAAAGCTGTTAATTCCGCAATGAGTCGGCCATGATGAATATTAGCTACACACTTTCATTGTAATATTTGCAATGACTGGTGACGAGGTTAATGTAAGGAATCAATTAATATTAACTTAGTGACATTTGTTAAAGAAACTAAACAAAAACAATCCAGTAAGCAGCAAGTCTTTGTAATACATCTTATTAGTTTCATGAGCAGTTGGCTTCCACAAAGACTAGCCAGGAAACTTGACCCTCAACTTCAACAAGAATACAAGCTTATTGTGAAATTATGTCACAATATTGTTCATCGAAAAACTTGAAAGTGAATCCACTCTAATTCCCTAATGCTATTCGTGTTAATTTTTAAAAAGGATATGATCAGAGTAAATGACAACATCAATTACTTTTCTATCATTGACGTATTTCAGCTCAGGAAATCTGAAAACAGATGATCCATTTTGGGTGCGCACGCATTCCAAATCGACTTCCGCTTGTTGTGTAGTCCTTTTTATTTTTGTTGTTTCTTTATTTTCAAATTACGGGGAAAAGCTTTTCTGCATTCACAGCACGTCTTCGGCTAAAAGTGTTTAATGTCTTCTACTGTAAGAGACACGTTCTTTAGGTTTCACTAACAACTAAAGTTTTATCTAGAATTAACAACACAACCAAACGTGTGCAGTCGCGAATAAGATTTAGGCCTAATGACATAAAACATTCGCTGATTATCTTCAAAATTAAATAAAACTGGAAATTTACAACAAACTGAAGCAAGAAACAAACAATAAGATATGATTTTAAAATAATAGTATGGTCAATCTAGGCATACAAATGTTGCGAACAAATGGTATTGTGAACTATTGTCTGTACTATTGCAGACACCTGTCGCCACAAAGAAACGTTTTAATACACAAAGCGAGTAGTACACTATGTTGCTACGTAATATGCATCTTGGGGAGGAGGATCATAAAAGTTGACAAAGTTATGTTCTGGTCATAACTATATTTATGTAGAATGCATTAGTTCAACTATGTTCAATAATAGACCCTATAGTTATTATTATGCGATGTTTTAGTGACTAATTGCATTATAATTTATATTGTGATGTGTGACTCATAACTGAAATATCCCTTAACTATCTAAATCTGCATATAAATATTGTTGCTAAGACACACCCCATTCAACTCTTAGCTAAGAAACGCCGTAATAATGAACTAAGGTTAATGTTCTCAGTCCAGTATAACACAACGTAGTTTGGAGCTCGAATTAGTGTTCTGTTTGGTGCCAGCTTGAAACTTGACATTCCTGAAACTTTAAATGAAGATATTGGTCGAAGATAAAATTCAATTAGACTCCAGTGAATTAATGTATCTGTATAGGGTATTACATAATATGGAGAGAGGAGAAACACAGAATATTGCACCAACTTCAAATTTAATTGTGAGAAGTGACAGTTCAGATCAAGAAAATCTTATTAGAAATGAAAGCAGTATTTTAAGAAAATTAAGTGATTTATGGCAAGGGTTAACTAATGTAATCAAGGACATGGTTTTAGATCTCTTTCCTACTGACACTGAGAACAGCCAGTGTTGTCTAAATAAATAGCTAAATTTAACACCTAATTTGGAAGTTATTCATATGCACCTATTTATGAAAGAAACTATTGTTGATGAATGCAGCGCATAAATGCTTTACTCTTAATGTCTTATATAAATTCTTTCAACATAATGATTTCAGTAAATGCAAAAAAAAAATGTCTGTGTACAACTTGAGGTTGTATTAAACTTACATGAAGATCTGCCTCTGCACTGCCAAGTATTTTTTCTCAGTTGCTCCTGTGTGCTAGTTAACTACTGACAAAGTTAGATGATCGACATCTTAATGCAAAAATTGCATTTTCTGTAAACATTTCAAATATGCCAGTTATCTTTTCTAATGGTAGGAACAAGTGCATTGTAGATATCTTTTAGAACAGCTGTTTACCATATACTTGTGTATCATAACTTGTATAATTGAATTGTGTGTGTTGCATGCATATGTGTGTGTGTGTGTGCTTTCAACCACACAGCTGTTAATAAAAGATATTTTCTTAAAGTAAAATGAAAGCATTTTAATCGTGTACTGGCTTACCTGTAATTACTGTCAAAAGGCTAGTGATTTAATTTTTTGTTGAAATTCATATCACACATTTTAATCGTGTACTGGCTCACCTGTACTTACTCATTTACTGTCAAAACATAGGCATGTGATTTAATTTTTTTGAAATTCATATCACACATCTGCTTTGATCACTACTTATAGAACATCAGACTGATTGTGGATCTGATTCTGACTGTGATCATAAGCTTGTTTGATTGTCAAAGATTGGTAATCTACTTAATTTCCATGATATTTCTGAAGTTACAGTTATCTCCTGTGTTTTTGTAATCAAATATAATTGATTACAAACATTATGGTGGTTCTAGCTTTTAATATTCATTGCTGGCAGCACAGACACTTGCTTTCAGACAGCTGAAAGTCTTGATGTGAGTGCTTCTACATATAATAAATATTTATTTCATTTTCAATATGAATAATAGCAAGTGATGATTATTATAATTTATTTTATTGCAAGATAATAATTGTATTACTATTAGTCATGAATTTAATAATAAATGAATAAGCTTGTAAGTGCAAATCTTAATTTAATTTTGTTAAAATATGTACATGTATATTTAAAATAGATTTTCTTTATTAAATTATGACACTTAACTCCTGGCTTCATGATTTTATTTTTCTTAGGTTTTTGTAGAAACATATGATATACACATTTTATTTATTCATTCAAAACTTTTATAGTTAGCAGTTATATTGTAATATTTAATGTTAGCATAAATTTAAGTTGGGTTTATAAATAGTTAAAATTAAAGAATATACTTTTTAGTTAATACTCAGTCTGTGTAACAAAAGAAACTCTGACTCGATAGTGACAGTTGGTCATGTCTTTGACATCAGTGAATGAATGCATTTCAGTTTCATTTCACTGGATTGACTCGGTGACAGTTGGTCATGTCTTTGACATCAATGAATGAATGCATTTCAGTTTCAGTTTCATTGGACTGACTCGGTGACAGTTGGTCATGTCTTTGACATCAATGAATGAATGCATTTCAGTTTCATCTTCACTGGACTCACTCGGTGACAGTTGGTCTTCATGTTATTGGCATTAATAAATGAATACATTTCAATTTAATTTTTGTGGAAGTAGGCTCAGAGACAGTAGATGTTGGTATTGAGTCCAGCAGAAGCCACGGTTAATCTCTCTAGTTAATATATAAATTAGTTTTGATACCGCTAGAATACTCTTTGAGGACAACAGAGTAAGATGTATTGTACATTAACAGGTGATGTGCTCTAGAGTTTGATAATTTTCTTAAAGAAATGCATATTATCAGTTCTGCAGGAGGGTACATAAAATTTTGAGTAAGATTATGTGTGACCATGTGATATCACAAGATGATTTATAAGAATGTTGATTATTCTTTTCTTTGTAAACGGATACAACCTTAGCTCCTCTCCCAGTTAAGGATTTGAAGAATTGTATCACTGACTTTTTGTATGATGATTCTCTGACAACAAATTGATCTAGCTGCTTGCCTTTGTGCAGTTTCAGGTTTTAATATGGCAGATAGGTATTCTAAAGATTATTGTTCAGCTGACAAAACTTTGGTAATAATTGTAATAATTGTTCAGCTTAAAAACATTTTAAAATTAAATATATAAATGCCATTTGTACTAATTTTGTCTTGCTTATTTATATGTTTTGTTTGATAAACAAGAGATTATGTCATCTCTTAGGTATTTGAAGTTATTAACTTTTTCCGTGGGCTGGTTATGAATATAGCAGTTGTGATATATGGCATTTTTCTTTTTTGGAGATTCAGAGATTTTTTAACGTGGTTTTATTTGGTGTATTATTTTTCTATTCATTCCTGTTTGTCAAGTTCTTGCAGTCCAGGCAATATTTGTTTTAATTGTCTTATAAATTTTGCTATCATCTTAAATATATAAGCTCTGCTATCTTTAGAAACAGTCAAGTAAATCATTTATGTAAATTAAGAACAAAAGGGAGCCTTACATTGCCTTGTACTACACCAGACAGAGTATAAGCACAAGAACTAAAACTTTATTTACAATCTATCATCAGTCAGAGAGGAAATATCTAATTCAGACATGAGTGTTGTTGGAGATAACATAGTGTTGCAGTTAATAAGTTTATGTTGTGAACCTTGTTGAAATCTTGAAAAATCTAAACACAGCATCCGTATGAGGGATGATATCTGTACCAACTGACAAGTTACTTCCTGCCAACAGGAACTGGTCTGCATACAAACATTAACCATGTTTAGTCTATGAGCATGTTAGGTTTTAACAAAGTGTATGATATTGTTTGCAATAGAAAATTTGCATGGCCAATAGCTGGCTGTAAATGTATGCATCACCCTTTTGAAATGGAGGCTAATATGACCTAGCTTTTGCTCAAATGGAATTTTGCCTGGGTATTGGAAGGCCTGGATGCAGGTAGTGAATAGTGATGCCAGGTGATTTGCAAACTCTTTCAGGATTTTAGCTGGGATACCATCCAGACTTTATTTGGGTTTAGCCTGAACATGAGTTTAAATCATTTGAGGAGATTGGTGATGATTCAGGATTATGTATTTGTGAGATGTATTAAAAAAACTGAGGAAAATTGGTTACTTAGTTAACAATCTGTCAACAGCAACAAATATGTCCAGGATAAATTAAAATTAATTTAAGATAAAAAGCATATATATTCTCTCTAGGCAAGAATTAAAGAGACGAATTTAGGCTAATGTTTACAGTTGACTATGCCTAACGTTTGACAGATTTATGTTAGTTCTTAAAATCACATGACTGAAATCTCTATGATTAACAAACAAAACTATTAGAAAATGTTATAGCTTGCAGTTTTGTTTAAATGCATAAATATTGCAAGAAAATTGAAAAATAGTTTCACTGTTTGTAAAATTATTTTAAGAAAATTGAAATATAGTTGAAGTGGCATGCACAATCTGTTAAAAAAAATGAAATATAATTCTAATGGTGTGTAAAGTCTGGAGAAAATTGAAAAATTATTGATAAGTCTGGAGATGATAATTTTCTCCTGATTAAAAGAGGCCCTCTTGATAGTCTAAAAACTCATGTTGCAGTAACAATTTAAAGTAAGAAACATTCATTATAAAAGGATGGTGTCTCACTTTTGTTTCAGGAGACTTAAGTTATTGCTAGTTAATACTAGCAGCAAAACCATGATGAACACATTGAGGTTGGCTTGAACCTGACTGGCTCAGAAGAACTTGCTTAAAAATAATGCCTTTAACAGTAAATGTACTAGGATTTGATTAGGTTTTACCAAATGATATTACTGCTAAATGGTGGCCATATATGACCGGACTTGAACTTTGACATAGCTGAAGTTTGCTCTTTCAGATATAATTACTTGGCAAAAACTTTAAACTGGACCGGATTATTATGTACTTAATGGACGTTTTGTTGTTGTAAAGTGGTAGTTTTAATGAATATTTATCAGAGTAACAAAACACTGAGATTCTAGTAACTCCTAGAGAAAGGAGGATGGATGACAGCACAGAAATGTAACATAGAAGTGAGCTACAGCTGGCTGTGTATTACAGTAAGGCATTGTTCAACAAATTGTGTTTTGTTTGCATGAAGCTTTCAAATCAAGAAAGTATGACCCTTCTCAAAATAAATTAAAAAAGGAATCTCACATACTCATTATCTAAATACCAATGTGAGTGTAGTCAGAATCATTTGTCCTTTAACAATTTGCACGTAAAAGGTTGAGACAATAGATGATGGCTGCAGAATTAAACATGTATAACATAAAGTGAGTATAAAGTAAATAAATCATTGTGTTATTATCTATCTCCACTGTTATTCATTTCTTAAAAAATAATTTTAACTTTTCTATTTTATTCAGTCTCTAACCTAATACTATTTTAAATCTTAGTTTTACATCCAATATTTAACTGACCATTCAGGTGCTGTAAGTATCTATGAAGAAATTGTCTTTGCTGAGAAAAGCATAAAGGCATGGGAGATTTTTGTGAGGAATTTTTTCTGCCCCAGCAGTAGTTTTGAAACTAAAACATTTCTCTCTCAAGCTCTTTTGTTTAAGTTTGTTTCTAAGTTATTCTGTAATTAGAACATTTATGCCAAAGTATGAACACAATTACCTTTTAGTTATTAAAAGATGCAACCAAAGACCATTTTGGATTCACTGCATGCCCTATATTAATTTAAAAGGCTAGGCTCAGACTCAAGACTGCCTAACTATAAGGGTTTTAGACTTTGCTGTTAATACGACCACCTCCAGCCATCATTTATAAGGAACTTGTTGATTCCAATCCCTTTCCAGTTCTTTATTGTGAAAAGATGCAATGTGAGAAAAAAAATAAGTTCTGTAAGATCAAAGGCTATGCTTGTGAAAGTAATTTTCTACATTTCTAATATGAACACTTATTTTACATCCAGAACAGCTTAGGCACGTTTGCTCACTTTTTGTAAAAGGCATATTTCCTACTATGCTTTCAGCAGGATCAGTATGAACTCTGTGGTTGATGGTAAAATTGTATTTTAATAGATGTCAGTCTCCACTGCAATTGTTACTATTATGAATGATGGGGTCTTTGAAACTTTTCTGAAACCTTTAATTTTCACGCACTGCTCTTGGGTATGGTGACTGTGTAATTCTGTATAACTATAAGCATGTATTTTATATGCTGTCAAATAGCAATCTTTTCCTAGTCATTTCAAAGTCAATTCCAAATAAGATTCAGGCTTGCTAAGAAAATGCCCATTTAGTAAATATACACATTAAAGTGGGGCAGGGAAAGGTTTGAAGTTGGCATTAGTTTTCTTATGGGGGTGGTGGTAGAGGTATAAAATCAAGCATCATGCTTGTGTACACACACACAAATGAAAGAACCAAAAAATCCACTGTGAATGTGTGCAACATTTTGTCTATCAAATGTTCATAAATTAACTTTTAGAAATGGCCATCTCAACGTTTTAAACACTCTTTGCAGGACAGTAATTCCTAATATTGAATTGTGGTTTATCATGGCCATTTAGAGTTTTCTTTGAGCCATGTGATTTGTTGTTAATGGCCATGTACAGTTTCCTTGAGCCAGGTGATTTGTTGGTAGTGACCACATGCAGATTCCTTGAGCCAAACAATTTGTTGGCAATGGCCACATGCAGATTCCTTGAGCCAAACAATTTGTTGGCAATGGCCACATACAGTTTCCTTGAGCAAAGCAGTTTATTGGCAATGGCCACATGCAGTGTTTCCTTGAGCCAAATGATTTGTTGGAGAAGAGATCACATTCAGATAGAAGATATAAATTGATTAATCACACAATATATAACGATAGATATTGTGACACCTCTGGGCAACTTCACTCATTATGATGATTATTTATTAATTAAAACACAACCGTGATCAAGAATTTTAATTTAGTTATTAATAATTCTCCCATAAGACCAACATGTCTCTCACTTGGCAGATTATAAGGGTGTTGTAAAACTCTTCTCTTTGCACAATAATAAGATAGACATTTTACTGTTTCCATAGGTGGAAACTTCTTTTTACTAAAGGAATAATAAAAATCTGTCTTATATTTATAATTAACATGCCCCCATCATCCATTATTACTCCAACAAATGGTTTTAATATATGTGCAAGAAGGTTAATAAATTTAACAATAAATTTATTAAAACAACAGTCAAATATACAACATTGAATATAGTCAAAAGAGCATTGACATTTACATCATTTCACAACAATGTTTGATTAAACATAGTTTATTCCAGCATTGACATCAGTAGTCAAATTATTAATAATAATAATGTGTGTGTGTGTGTGTGTGTGTGTGTGTGTGTGTGTGCGTGCGCGCGCGTGCGTGCGTGCGTGCGTGCGTGCGTGCGTGCGTGTGTGACATAATCTAGTATAGTATTAAACATTTTGTGTGGAATGCTAGATGTTATAAAGTCATTATTATATTTTTATTGAAGCATGATGACAATCTAATTTTAAATATTACATGTTGAATGCTAGATGCAGTAAAAGTAATCATTTCACAGTATATATATGTAATCATGTTCTTAGATATAGTTTCATCATAGAAAATTGTAGAGTTTTAGAGAGATAATTGTAGTCAATGTACATAACCTTTCCAATTATGGCAGCTGTTGCTAGCACGTGTTCACACTCACACAGTTTACAAGTCACTTTCTTTCTTATTAGATGATGGTTCAATGTAACCTCTCTATGCACATTACACACCTGTTCCAGAATCTTCAATGCACTTGCAAAGCACACCATGGAGAATCGACCAGAACTTTGTATGTGCTATTAAAGCACATCACAAGTGTTTCAGAACTTTTGTGTGCACTACTCAAGCACACCATGAGGAATCTTAAAAAAATCTGTGTGAATTCTCAAGACCAAACATAAACTTCAATTTCTGTTGTATTTGCTTTTGAATGGAATTCATAGGAATCAACTTACAGAAACACATTTACAATTAATTTCAAAGGAGAAAAATATTTCATATTATGTTGCAGCATCTAAAAAAATTATAAAATTAACATAAAACTTTTATCTTGACTTCATAATAATTAAACATTTAAAAATGTTTTAACTTAATCTGATGAAAGACAAATGTCACTTTAATATGTGTGATAATAAAGCATTCATATAATGAGATCTTGTTAAATTATTTATTTTAGTCAGTCAAGAGACATTGTGCTGACATCTTTATTTTTTTTGATGATGTATTACTATTTGAGGCTGATTAGTGATACAATTATAATACAGGTTTACTTAATTTATTGTTAATACTAGTTACTACAAACACTGCTTTGGCATGTCACTTAAATTATTAAAGTCATGCCTATTTTTGAGGCACAAATCTATTTTAATGGAAAATCAGACAAGTTTAAAGGTAAAAATGCACTCAAACATTCATTAGTTACACATAATTTATAATTTCACAACTGACATTGTTTAAGAGTATTTAACTTTATTTGGTATACAAATGCATGCATTTATCTCACAAACACATTGACAATATTATGCATACTAAATTAAAAAGGAATATAAAACATCTCATTGATAAATTATAAAAATGCTTTATTTTTTATTAAAACTAAAAATAAACCAATTTCTTGTAGATTTTGAATGTTACACATAATGTTTAAAATTTGCACATACATATATAAGACAAATGCATCTTGCACTAGCTGTTACTTTGCTAGAGATCACTTTAAGAATTTACCTGAAATAGATAAAAAAATAACAAATAACTATCAACTATAAATTTATACATAGGTCTTTGTAATAATAGAGGAAACAAATTGTTAAAAATAAACTCGAATATGAGGCTAAAAACTTCAACCCTAATTACTTAAGTTTCTCTTGTTCATCTATATCAATAGACATATTTTACTAAAAAATGTATTGAATGTACTCAAACTTGCTTACATTTTGTAGTCTCAAATCTTTTCTTGGTTTTAATCTGACAGCATCACAGATATTGAAGTAATTAAAGTATCAGTGAATTATGGTGATAAATATGCCATCCTCAAAACTACAGATTTGCAAATTATTAAATTATCAATTATTTTAATATATCATCTTTATTGCTTTAATAAAGCAATATCTGCAAGTAATTAAAAGCATCAAACAGTAATATCCTCATAGTTTAAGTCTGCAAATTACTGAAAGTATCTAAGATCTCAGTCTGCAATCAATTAGCAAGTAGTTTAAAAAGTGTCAAATATCTTTAATTGTCAATGGCTGTCAATCAGCAAATAATTTAAAGCACAGTTATACTATTGTGCCAGTTATCAATGATTATGTATCTGTTGTTTCGCAGCTCTAAGCATTCTTTACAAAAATGTTTTGTGTATTATACAAATGTGTCAAAAAGATATTAACTTTTAAGGGAAAATTTAATACGACTTTATGAACCATTACCACAATATAAAGTTTAATGTATAAATAATATTTATGATAAGCAATATAAAAATGTAAAAATAAAACAATAAAAAATATCACCTAAACTGGTACAAAAGGCAAAATAATTTGTATGTCAATACTATACTAATAATAAATGAAAACTACTTTTTTGACACCAATAATGTATGAAGCATCACAATTGAATCACATATAGCTAATTAAAGCTATTAGAAGAAAAGGCACATTTTATTAAAGAAAGCTACTAATTTTCAGCAGTTTTGATTAAACAGTCTTTATATTTCACTTAACAAAATTATAAACCAATTAAATAACTGGGTGTAAAAGATATTTTCATCTCTTCAGCCCTATCAAAATTACAAAAAATGCAAAGAATGTCTTATAACCAGGGAGAAAATAAAGCTTTTACTGGAATTAGAATTTAAAAACAAATGCTACATTTATAACATAAAAGGCACTATTTGAGGCAGCCATGACAACAATATGACTTTTTCCAAAAGTTCAAAGACTGAACACTCAATATAAAACATTTTGTGTAAACTGCAAATTGAGGGCTGAATTACTTTTTGAACTCCAGAATGTTACCCACATCTAATGAATATACCCCCACTGCTCTCTCTATTTCTTGATAAATTTAAAAATTCAGCTAAGAAAGCACTAAAATGCATAAAACCTTACAAAAGCGAATAAATAAAGCTAAAGGTGCAACTTCTAAAGATGGAATAGAAATACATTAACTATTTTTATATATAAATAAGTGAGGTAAGTATACACAGTGGTATAAAATATTAAGTTCTTATACCAAAATGATACAATTTCAAAATTTTAAGGCTTAAAATTAGCACAGAGAAACTGTTCTAACATATTGATAACTTTGTTCATATATATATATATAAATATTTTATGAAACTGAATATACTTTGAATTAATAAAAATGTTATGAACTTTAAATACATAGTGCTTGAGGCAGATGTTTTATTTAACTGTAATAGACCTGAAAATAAATAATTTCCATCACAGAAATGCACAAAGTGTTGTAAAGACACATTCTACCCCCTTCCCCATTCACCCTGAAAAACCCAAAATGATAACCAACAAAAGTTATAATAAATAAACAAACAAACAAATAAAAAGTAAATACATTAGTAAACTAGTCTTGTTACAGAGAAAGAAATGAAGACATTTTAAAAATGAATGGATAAGATGATAGTCATGGAAGCCTGTAATAAGAAGGAATTAAAGGACAAAGTGTTTTTTGTCTAAAGTCAAGAATTCTTTTGCTTTTGATAAAAATAATCCTGAATCAGATGACTTAAACACAAGGGAACTTAATCAACTTTAATTTGTATACAAAATATTTTTCTGTCAGTGAAATGAAGAATAGAATAGTTTTTGAGATTACCTTTTAAATAGTTTTTATGCTGTGAGAAATAATAACTAGCTTAAAGAGATGGCAGAGAGATCATTGTACAATTTAACATCTCCTACACAGTTTGTATTGTTCATCAAAGATAATACTGGTCCTATAAATATCAAATTCAAAATATATTTTCTAAAAAGGATAAAAAATATTATTTTATTTGTCTTTAAACTTGTGACTCAATATAAATGATACAAAAACAGCAGTTACTTTTAGGAAATGTTCTCTAGTTTGTTGTGCTAGTACTGGATCAAATATAATGACAAAACCTAATTTATGTCAGCTTGTTCAGAACTATCAGCTTCATATCTTAAAATCTTCTGCTTGACTTGTACACAATGGATACTTTATTGCATCATTAAATTGGAAAAGATAGTAAATGAGTGATATGGTTTTGCCAATTGTTTATCTGCTGGTCACGAGCAATGATATACAATTATTGCACACAGTACTATCAGTTTTATGTTTATGGCTGAATTTTTACAGATTTAGAACAACCAGTTTTGGTGTTTAACACCATATTATTGCCAAGGTCACACCCTCACTACAAAATATTGGTGCTTAAATATGATTAACAAGAATATCCCCCAAATCATGAACTAGCCAAAAGAAAGTGGGCTACTTTTAATGCTGAAGTTTTTTTTTAATCACTTTTAGGTAAATTTCACATGTAGGATGCATATGTTTTCTGGGGAAAAACTGGTATATTTATATTGCTTTTAGTAAGTACCTACCTTCTCTTTAAAACTAATGATGATCATAATGACTAAAGGGGTTTAATCTTCAACAGAATTATGTTTATACTTTGTAGCCAAAATATTTCACCAGTAATTGTTAAGATGCATAATATTTAGGGATATAAGTAATTTAGGTTTTCAGTATTTAAAAAGCAAAACTCTGTTTCCTCCTATATATAGACATTGTCCTGACTGCCACATGTTTTTCTATGTGAATAATTAAAAACAATCATCAGTTTATTGGATACTGGATATTTGGAAGAACAATTTTTAAAAATTAAAAAATGTATTAATACTGATTCCAAACATGATTAAAAAAGGATTAATAGAGTTAAAGTACACTGCTGAGGATCATACCAGTAACACACTTTTGCAAGCAAAGTTATCTCTCACTAGGTGACCGACATAAAGTGCATACATATTCAGTGGATGAGCAATAAGTACATTCTTACCAAATGGATAAGTGGTAAGTACATTTTTCACTCACTAGCTGAATGACACTAACTACATATATCTCTCATAGGACCATTTATAACAAGTGAATAACTATATATTTTATTGACTGACAAAAAAGGATACCTCTCTCTCTTAATGACATAATAATTTTCTTTTGCTTAATAATCCCCTTTCACTGAATGATGACACTAAATATTAATACATATTGAATGACTGAAAGTACATTTAGATGCACTGATTTGAAAATACAAATAAATCAGTAATAGATCCAGAGGAAGGGGGAGAACAACAGAGTTGCTTGCTCCACTGACAGCTTCAGTTACTTAGGGTGAATGAACTAAATACCAAACCATGAAGAAGAATAATAATATCAGTATTATCCCTCTGCTAGAGGCAATAATTGTGCAGCAGGGAATTGGAACTACATTTTGAAATATTTACTGATGCATTTATCACTATAAGGTATCAATAAATAACCAGAATGTGTTCCTGTCATTTCACATTAAGGGATCAGTAAGTAACAAAATATGTTCCTGTCATTTCACATTAAATACTTCTGAAACAAGCATTAAAAATAAATTTCTGGAGGGTAAATTTCACATATAATGTGAATGTCATTACAGCCATTGCCAGATGTCACAAATGGATATGCATTTAAATATGAAACTTTTGTTACAAAGCCTACAAAATCTTCATGTGGGATAGAACAAATGAGCAAATGAGATATCACTAGTTTTTCTTTTAGCCAGGCAATAAATCTGACATCTGAAACTATAGTTCTGGTTACTTACTGAGTGTACTTGCAATCTGGAAACAGAAATCAAAGTAATCAAGAACAAGGAACTCTGGATAAGCTTCAAATTCCATCACAAATTTGATAAGAAGTTTGAACAAAGATGAATAAGCCACCAAGCATAACCAACAAGATTCAACATTAACTTTCTTAACAAAACGATGGGATAAGAAGCAGATGGCTGATTTTTTTAATTTTATGTTAACAATAAATCTAGCAGAGTCAGTCTTTTGATAAACTTTTAACAAGCTGGCTCAGCCGTCTACTCCTTTTCCTCCTGAGATTGTGTGATGAAGGCATGTTCACCAAGGGCAGCTATACGCCGCATTTGCATCTGTAAAGAAGAAGATTTCATACATAAAAAAAAAAAAGAGATCAAAGGATTAATTTATTACTTTGACAATTAATCAATCATTTCCCAAACTGTCCTTATCCTTTCCTCTCTAATAATTATATATAAAAGTAAATCTTAATAAAATCTGTTTTAATTTTGGTCAGTTTTTTAAAAAAAAGTTTTCTTTCAATGTATGAATAAATATTTGCTAAAAAAAAAAAAAGCTGCTACTTTTTGACATATGCATCATGTGCATGTAATTTTTATTGCTATGCTTTTTTTAAAATGGAATGGTTGTATCAGGGTTTATCAGAAAGATTTTGGATTAAACTATTTTAAAACCTAACGAATAATCATTGTAAATTTATAAGCATTGCTGTTGTCAACATCTCCTTAAACTATGTACCTAATAAAGAAATTGTTGCTCTGCTCATTTGATGTTGAGCTCAAGTAAGCAACCAAATTTGTGTTTTCCACACAGTGAAATGAATGTCAGCTGTTCTGAAAGAGCAATAAGCTAACAAAATATTCTGCAAGAAACTCAACATGTATAGTCAAATCATGCATAAAATGTTATAAACTATTTTTTAGAAACTTCATGACTCAAATCTCATCACTAGAATGGCATGCCTTCCCCATTAGTATTGTTATCTAGTCACACTTTTTAGACCTGGATAAACTTTTCAATATCACTCATAGTGAAATAGAGTTACCTGAAGCTGAAGCTTGTTGGTGAAGAAAACATCTCTCCAGCCTTTTTGGTCCACCAGCATTAGAAGTTCTTGCGTAATGGGCTGTTTGTTGTGCATCTTAAAGAGCTTTTCCCAAAGCTCATTGCTGCTACACAACTAATGATGAGGAAAAGTTAAAAAAACTCAATAGGAATATATTGTATCAATAGTGATTGGTTGCCATAAGCTCAGGTTTAATTTACAATGCAAGTTCTGAAACAGCAATTAGAAAAGATCAAAGGTCTACATGTGCATAAGTTAATTAACAGTTGAATCATAGGATTTGTTTAATATTTTTAATGTAATATAAGTGTCCTGAATGCTTACCAAAGTCCATATCTTTAGAAGGAAGGAACTATTATGCTGGTTTTAAAAAATATTTCATTTTCTCAAAATTAAAACTCTCTCTCATAGATTTCTAATTATTTCTTCTATAATACAATTAATCTTCTGAACAAAAGTTCACTTCTCCAAGGGTGCCTAATCTGGACATTGTTTTGTCTGATTTATTATTAGCTGTTTATCATGTAAGTATGAGTGGTGTTTCACTTAACAATTTCATGATCTTTATTAAATGGTAAACAATTCCACAGTTAGTGAAGTGAGTGAAGAAATTGATTAACCCACAGATTATTTTCCCTAATTCACTGTAAACTTTACAATACTAGTTTGTTATCTTTACTCAATCAGGACAATAAGGCCTTCACTTATTTCAACATACATTGATACCAAGACAAATACCCTTACCTTCAATGAAGTGTAATGGTGTCAAGAAAGAATGGCAAGAAGCAAACACAGACTGTGTGCTCATAAGGGTACGAACCTTTCTAAAGAGAGTGCAGGTCATGCCTAAGCGAGCGATACTCTCAAGATCCAGCATAAGCACAATCTTCAGCAAAACATTATGAGGAAGACGTGGTAAGTAGTCAAGTTGTCCATTCACTATGTTAAGCAAGTAGTTAAAAATGTTCTCTCCTTGAACACGTTGAATCTCACCTGAGCAAAGATGACAGATATATCTACTAGACTTTTTACAATAAAAGCAAGGGAAAATTATTACTTCAATAAAAGCCTGTCAGGTTATGTGCACACCTCTGAGTATCTATCTATCCATCATCCATTCATCCACCCACCCACCCACCTACTCATCCTTCCATCTATCTATCCATCCATCCATCCATCTGTCTATCTATCTATCTACCTATCTATCTATCTAATTTAATCTATCTAATTTCACTATGACAAAATACAATCAGCAGTTTTATTTTTATAAATTCACCTAAAATTTTGAAAACAAAGTTCTGAAGCTTCACTCACTCAATCACCTGCTTGCTCACACATTCACTTGCTCGCACTTTGATCACATACAAACACATAGCAATCTTTCAATAAATGTGATATTTGACCTAATTAAGAAATGTGAGGTATATGACGCACAAATGCAAACAAAAATGACTACCACTTTGTTAATATTCATAATTAATATAGAAATCAGTGGTCTTGTTGCATGAACAATTCCAATCATAAATGGTACCACCATCTTCACCTATAGACTTTCATGAGATGGGATGAACTATATTATGGTTCAGTGGCTCCTAAACCTTTGTGAAAGCATAACAGTATGAGTGTAACAGTTAGATCATTAATGAAAAGAACCAGTCACATAACAATGACAACTGAGGATGCTATACAGTATTATGAGTTATGTTATATACCATCATCACCTAACAACTTGTCATTTGACCATAACAGTGAAAAGTTTGAAAAGACTAAACATTTGGATGCCAATATTATTTATCTAATTTTGTGTGAAATCTATGCTGCTTTAGTCATAATTTATTTTTTTTAAAAAGGATATTGTAATTTTGAAAGGTTGTTTCACTTTAAGTTGGTGTTTACCAAAGCATGCACCTTGGCATCCCAGGGTAAAAACAAATGGTAGGTGTTTTCTGACTTTGGTCACCACTGAAAATATCCTGATACACCATGGGCACCATGAACTGAGAAAATTTGGGAACCACTGCTTTAAGTTATACTATTTTGATCCCTAATCCAAACATGCATTATCATGGGGTCCAATCCTGTATAAAACTGATTCATTTAAATACAGACTTTATAATTTCTTATTTGCATCATTTCATGTTTTAATTAAAACATAAATATATATACAAAGAATACATCTGAGATTGTA
This sequence comes from Sinotaia quadrata, assembly GCA_028829895.1. NCBI lineage: Eukaryota > Metazoa > Mollusca > Gastropoda > Architaenioglossa > Viviparidae > Sinotaia > Sinotaia quadrata. The sequence goes on from CM054177.1 coordinate 72,591,986, forward strand.
ATAACCAAGATACAGCAAATGATATTCTTTACAGAAAAGCTAAATGCAGATAATAACCAGTTTAAAATGATAACTTCAGTTCAAATATAAAAATAATTAATTTTGATTTTCACCATTTCTTTTGGCCTTAGAAAAGGAAACAGTGTTCTCATAATGCTTCACCTAACACTGACAGAAGGAGCCAAGGGAAAAAATACTAAGAAAATATTCCCTAGGTTATATACTCTACTTATAAGTCTGCCAAATGATGTATATAATTTACTCTATTTACTTTTTAAAATTATTCTTACTTAAATAAAAATATGAGTCCAAAAAGCTGTAAAACTTACTATGAAGTCTTTCATCATGTCTGAATTCTTCCCATGTGTCTCGAACTTCTGAAGGTGCAGGATAGTGATCGGGCCGTGTTGGTGGCACCACTTTCCAGAGACGGAATATCATCTACAGACCCCCCAAATTCTTTGAAAACATTTCTTTTAATATTATGATTAGTGAAGACAAAAATAAAAGATAAAAATTGAGAGATAAAAATTGTACATTCATTTATCTAACACAGAGTAGTCTAACTTATTCAACCCTGAGGGCCACATAAACCCCAAATTTTAAAGTTCATGTGCTGTTCAAGATAAAAATTAACTATTCCATATAATTAAAGAATTTTTTTGTATAAGCATGGGCCACAAAACAACTATACATGGGCCACATTTGGCCTTCAAGATTTCAGTTAGACTAAGCTGATCTAATGTATTTGTAAATGTAAACATACTCACCAACGACAGCTATAAAATGAGAGTTACCAACTGTTAAACAGTTATAGTTGCTTTGCAAAGATCATGGAAATTTGTATAATCATCATAAAATTATTAAATATGAAAGCTGTATGATAATTATAATCAAGCAATTAATCTATAAAAGCTAAATGTCAAAATAGAACAAGCAATAAAATACATTATAGAACAGTTAATGGGTAATTGTGGCTTTTAACAATCCAAATTCCTATACATTTTTTAAATTTAAAAAGAGTTACATAATTACTCATTTTAGGACATATCTGGGGTCAATTAACTTCCTGTTGACAATTGCAGTGCATGCTACCATAATTTTAAATGAAACTGCCCTTAAAATGTCAGGGAAACCAAGAGTACCCACTACAACAGTGAACATTGAGACAATTAACAGTCGAGGAATGGAATTTTATGACTATGCCACAAGAAACTGACTCAAATGATGGCTGTACACATTGGGTGGCTAGAGTTTGATTGCTTATGAATACATCTCGGTGGCACTTGTCATCAACCATCATCAATCTGTCATGTATAGGTAAAGAATTGACATCATCACGTAATTGTGTAGGGACTGCAACTTCCATAAGTCAGTTTGTGCAGGATCATCCTTGGATAGTATAGTAGCTATCTTATTATATTAAATTATAATCATGACATACTGCTGCTGTAATGATATGCCATAGACTATCATAGCACAAGAAGAAGGTGTTGCAATAAAAGGAACTTTTACTGATAAGTGCCATTTCTACCATGAAATTTCACCAGTGTCTTTCAATGTATGTGAGGCATACATTGAAAGACTGATGAATTTGGCAGAATGGACACAACTGGTCAACCAATTGTAGATGAAGTTGATGAGACTAAATACTTTGATGGCATATATCATGAAGGCCTATAGTGTGACAGCCATTTGGTGTTTGGTGGGATTGAGAGAGTTTCTGGTAAATGGTTTCTCACTGAAATCCCGAATCATATAGCAGCTACACTGGCAGCAGAAATTTTGCACAAATATTGTCTGGAACTCATATTGTACTTGACAAATGAGATGCATTTACCAATATTCTGAACATTAACAGTCATCCAACAGGCCAATTTTCTTGATTCAAATGACAATGATGTTCATATCCAGCAATGGAAAACCTTATATGATGGCCAAGCAAAAGCTTAAGAGACAATTCAGTGCTAGCTCTGCATTGTTTTCATCATATGTTTACAAATATGTTTTAAGAAATTCCATCAGTCATGGTAAAGTTTTGAAATGTTCCTAACAGGGATTGCTGAAAGTTAACATGTTTGAAAGAAATGGGCTATTATGTAGATACTGTAATGATAATTTTGTGAAAGAAATTTAAGTAATGATTTTAAATGCACTGACAATTTTTTTTTTTATAACTGGTATAAAATAATAAATAAATTATATATTCATTTAGGGTGTTAGCAGCTCAATTACCCATTATATGTTGTATTGAGTTTTATTTTTAAAAATATCAGTTTGTACCCCATAATTCTTAACTGAAACTTTGACAAATGTTATACTAGTTTTAAAGCCCTTTTGTTCTTGCACTAGCATAAATGTCAGTTATCTTGCTTTATAAGTTCATATAGGTTTATATACTACATACAAATTGATTTTAATTCCTAGTTTACCTAACTATTAATGACAGTCATAAAGATGTTATAGATTGTAAACACTGACAGTCTTTGAATTAATATGCAATTATTTTATAAATGGTGAAAATAATTATCATATATATTAATGTGTGAATATAAAAGAAAATATTATTTTGTTATAAAAAAATATAGTTACTAATGTAGTAGTTAAAACTTTTAGTGCACCAGTTTGCAATCACAGGCATGATGTATTATAAAATTTGCATCTGAATAAACTAATTTTTTAATTGAAGGTATTCCAATTACAGAAGTAATTTATAACAAATATTTTCTTCTCTATAAACTAATAGTAAAGTAAAACATGTATTATATGCATTATACTCCAAAACTGTCATGCACATCGATTGGTTACAATTAAACTTGAGATATAAATAAATATGATTAAAACCGGAATGAATAAAGAAGTAAGTACATACAAATGAGTATGAACAGAAACATATATTTTCGACGTGGCAAATAATTTATGCGCAGTAATCCTCCCTGGAAAAGATTAACTTTTTCGAAATTAAAAAACAAAACAAAAACAAATCTTGAGGATTCTGTTAAGATTAACATATAACTCCATTAAAAATACACTTACGTGACTTGGCGTTAAAAAAATATGAAAAAAATCCTTGCTTGGTGGATTGGCAACCCCAGTATAGTCTACTAGTGCTGCGTGTTCGTTTAGCCACGGAGTATAAGACGCCATTTTAGAAGCCCTCAGCGCGTCACCATCTCAACGACCTTGGCAGGTTTTGCAAAGTTCGACGATGGAAAGAAACGAATCCAGAGAGAGGGGGGGGGGGAATGTATATATTTCATCTCGCCCCCGAAAACAAGCAAGCAAAACCAGTCACATGGTAAACAGTTAAATGATAAAATAAAACTAGTTTGAAAAAAAAAATAAATACAGAAGCATAAATTATGGACAATCCTTGTTGATCCTCCACCTAACGTATGCACTCTTCATGAACTTTTTGTCCTTCTCCACTTTATATATATATTTTTAAAAAAATGATGCTTGATGCTAGCGTTTCTGTGTCAAGTTAAACTTATAATTTCTGATGTTGGACAATATCAGTGCTAAACTCTGAAGTTTCTGTAATTTGAGCCGTATGAGACTTTTTTTTTTACAGGATCCGAGGCCGTATTTACACTGTTAATAACTAAATAAGAAAATTAATTCATATATTTTACTGAAGACTTTATATTAATAATTGTAAATAAATATATAATTATTTTACTCAGCAAGGTCATTTAAAAAATTAACTGTTACATAGGCTTATTACTTGCTGTTATGTTGTGGTAGATCTAGTGTTTACAACATGTTGCGTACAAGTTGCCATGGCTACCTAGTTTTAAATGCATTTGAATTAGGGTTCACGATGTCGCGCAGTGAGGAGGGGAAGGGCCAATGGCGGGAGGGGGTATTTAACGTGTGACGTCACACAATAAAAACGAGCGTGGAATGCTTGTTTTAAAAATAATGTAGGGGTAATTACATATTTTTTACCTATTTCTGAACATCCTGATTTGCTTGTCGATAACTATCCGTGATTAGACAGATGCCGAGGTTGCCACCGTCTCAGAAGAGTTTAGAGTAGAATGATTTTAAAAAAATAAAATTGAAACTGTTAACTACAGCTTTTTTGGGTGTCTTTTCATGTTATTAAAGCTGTTTTGCGTCTATTTTAATGTTATTAATAGAATGGTATTTTTTAAACTCGAAACTGTGTTAACTACAGCTTTTTGAGGTGTCTTTTCGTGTTATTAAAGCTGTTTTGGATCTATTTTAATGTTATTAATTACAGACGCTATATCGGAGTTTTACCACACACACACACACACACACACACACACACACACACACAAAATCACACTTTAAGAAAAAAGTGTAGACGAAACAAACTGCAAGCTTCTGTTTGATTAAACTTACACGTTTAGAAAAGTACATAAGAGACAAGTTTTCACCATCCTGACAATAATGTGACGAGATAAAAGACACGCGAGTTTTGCAAGCTGAAAGACGGCATTGGTCCGCAGTGACAGCTTAATCTTTTAATATTTTTCGGTGCTGGGGATGATCCAACTTGGTGAGTAGTGCAAAGGTTGGCCTTGTGTCGTGTTGGGATGACACAAAATGTAAAATATCAACTGTAAGTTTTTTTTTTCATTAAAACGTTTAATTGACACCACCGAAGTGCTATATTATAAACGGTTCTAATACAAAGAGGCTTCGAAGCTTAATGACTTTTTTTTTTTTTTTAAAGAGAGGTCTTTTTAAAAAGAAAGATGGGATAAGGGGAGAGAAGAACGTTGAGGATTGAGCCAGCGTACGGCATTAGTAACATTTAGATTTACGCTGTTGAAACCATACAAGGCGTCCAGTGCTACATTACTTTTTATCTTCGTGATATTTCGACAGCCCATAGTAATGGATAAAAATAAATACATCAGTCTTTATTAAACGCTTATGTGCTAGCATCTTAACTAGGCAAGCAGTCCTTGTAAAAGCGTATTTAATTAAACTATTTTTCATAAAAGATGCGTGTTTCTTGACTGTATAGTTTAATGACCTACATTACATTTACTTTTAAGTATTACCCCACAAATTATAGAAGAATGGCTCAACAACACCAGACAGCCGCAGACAAAAGAGAGAAGAAAATCAACACCTACTACCACCACCACCAACAGCATTGACAATGATGGTAGAACTGAGAGCATCTATATCCACAGTGGGAATTTTTTAATTACCCATTTGCAGACATGATTCCACTGCTGCTCGACCACCTGCACTAGCTGTCAACACCCGTCTACGCACATCCCAATGGACAGCGACGACGACAACAACAATTACAAACACAGTGAAATTGACAGGGGGTTTAACATCTCGGTATATGTATTCACCAGGTACAGACTTGGTGTGCGACTGGCCTGGGCTCTGCAAGATACTCCCCACCATCCCCTTTCGAATAATGGGGACAGCGACAATGGCATTATCAACACCAACCACACGACATTCGCCCACGGACAGCCGGGCTAATGCATGCTTCTGCCAGCCATACATGAGCGCCCACCATTCATCATCAGCACTCTACAACAATCTTTCAACAATCTTCCACTCTCAATTTCATTCTTCCATTTTCAACCCTCTCAAAATTGTCACACCTGTTGCTAGGCAACGAAATCGGCCTAGGTCGGAAGCTGCCATCGTCTTTATCATAGAAGATATATATTATAATTATTAGCGTGAAGTGATGCTATCAATATAAAACTGTTTGCATGAAGTGTTGCTATCAATATAAAACTGTTTGCATGAAGTGTTGCTATCAATATGCAATTGTTTGCGTGACGTGTTGGCATTAATACTTAACTGTTTGCGTGACTTGTTGCTGTCAATAGATAATTGTTTGCGTGACGCATTGATATCAATAAGGCATTCTATACTTTTCGTATATTGACCAGGTTAATTGTAAAATGATCGTACATTTAATGGTTCCTTTGTTACAACAAATGTAAGACAATATTTTAACATCAGAATATTGAGTGTCACTCACGTGTTCCTTTATTTAAAAATAAACAATCAAAACAATAAAATGCAAGCAATAAATGATACAATTTAATTATAGGACTATTTTACAACCATTTAGAAATGGAAAGGCTTGATTAGTTATATAATGACAAGAAAATCGATACATTGATTGCAATGTACTAAACAACTAGTGTTTGTATAATAAATAAGTGGAAACAATTTGTTATATAATTTTGGAGGAGATGAACTGTTAGACACCTAAAATAAATATTACAAATATATTTTAGTTATTAGCTGGAAGTCATAAATGTTTAAAACGTTACTCACGTAAATTTAATCAACCAGACTCTTCAACACCTAGGCTGGATGTTTTCTTCACAGTAGCAGTAAGTGTGAACAGAAATGTTTTAAAGTCTATTGCCCATGCACAAGAATAAACCATAGGTAGAGAGTAACACTCGGGAATTACCAACAGAATGTCGGAAGTGGCTTAGCCGCCGGCAGAGAAGAGCAAAAAGCCAAATAAAGGGGAAGTAAGCCCATACCATGTTATGACTGAAAAGTGGCAATCGGCTTCTTAGCTCCGAGAGTACAAAGATAATAATGTATGACATACAGGTCATGTGACAGGAGTTGAAATAATGCTTGAACTAAATTATAAGAATATTTTTTTCTAAGGCAGGTTATCTTGAAGAGAATAGCCTGACGTTAGTTTAGAAAATCTGAGTAAGAATGTGTTTGAAGTCATACTGACTTTTAAAATTAAAATGATTAAGAAGGATTCGTAATTATCACAAGATACAGCGTTTCAGACCCTTTTGGGCAGAAAAGGCAGGAGTATTTGTTATTTTATTGTATGCAAGAAAGGTGATACAATGTTGATTCAAATTTGTACTTCTTTGCAGGGTTAGAGCAGTGAAAATGCAAACAGGAATTAGTCCTGTGGACTCGTTCGTAATTATATAATTTTTACAAGATATTTAATACTGCAATGGTTGGATTGCACGTTTCCGTTTCCCGTTTCTTTGGTTTTTTTTCCATGTTTCGTTGTTTGAGATCTCAGCTGGAGACTTCAGTTTAAAATCGAGCTTCATGATTCATGAGCTTCGATAGAAAAGAATCAGTCGGTGCATTCTTTGAAGACATATGACGTCAGCGTACCGGTATTTATGCAAGGTAAGTTCCCTATTTTAGTTAGCGTTGGAAGTGTGATCCTTTCCGGAAATCTTCAGAGAAAAATATTAATGGAGGAATATTCGTGTTCGAACTGACTGTAGTGAGAAGGGGAAATTGTCACTATAACTGAATTGATTTAATGAATTGGAAATAATAGGAGTCACATGGTAGCTTCAGATGTGTTACTGAAATTGCTTTTAACACTGATCTAACATTTAATTATCTTTTATTATAAAACATTTTATTAAGTTTTCATCTACGTTTTGCCTCAGTCTTTATTATTCTCATTTTACGTAAAATCCATATTGTAATGTGTGTATTGTCTTTATTATTGTTATATATTGGTGGATGACTTTCTGCTAGGGGACTAATAGAATGAGTCACTGGAACAGGGCTTCACCCCAAAATAGTCCTAGTTATCCTATAATTTTAATTAAATAGGATCAGCGAGTGACCTATCACAATTTTAAAAAATCTTTTAAACTTATATAATGTACCTTTAGGACTTTTACTAATATTGTTACAAATCAAATGCATCCATTTCTCAGGCAAATAAAACTAAATGTTGTAATATTTCAAAGATATTAAAAAAAAAATTTAAATAACCAGAAAAAATCCAATCATTTATTTTCACATCTTACATGATTTAAACAAAGATGTTGATTTTCCAAAATGAGCAAGAATGGCTTCTGCCAAATCACTATTATTTCTGGGAGCGAAGATAATTTTGACATGAGCTTTGTGCGTTGTTCCCATTGTACCCACCACCTCAAAGTCCTCATCACTGTAGATGACGGGTCTCACAGTTTGACTATATTTATTCGTGCTATACTGTAGGTTCGGTGTGGAAATTCTATTGTACATTATGTCGTACCAACTATTTCCGGGTGCGTGCTCCTCGACCCCTTTCTTAGTCAGTCCCACTGCAAGCCAGTTGCTATGGAAGATGAAACTAAAGGGAGCTGACCACATGACGACCAAACGACGATTCTTACCTCGAATGGACCAGGAAACGGTTCCTTCTGAGCCTGCGATAGAATAGGCTGTCTTGCGAGCGACCTATGGAGAACATTGTAAATTTAGAAAAAAAGGGTTTGTATCAATATCAGTAGACTTTTTCTATTATTATAGGCAAACACAAATAGCTAATACTGAGTACTGTATGCTAATAATTTAAAATAAATATCAAACCCGTATTCAGATCGTAAGAAAATAATAGAAGTCAATGAAATTAATAAGATGAAGTTACAAAAATTCTTAATTAACTTATTAAAGTTAAAGAATAGTAATAACATTTTGAAGAAAAGAACCATTTGTAAAATTTCGTGAAAAACATTTTTAAAAAAAGGAATAAAATCAAAAGAAATAGAATGGCACTATTTGTAATAAAAGCTTGTTAGGTTGTTAAATATATATTCCTTGCATTGCGTTGGAAAAGAAGAAACGCATCCTCTTTTCTTCTTGCAGTTAATTCTTTACACAAATATCAATTTCATTGTGTGTGTGTGTGTGTTTTTTTTTTAAATGATTCTTCCTTCAGTCAAGGGAATTAACTCGTATCACGCGGGCATTAGAGTTGCATTTGCCTTGTGGATTTCTACGAACATAACACGATAGATTATTTCCATCATCGTAAACAATGTATTCTCCACATTTTTTCTGTTATTGTATTTGTACGTATCAGGTCTCTGCCTGTGAAGATAGTAATATAAGTAATTAATTGCTCCAATTAATTTTAATAATTGAATTGGAAGTCATATAGTGTTTACCCTCATGGTTTATTTGTGTGCATACGGTAAATATTAGTAAACACTCTGCGCCTGGTGTTGATTGAGGGGTATGTGGGTTTGCTGAACGTGTTTTTGTGAGAACTGCCGTACTTGTTACAAACTGTCCATATAGTGAACCGTGCAGTGCTTGTGCATTTTCGAGAATTGTCCAGAGACTAGTGAAGAAAATATGTTTTTGTGTGTGTGTTGCAGTTCGCTATCTCTGAATTATATGTTGTGGCGAGAGTGACACGTTTTACTTTACGATAAACGTTTCTTGGTTGCTAGATTAATGTAATTTAGATTTCAAAACACTTTGTACTAAACTTTGCTACACAAAATTCCACGCAGACACACACAACTCCATGGAATCCAATCTATTTTTAAAAGTGCAGTTCTCTCTCTTTATCTATGAATCATAGAAGCACGTAAAGTTGTGTGTGTGTGTATGTGCGTGTGTGTGTGTGTGTGTGTGTGTGTGTGTGTGTGTGTGTGTGTGTGTGTGTTAATAAATATTTTAATCTCGAAATTTTGATTGAATGGTTTTGCTATCAGTAGCACAGATACAAGCAAACATTAACACACCTTTATGCATGTATGCATGTGAAACTGATTATAGTTGATAAACCAGTGTTATACCGATTAATTCTGACAGCTAATATATCTTGAAATCATTGATGATTAAAACGGCGATTGCTGCATCTGTGACATAAGACGTAACCAGTTTAAAAAGTTTGTTTTTGGGTCAGCTTGTTGATTTGAGAAGGCTGGTAGGGACGAGATACAACAGATATGATTTCATTCCCGAAATATAAATAGAAAGATAATTTACAATAAAGAGACATCATTCGATACGTAAAATAATAAGACAACGATAACAAGTGGCAAAGTTGTACAAGTGTGTTTACAGTGGAAAATGTAAAAGACAACGATAACAAGTGGCAAAGTTGTACAAGTGTGTTTACAGTGGAAAATGTAAAAGACAACGATAAGAAGTGGCAAAGTTGTACACGTGTGTTTAAAGTGGAAAATGTAAAAGAAAACCCCAAACTCACCCTATTCACTTCGTATAACAGTAACAACAACACCCCACCCCACCCCACCCCGAAAATGTTCCAAACAAATGTTCTACAAGAATTTACAACGAATTCCGCTCACCACGACCTCTTTCTTTGATGGTAAGATTACACTCGGAGGAACCGAGACCTTCCCCGCATATATTTCTGTGGCAGGATATTCAAGTGGAAACTTTGTCCAGTTTTCAATTTCGATGCCACAAGTGACTCTATAGCCGTCATTCATCAATGTATTTATAGGAGTGCCCTCAAAACTTGAACCCTCGTCGACAGCACAATTGGCCGCACTAAGTACAGCAGGAGAAAACGCAGCACTTGGAAGTGTTTCTTTCCGTACAGATACATAAAACAAATAAACGAAAGAATTCAGCAATAAAAGTCAAGTGAACGACATTATGAGTCAATAGAAATTAAGAAACACGACGGAAAATTTCAAACAGTGTGTTTACGAACTTGCGGTTTTCTCTTTCAGAGTAAACAATCTTTAGACAAAACATCCCGTCCCTCCCAAACCACGTTGTATCAAGTATACATGTCGAATTCAAAATAAGAATTAATAGTCATATTCAACCCATGAAACATATCATTCTAACCGGGGTGGGTGGGTGTGTTTTGCACACTCTCATAATAATCTACTTATATATTTATAACTAGCAGATATGTCCGGCGTTGTTTGTGTGAAAAAAATAATAACTGAACTTTTAATGGCTTTCGTCAATTGAACAAGAAATAAGTTTCATTAGTTCTATATAAATATGTATAAATTTATTGATAAATCAACTACCGAGGCTAATCCATTTGATATATAATATGTTTGCGTTAACTGCAGCCTATAATACTCTCCATTTCGCTGTACTCGTAGATGACGTGTTGTTTAAATATGTCGTGTTTATTTGATTCCCTTTTATTTTACTAAAACTGATATTATCTGGTAGATGACGTGTTGATTAAATATTTCGATTTTTACAGTCTGAGGCACATGGCAAACGATAGTAGTTTTATTGTCTTATTCAAACTAAGGGTGAAATATTCTTTATGAAAAGTCCATGTGTAAAATGTCTGGCCATCCATTACCTCTTCCCTTCACCTCCATAAACATGCTATTCTCTGGTCAGAACTCTGTTGTTATTGAACAATCACCCGGGCTACATGCTGACATTTTCTTTGCGAAAAGTCCATATACAACAAGTTCGGCAACTGCCTGCTTTTTATGCTGAACATCTGCAGATCTTCCAAAAGGGATACAATTGTGCGAAATGAAACATATTTTTCTTGATTTGTCTTTTATAAGAAAAAAAATATTTATAGGTTTTGGAGCGTAAAATCCCAGTTCAGGCTTCTGAGCATAAGTCTAAAAGCTTCCCGTCAAGACGAATCCATTGCTATATGATATATTGGGTGTAAAATGAGAATTGTTATGTTTTATAACAGAGAGTCAAACAGACGTTCAATTAGATAGGTATGGTACTGTGAGCTACAAAGGATCGAATATACTTATTATGTGATTGTCTTTTTGAGTTTGTGTGTCTTGTATGCGTGTGAATTTGTTTGAAGCTGGAAGCCAGCTTACACTTAAAAAAATATAACAATTAAAATCTATTGCTTCTGTATGAAATTTTGCAAAATAAGATTTATCTAACGTGAATGACTCAAGTAAACTTACCAAAAGAGAGAACAACAAATGTAAGAATAATCCACTTCATTTTGTCATGAACACGTGTAGTTCTCAGAGAAAGCGCTGAAAAAAATAAGGAGGCAACTGATGCATTCAAAAGCAGACAACTAAAGGCACCAAGAAAGAACACATTAATTACTTAATTTATAGAAATTTAAATAACTTTTAAGGATATTAAAATAGATCTGTACGAACGACTATTCCAACGTCAGAAAGTTGAAAAAATGCATTAAATAATATTGTTTATCGCAATTATGTAAAGCGACAGTATTGCAAACGTACTTCACGATCATAATAAAAATGAAATGGAGAAAAATCCTCCTGACACATTATGAAAAATGCATTTATGTATGTATGTATGTATGTATGTATGTATGTATCTATCTATCTATAACCCTCAGTAATTTGTGTGTAACTAATGGGGAGCATTTCTAGAAACTATTTTAAAAAATAGTAGAAATACGTATGTAATTGTTAGGCAGAATATTATTATTAAATTATGTTCTATATTGTTTATACATATAAAATAAACACATAGATTGTAACACTCAAGTTTATCCAGTATAGCTAAAAATAATATGCCGCCTAACAAATAATATGCCGCACTCGTATATATATATACAGAAATGCGCACCTTGAGCAAATGGCCGAGGAGTGGTCTCTCTTTGAGACCTGGCAACAGTGGTGGCAGTACGTCTCACTCACACGAGAGGTCGCATTATATAATCTTTCTTTTGTGTCACGTGATTACACAAGCAACACACCGACACTAACTGCAAGAGCAATACTCCCGCCATCATTGCATCAGACTGCCACCCTCCCCAAAGTCAACAAGGAAGAGGAAAATGAAATCAGTTTTGAAGTATTATATTCTCATTAGTCAACGTACGATATCCAGAATTTAGAGTTAAATAATGGTGAGTCCATTGTCCACTTTGCTGTGTTTGGTCTGGTGCAGTTATGAGTAGGTTGGCTTGTTGGTCTTCACTTGTATCTCTTATACATACTTTACAAAGACTAGAAATCGTCTAACGTAAATTTGTCGAATACTGCTTCACAAAAAACTGACAAAATCCATCCATCCATCCATCCATCTATCCATCCATCCATTCATCCATCCATCCATCCATCCATCCATCCATCTATCTATCTATCTATCTGTCTGTCTGTCTATCTATCTATCTATCTATCTGTCTGTCTGTCTATCTTTCTATCTATCTATCTATCTATCTATCTATCTATCTATCTATCTATCTATCTATCTATCTATCTATCTATCTATCTATCTATCTATCTATCTATCTATCTATTTAGTCATTTAGAGTTGTCTCAAGTTTTCTCACAAATACACTCTTCAGTTCAGAGACTTGGAAGAATATGAAGTACTAATCATAACTGTCATTAAAAACCATTACATTTATTATTATTATTTATTTTTACATACAAATACACAGAGTTATAATTTTAAATACACCACACTCTGTCCCTCTCTCTCTCTGTCCGAAAACCATTTATGCTTGTAAATGTGATACTAATATATCATCAAATAATAACTCATGTGTTTACAACATTAAACAATTTAAATTCAAATCACTGCCCATTCCTATAATGCTCCAGGTGCAATCTTGAATAAATTTTAATAAAATCAAAACTAGAAATTATTGAACCTGAATGCTTAAAAAATATTAATTAAAGTTATGGCTGGAAGCAGTTTAATTAACTTTTTGGCTAAAAGCTATTATTAAACTTATGCTGCAAAGAAATTCATTAAACTTATGACTGAAAAGAGATTAATTAAGCTTATATTTGCAAAGAAATCAATTAAATTTATATTTGCAAAGAGATCAGTTAAACTAATGTTTGCAAAGAAATTATTTTAATTAATGTTTGCAAGGAGATCACTTAAACGTATGTTCGCGAAAAGATCAATTAAACTTTTGTTTTTAAAGAGATCAATTAAACTTATCGATGAAAAGAGATTAAATAAACTTGTGGCTTTAAAGAGATTAAGAAAGAAATTAATTTATTTAATTAACCTTTTGGCTAAAACCTATTGTTAAACTTATGCTGAAAAGAGATTAATTAAACTTATATTTGCAAAGAAATCAATTTAATTTATGGTTTGCAAGGATATCAATTATTCAATTAATCAATTATTTTGCGAAAAGATCAATTAAACTTATGTTTGTAAAGAGATCAATTAAACTTATCGATGAAAAGAGATTAAATAAACTTGTGGCTTTAAAGAGATTAAGAAAGAAATTAATTTATTTAATTAACCTTTTGGCTAAAACCTATTGTTAAACTTATGCTGAAAAGAGATTAATTAAACTTATATTTGCAAAGAAATCAATTTAATTTATGTTTGCAAGGAGATCAATTATTCAATTAATCAATTATTTTGCGAAAAGATCAATTAAACTTATGTTTGAAAAGAGATCAGTTAAACTTATCGATGAAAAGAGATTAAAGAGATTGTGGCTTTAAAGAGATTATTTACACGGAGAAACCAGGTGATCCACACCTAGCAGATGTTGTTATATAAAAAAATCGCAAATATTTAGGCAATTTCAACTTTTCTTATAAATGTCGATATATTTAGCATTAAAATAAAAAATAAAATAAAAGTTCTTTACTTAAACACGAACAAAGCGACAACCCAAAGTGGCTAATATACTTAGTTCCCAAACCCGGTCATGGGATTGAAGCGTGCGCAAATAACGACTGTATACTGGGGTCAGTTGGGGGCGAGCCACATATCGGTTGAATTAGTGTAAACTAATTAAGGGAACAAAATATACGCCGATCCTAGAGGCAGCACTAACTAGACTACTCATGATTATGCTAAGTTGATTAATTATTCCATTAAATTATCACAACACGTATTAACTTATCTATAGAAGGCCACGTGATATGCTATTAGTATTAATATTGAATATAATATCTACATTAATAATCTTAATAATTAATACTATAACAGGGATGTTTATACACTACACCTAACAAGCACCGCATGGAGTTCCATAGTAACATTCTTGTGTTGTTATTTCAGCTAAAGGCAATTATTTTAATATCATTGTTTAAGTTGTCATATTTATAAATTGTTATTATTTATTATTCATAAGTAAATACTGAATTATAAATAAATAAACATAGCAAACTACAAAATACCATTTTAAAATACATAAAAAGCAGGCAAACATTAAATAAATGTAAGCATTTGATTAATACATAATAAGCAGGCAAAACACTAAATAAATGTAAGCATTTGATTAATACAAAAAATGCAGGCGTATTGTAGATGCAGCATATAATTCAATTCATCAGTGCCCAATCACTTTGCAAGACAATATTGCTAATACAATCTTGGATGAAATAATTACAATGTAATTCTGCTCGCTACAATCAGACAAATTACGTGAAGTTCTGAAAGCAATAATATAAATCAGTCTTCACTGCAGTCAGTTTAGATTTAGAGCTTTACTCGCTCAGTCAACAACACAACATAATCACTTGGGTAGAGTCCAGTCATTTTTTGTAGATCGCAACACTTCTTGATTTAACATGAAACCTCGACGTACTCTTTATGAGAAAGACCCAGATGGCCTTGGGAAAATACTAATGTCAGTCACGAATATAATAAGCTAGTTCTTTTGCTATAATAAACGACATCGATAAATTACGAATATATTATACGAAAGTGCGAATATAAGTTACAGGTAATTTAGACTGCTGTTTTATCAGTCAATACAGATTTTCTTTTGAAAGCTCGAAGTTGCGAGTCAAGCCATTAAATGTTTAAGAGAGATGGACTGCATGTACTATGTGCGAGCCAAAGCGCCCAAATGAAATAATAAATAGACACTAAAGTGTTTGGGAACAGAGGCTTACTGCCTATTCTGGGTGAGGGGGCAATTTTAGGACACTATATTCAAAACAAAATCATTCTAAACTTTGTTCTAATCTCAGACAGAATGATACCTCTATTTTTCTATATCTATGGTTCTGATAGGAAAATGTGTAACTTCCCTCAGGTTCTATGCCGCAGGTCACCTTTGACCCAATCTTTATTGTAAAGACGGAGCTGGACTTGGGAAAATACTAATGAAATCGCCAGTGTCATTTCTAATTATTTTGTCGCAATAAAGGACCTCAATAAATTACGATTATTACATAGTAGACTTCGGAACTTAGATAAAAGCAATTTATAATTCTGCTTTATCATCTAATACTCTTCTTATCTAATAATGTCGAGGGACAGCCATTATACCTTTAATGTTTTACAAAGTAGACGGTGTTGGTGCGCAGAGTTAATCTCTTCAATGAACTTCCTTCTCCTGAATAAGTAAATTGTTTAATACTTAACCAACAATTTGATGAGAAAACGTAATGCAGCCTTCACGATGTGCATTCTTTCCAGTAGATGGTATGTCTCTTCAAACTAATCATATAAATCTCGCAATTTCGTATTGCTTTTTATATAGTAATTTAATTTTACAAACTTCAATAGAACATAAAATAATACATAAAATAATATATTAAAAACTTCAAAAATATTTTAAATATTTATTTTATGTACACCCCAAACTATAAAATGTCTATTGACATTCAGGTTATTGCACACTTTGCTAATATTCCTAAAACGGGGCAAACATCTCTCGCATCATGTAATCACTCTATTTCTAAATAATATAAAGTTACATGATTTGAAATGACACGAAAATGGACACTCACTCTTATAAAATTGGTTCCTTATTAATGTATCAAATTCCACAAGGAGCAGAATTTAATCCTTGATGCAAACAAGGACCAGTGAGTGAATTACGTACGTCCTCACTGGCGATTAGTGTCTAATGACTCTAATCTGTCTGGCAGGAAGTGATATTCTTTCTGATAACTTTATGTTTCGTCTTTGTCAAATGCTGAAAAACAAATCGGTGCGTTACGGTATTCTGAGCAGAACATGAGAATTTTCAATTTTGTTTTCCTTGTATTTAAGCTGATCATAATAGTATCACAAATGTACTATTATTTCTAGTAATTTCAAACTGACAGTTATTTATAAGAAACTGTTAGACGGAGGAATCTTCACGTGTAGTCTGATTATCAACGATCAAGAAAAAAAATCGATGTTCAGTGAGTCATATAAATAAATACTGAATTATACATAAATAAATAAACATAATACATATGCAAAATACCGTTTTCAAATACATAAGAAACAAATTTATTTTTGCAACAGAAATAAATTTGTCTTTCCAACATTATGTACGAAGTAATTAAGACCCATAATAGTTCAGTTGCTCTGAAATTAGACAACACTACATGTATGTTTCAAGAGGATGCAATCATACAATATGCCTTATTTACTCTAAAGAAACTCCCAAATCAAAATAATCAAATAAACTCTAAATCGTTATGAATATAGTGAGTATAGGACAATGTCTACCGAGAGGGAAGTGTGCGTGCGTGTGTGTGTGTGTGTGTGTGTGTGTGTGTGTGTGTGTGTGTGTGCGTGCGTGCGTGCGTGCGTGTGTGTGTGTGTGTGTGTGTGTGTGTGTGTGTGTGTGTGTGTGTGTGTGTGTGTGTGTGTGTGTGTGTGTATTTTGGGCTATTTTGCAACCGTATTTGTTTTACATTTTTAAAAATTATATTTAAGATAAACATAAAATAAAAGTTGCTCTACACATAGATATAAATTTATATCAGTCTTTTTCTATGTCGATCTATGGGTCTGCTATGAAAAATATGTAAACTTTCCCTGAGCTGTGTAGTAATGTAACCTTTGACCCAATCTTTACGAAAAAGACTGAGTTGGCCTGAGGAAAATACTAAAATCAACCACCCACACCGCCTGCTAGTTCTTTTACCGCAATGAACGAATTTAGTAAATTACGATTATTATGAAAATTAGGATACGAGGCTAATAACGATATTTTATTTTTAAAACTCGATGCTAGGCGGGAGCGCCATTGAACATTTGTGATCAACATTGCAAAATGACTATTAGGTACATTGTACAATTATCTTCCATCTCCTGAATACGTAAATTATTTAATGCGTATCGAAACATTTGATGAGGAAACACAAAACATATTTCACGATGCGCATTTTTATCAGTAGACTGTTTCATTCATCTTTTCAATTTCGTGTTTCTTCTCACTATTTAATTTTAAAAAGTTTAAACGGAACATAAAATAATATATTTTAAACATTAACGTTGAAATATATATCTTCACACACAATTCCTAATATAATTAAGAATGTGTTAGCACTGGGGTTATTGCACTCTTCGTCTCCAAGAATGTAACTACTTTACCTCTAAAAGATATAAAGTTAAAAGCTTTAAAATGAGAAGGAATTAGTCACTCAGTCTTCCATAATGGATTCCTTATAATGTATTAAATTCACAAGGACCAGATGTTCATCCTTCATACAACAAGGACTGAATTGCATAAGCCCCAATAGCGATTAGTCTCTAATCTTTACTTAAAGACTGACAGGAAGTGACTCTGCCTCTCTGATAATCTTACATTTCGAACTTGTGAAATGAAGAGCAAACAAGTCCTTATGTTATGCAATTCTGGGCAGTAAATAAGAATTTTTCATTTTTTTTTTATTGGCTGCGATTACTTGTATTTAATCTATTTCCAGTATTTATAAATAGACCATATTAGTATTAAGAACGCACTATTTCCATTACTTTTAAACTGACCATAACAGTATTCCGAACTTACTATTTCCAGTACTTTAAAACTGACCCCAACGGTATTTATAAATCTGTAATTTTCTTCGTTTTCTTTGTTTATAATAACATAAAAATATACCATTCGCGTCTGTGTGGACTGCTTTTGCAATTAATTTGAAGGTGAAGAGTAATATTAAAATAAAGCCTAACGCATCCTTTCATTAAAGGTTGCTGCTAAAGTGTATTTCAGTATTCAGTGGTCACATTAAGTAAAAATCTAATCTCGAGAATACAAAAGAGATAACATGCCCAGTGACTATAATTCTGTGAAGACTGATTTTTTAGTGTATGTGTGTGTGTGTGTGTGTGTGTCCCGATTGTAATATATGTCGCTTTTGTTCTCAAGTTTGTGTACCTTAGTAAAGTAAATTGTTTCACGAACACGTTTCTTCAACCCACGTGTAGTATTGCAATTTTCGTTTTCGTTGGCCCTATGACTTTTAATTTGCTATATATTATCTGAACTCAACTCTATTGATTTAGTTTATTTGCGCGTTTGAGCTAGATGAATCTGCTACGGTCGAAGATTTATAGATAAGATTATGTCTCTTGTTATCCAGCAAGCCTCTTCAAGACCTCAAGATTGTGGCAATCCGAAAAAGATTAACTTTAAATGGCTGCTGCAATAATACACAATTCAGACACCGGGCTTGTCAATGGAAAGGTTTGGAGTGTCAAAATAAGTAAAAAGGAAAAGAAAAGATAAATTACACAAATTATATCAACAAAAATTAACAAAGTAAGTGACTTTCTTTAGCAAAGAACTTGCCTTAATCACCTGCTGATTTAATTGATTGTACCATATTATCATCATTAAAATACTGCCAACATCATATCAATCTAGGGAATATTTGAACATTTCTGAGTACTTTTTATGAATTGTACTGCACTATCAACCAACATCAAAATGTAGGCTTATAAATAATTCACAAATGAAAGCTGAATATGACAGTCATATGTCATGTCACTTAAGAAAATGCATCTCTGTCAAAATGTTTGCATAGTGTATGATTTACATAAGAATAAATTTTGCAAAATAAATCAGGCATTTATTAATACACAAATTATATCAACAAAAATTAACAAAGTGACTTTCTTTAGCAAAGAACTTGCCTTTAATGGTTTTTAATTAAGGGAAATAACTGTGCATTAATTCAGTGAAATGCAAAGTTATCTACCTCTATTAGTCTGACATTTCTATACTCGATTGTCACTGACGCTGAATTAGAAATGAATGATACAACCAAAGAAAACAAATATAAACACAATTTTCTTGTGAGAAAAGGCATCGGAATTTATCTCTTACAAAACTCTTTCTGAGTTTCCCTACCCACACCCACGTACAGCGTAGAGAGAGAGAGAGAGAGAGAGAGAGAGAGAGAGAGAGAGAGAGAGAGAGAGAGAGAGAGAGAGAGAGAGAGAGAGAGATGGATTAGCGTGCATAATTATAATTTTGTCACGGAAATATTTATTTTTGACTGATGATTACGTCATTTTTATGAAAAAGACTGTGTCCACAAAACAAATATAATGAATTCACTGAATGCGGGATAGGAGGTCAAGTATAATTTACCTTGACTCCATTACAGACCCTGACAGACTATTTACAAATTTCACCCGATTCCCAAGATAAATATTAAAAAGAAATATAGGAAAATTTCAAAAGCAGATGTACAAGGAAGTCTGTACAAGCGTGCAGGCTTTGACGTGGTTATTTACGTCACTAGCAGTCTAAATGTTGTGCTAGATCTCTGAGGGGTGATCATTTGAAATTAAACGTATCCTTTCATCTCCAGTAATCCAAGCATGCCAATCAGCTATGAACCACGTCAATCAGATGGCAATAAACATGTGTAGGTGTGAAAGGTAGCCCTAACCATAAATCCACATCAATGGAGTTAGAGGGGTAAGGTAACCCAGAGGCCTGGGGACCCATTAGAAGTATGTGAACAGTTGAAAATAAGGGAGCGTAGAAAAGTAGCCTTGAATGAGGTGTGAAGGATGGGAGGGGGTCTCTGACAACTTGGAAATCTGGTGGCAACTTACTACATAATTTTGAATGAGTGTGGAATTAATCTTGAAACAGCCTTAAATAGGGAAGTAAACCCATGCCATGTGCTTTTTCTTATCGTCCAAGACACATGCCCATGTGTGTAGAAAGAAGCCCAGACTCCGAAGTAATGTAGATCTGTCTGAATGTATAGCGAGAAGGCTTGAAAAGAGAGCATATGAGATTTTTAAGGAAATTTCTAGGCTGTTGTTACAGATGACTTTCAGATCTTTTGGTTTCACTGAACGAAAGGTACAGAGTTGCATTTTATAATATTTTATGATAAATAATTTTGTGTAAAGTGTAATTATGACAATTTGTCATGTGTAATTAATTCATTTCAGGGTAGTGAAGCTGTGCCCAGAGAAAATGATTTGGCCTTTATATAAGGAACACTATATAGTTAAGTTAGCAGTCTCTGATTGCTGCATTTATTAATTGCAGGATCTTATCTTGTCATATCACATATTATCTTCTTGGTTGAATCGCATCTCATCTTCTTGTCTTGTGGCATCATATTGCTTGAGTGCATTAGCTGTTAATTTGTACGAACGCCACACACTATGTCTTCTTGTGAGCTGAGAAATCTACATGGACTCAGCCAGGGAAGAGCACCAGTGACAGTGCTGAGACTCCACCAGTGTAACTAAGATAAGTAAACAGTACACTGGTCAGGAGTGTGGAAACGGTTTGATAACCGTGTAAAACATTCTATTAATAGTGAACTGTTGGAAACTTTGCGAGAACATTTTGGTAATCGAGAACTGAAAAGATAATCAGGGGAAAATCTAAATAGCTAGGGAAGGCTAAGCTTCTTTCTTATTAAAGATATTGTGAGAATTATAATATGTAGACATTGTAATTAATTGTTGTTTTATATTTTCATTGTTTATTTTTTATATATAAATATTTCTTAATTTTTCACGCGTCTTACGTCATTACTTATCTTATCACCTTCCCTTTATGTAAATTATTCCAGTGTAATCCATCGTAACTGTCTCTCATTCCTGTCTATTATATGTGAGGAAGTGCTTCCTCTGGGGGCAAACGAGCCATGGAAGTGTTGACCTCAATTGGTGACCAACAGACCCGTCAAGGTATATGGTTGTTCTGATATTTGACTGCCCACTGGGTTAGAGCAGAATTGAAGGAAAATGTTTTCTGTTTTTCAGAACATTTTATATTTTTAAAATTTCATTTGCATTGCTTTATGTGCTGAATATAAGGTTTTAAACCTGCGTTCCCAGACAAGGGGGGGGGGGGAAACTCCCTCCAGCAAAAAAAGAACAATAATAATCAAAACGTGATAATCTGTTTCGAAATAAACTATCATACACATTTTGAAATACAGAAGACATTTTTAGAATATAATTCGAAAGTTTAATCATTGAATTTGCATGTTAATTGTATAGAGGACAATTTCCATTTTAAAATTTGGATTGTAGATGAAGTTATTTATTTGAATATATTCTTAAATAGGCATTATGTTAGTGGGCATGGAAAGAAAGGTGAATTTGATAATATTCCATTTTTTTATTTCAAAGAACAAATAGATACTATCTTGAACAAATTGCATTATTTTCTTACTGTTAATGCAACTGGAAACGTTGTGTAAAATACTTGTTAAAACGTACCAATAGCATACATTCAGGATTTATCGATTCTAAGCGCAAAACGGATATAAATATGAAGACAGGCTGAACAAAGTGAGGAATGAAAATAAATATTTGCTAAATACAAACTGAGCGAAACACTTACATTGTCAGCGGATAAATAATAAAATATATCATGCATTAATGCAAATCACATTTTATAAATATATGTGTTTGCTTATACAAATAACAAAAATGATTTCTTGAACCGATACTGTGGATAGTTATTTCGGAAGAGACTTTTTCTGGAATTGCCGTGCCAGATTCGTTTTATTTAACGGAGCAAAAATAATTTTGACTTGAGGCTTGTGTGTCGTTCCCATAGTACCCACCACTTCGAAGTCGTCATCAGCATAGATGACAGGGTTTGATTCCCCCCTAAAGATGTGTCTTGTAAAACGAAGTTTGTCGTCGTAATTTCCATAATACATTTGGTCAAACCAGGAGTGCCCGGGCCCATGAGCAACTACTCCTACGGAGGTCAATCCCACTGCTAGCCAGTTGCTGTAGTAATTAAAGTTATAGGGTGCTGACCACATGACGACAAGGCGACGTTTTTGACCTTGAATGAGCCAGGAGACTGTTCCGTACACACCTGTTGCTGTGTAAGCTGTCTTGTGTGTGATCTGTGTAATAAATTGTTCGATTTCAATTAAAAAGATTTTCGTTGTTAACCAAACTGTTTAGGATCATGTATTCATAAATAATTTGTAGTGAATTTAATCTAAACTTATCATTGGTGTCAGTGATTAATAGGCAGAAGAAATAGTTGTTTTCGAAATTTACAATTATTCAAAGAGTGATATTTGTAAACAAATAAAATAAAAATATAAAGAAATTAAAAGTAAATAAATGAAAGAAATTTATTTGATTCATGAAACATTATTTCAAACGTCCCCAGTTTTAACTATAAAAAAAATGAACTTAAATGCCAATAAATCGATTCAGGTAATCAAGGCATGTAGAATGGCATATCAGGATGAAGAGTATATTTTGACCTGCATTAATATTATACAAGTCCTTGTGGATATGCCCACTGAGCCCATAGTGAGATACGTGAGGAGAGGTAAGAACAATAGTCTCTTGCAGTTCTGACATTTTGGATTTTTCCAATTGTCACTGTTCCCACTCGATGTTGTTGAATTCCTCACCTTAAACATTACGCACTTTATGGAAGATACGGGAACTGCCAGTTGGTGATGTATGTTTGCAGTGAACAAGAGATATGGGTGCTTGAATCCATCTTCAAGAGACATTTATTGGATTATTTTCTGTTGTTATCAATCACATTATTATCTCCCCTGTCATAATCATTATCGCTATTATCAGTGTAACGTGGTGTGATGCCAACGCCACTTTGTTAATTATTATTATTAATTAATTAATCATTCATAACTAATTACAAGTGATGAGAATCTTAATTTATGTCATTAATAATTCTCCAGTAGAGACCATTCGTCTCCCTCACTTGGCGGATATGTGGGCGCTATAAACGCTTTCTCTCTCCCACAACATTAAAGAAAAACAATTACCGTCACACAATGTTCTGTAGGTGGAAAACTTCTTACTAAAGGAGAGAAGACAAATCCGTCTTTCATTTAGCGAGACAGAAGTTTATCAATATGTTTAAGAAATTAAATAAATTTAAAAATAAATTTATTAAATGAATAATCAAATATACAAATGATAAATACAATGAAAAACTTTATTATAGCCTTTCCGATTGAGCTTGGCATTCCATGACACTGTGACAAGAAGTGTGCACACAAAGTCAGGACGACCGAGACTTTGAAGACTCGGCGATCTAATTGCCACCATTTCCTCAAGCATGACACGACGGCCAGCCAAACTGGCTGCAAACGTGTAGCGTCATAACTGTAGTGAAGTCACTCTCCAAAAGAGATACTGTCACAACTTTCAGTTAAGTTAGGCTTAAGTCAACTTCCAAAAGACTATCACACAGCAAAATTATAGTTATACCCTTATGATTAAATAATTCTTTCCAATAATTTATCAAAATATATGTATTAAATTTATATCTTTAAATTTTACTTGTCCTAGTTAATTTCTGTAGAACTGTATGAATGTCAGAGTAAGGGGGCATACTCTTTGAGGGAGGTTGTTTAATTTACCATTCTCCTCTTTCCATCATTTCTAATTCTACTATACTCAGTAACTCTGATGATTGTGGGTACTTTATTTGTGAGTGAGACTGTGTATTGTTGCTGTATAGTTTGGTTGTTCCAAACCATAAGTAGACTGACCTATGCAAATGACCCACACACCACATGTGATGGAATAAATTTGCCTATCGCTATTTTAAAACTTAATTGCTATATAAATGTTAAATTGTCAGAGTAATCCTACCTTGGGCACTCTTTATGATGGTATTTCTTTGTCAGAGTTGGAAGTAAACAACCTGAGATTATGCTAGAAATTGCTGATGTAATGAAAACTCATCCCAACTGGGTGAGTAGTTTTTATTATCCAATGATTATGATTTACGAGAATGAGACCAGCCAATGATATGTGACCTAAATGTTTACCTGCTGTAGAAAATTCTATTCTCTGATCACTTGAATTTGAAGTGGCAAGGAAGTCCAGTCTTGAAAGGCAGCTGTTAGCTTAATGGTAGGTTAACTGACTGGTTGAGAGAGAATGGACTTAGACATATTTAGTGCATTTTGCTATTGATATGTTATACTTGTGTTTTAATAAGATGTATTATGTATGGGTGTGAATTAGATTAATTAGGGATTAGGAAGCTAATCGTTTAAACCCACCCAATCACACATAGTTTTCTCAGTATTATCTATATGTCTTACAAACTATAATAGTTATCTGTCAGTGTCTCTCAAAATCCCGTAAAAACATAATTATTATCTTGCTCTTGCTAAAATCATTCTTGCACAAAATATCATGAAATTAATGCAACATATACCATCGCAAAACGATTTCTCATAGTTCACATTAGCAAATTCAAGTATGAAAACTGTCTTATCTGTTCCGGAGGCAAATAGGTCCTCCTAGTATCGTGACGTATTAACGTTTATAAACGTTTATTCAAACAGGCTCTATTTCAAATCCACCAATACATAGTTTAATTTCAAAGTTATGTGGTTTCCCCAATCACCAGCCAAAAATCAAATGTGTTGACAGGTGTTGACAGGTTAACAGTGATTTCTCATTTAAACAGAGGCAGACACTATGAGGCTTTATCTATTTATGCCATAGTGACACTCTGATGCTTGATCTAATTATGTCATAGCGACTCTGAGGCCTGGTTTAATTATGTCTTAGCGAAAGCTTGAAATATTTACTGTACCAGGTTTCGAGATCAGTGAGTGCGGTAAATTAAAGTGCATATTAAAAATAAAATAGGTTAAAAATTTGGAAAACTAAATTGGAATACAAGAACCTTTTATTAATACATTAAGAAGTTATACTATTGAGATATTATTAAGAGACTAAGATTCTAAAATAATTTAGTCTTTTATTATTAAACATTAAGAAATATGAGAATATTGTGAAAGTATAATAAATTGTTATATGTAATTATTTTAAAAAAATACTATTTTCGGAAGGGGTGTCTTTAGCACGCATTTAACTAAGACATTTAGTAAACTACTGCACAAGCAAAACGCCTTCAATAACAGTAGCGCAGGGAATCTTTTATGTAAAAGAAATATTCTTGAATCATGAATTGAAATGACAAATCTAAATAATCATTAATTAGAAATGAGAACTATTATCTTTTAACTTGCCACAAATAAAAACAACGTCACAGAAATAAAAGTCTCGGCTAACCATGGCTTCTTTCGTTCCCGGCAAAATTGCATTGGGTGGAACGGACACCTCTCCTCCTTTCAATCTTGTTACTGCTTTCACGAGCGGGAACTTAGTCCAATTTTGAACTTCGATTCCGCAAGTCACGTAGTAGCCATCGTTCATCAGTGAACTGAGCGTGGTACCTACCAGGCTTGTACCCGCGCTGATAGCAGCAGACATACTAGAGACAAAACTGATTGCAGCATCGGTGTGCACTATTCCAACATCTTGTACACATAAGACACAATCAATCAAACAGAGTAAGTCAGTAAATTTGTTTTATTGAGAGAATCTTCATAAGATCTATGTCAACAGTTTACTGTTATAAGTAGGAACAACTCTATGTTTAGAGATACATAAAAGATTAAATAATTCATGTAAATTATGAGGTATCATCATGACTTCGACATGAAAATGTTATCGATTCCAATCGAGGTGATTGGCAGAATATGTAAAATCTTTACATTGTTAAAGTAATTCAGAAGATTATCACGTGTCCGGTTATGTTTAACGACTCTGTCCTATATTAGATTACCCAAATACCAATATTGGTTATTATTATCTTCTATTATTAGCGACAGCCGGATGGTCTGACCTATCTTCCACGAATATGCCAAAGATTCGGGCTGTTTTTCAATGACACTCCGCCAGATAAATCAGTCGACGTGCCCAAGCTAGTAACGTTATCTTCCCCTTTATTTATTAGTCAAGATTATGATTCTATTTTTTACGTGGTCTTTTCTGGATTTATTATTCCAGTGTGGAATACTATTTTGGTTAGTTAAAAAATATCAGAGAAAATAAGTATTGCTTTTGATATACAATAAAGGAATAATATTTAAGTGAGTGTAACAATTTTTTAAAATGAACAATTTTCATTACAAATTTTATATATCGAATAATTTCCATCCAGAATAAAACACCATTCGCATTTAACTTATTGATACACAACATGGATTTATTTTTCTAAATATGCTTTTAAAATCAAATCATGTTGAAGCTTATTTTACTCTTCTTGAACTTTTATCTACGTCTGAAAATTAATAAACAAATGAATACTAAGCAAGTCGGCTTACCAGACAAGAGAAGTGAACATAGAAGAAAGATTCGATGTGTGTTCATTTTGCGTCCTGTGCTGGCAAACTGTTTTCTGGTTGTTGTCGTAATCTAGATGTAAAGGTAACATAGTTTATTACCTGCTTAAAAAGCAGTCTTTACGTTGTGCCAGTACGTGATTATTCTGAAACTTATTTTGTGAAATTAAATTGCCTAGTTCTTTGTGTGCTATCGCCAGTATTTATTGTTTAATAATTAAATTAATAGATTATAATAAATGTTATATTACAAACCACAGCTGACATTTTAAAGACTACTGAAGACCTTAAGCTTTTGGGAATGTTTGCTTTTTAATGTTTGGTAGTAAAGATTACGTCAGTGTAAATCACTGATAATTTTGAGTAATCAATAGACGAATCTAGCGATCATTCGTTTTTTGAGATTTCGCTCTTTGATCTTTGCTTTTTCATTCCCCTACCTTTCCCCATTTCATTCCCTGAACTTTCCTTTTAATTCTCTGGCCTTTGAACGAATTTTTACAGTCTTATTGGCATGCTTTCAAATATCTTTCCACAGTAGTAGATTACAATTGTTCATTTGAGATAGTTCTCAGAGGAAGTTCATGTTTGTTTTTGTCAATAAAGAAAGCAAGGAGTTTTATTTTTTAACGTCTCCTTCTATATGGCGTGTACAATAAGAGACATTAGATGCACCTTTATTATATTTGTACTCATTTGACAATGAGTGCTGAGGTCATGATGGAAGGGTACATTTAATTGAGTGAGTAACTTACTCGACAAAGTCGGACATAAAACTTGTCTTAGTTTGGTCCGCAAAATAATCGAGTGCATTAATAAATTACTACACTACACTTTAACTTACATTAATGACCTTAAGAATATTAAAATATGAATTTCTAAAACAATACACTGCAGCCGCTGAAATAACAGAGATATTATCATTAATTTGTAACCTACTTATACATATTTCACACCCGACTGTAAATAATGTGTGTGTGTGTGTATTTCTGTGAGGAGGCAAAATTTCATTTGTAAGACCTGTTACGTCATGTTAAATAGCATTTCCTTTGTCCCTTGACTGATTTTGTCTTACGTATAATCTTAAATCGTTAAAAATGTGTCTTATTTTATATTTGGTATGTTTCATAAGTTTTATTTGAATCACGTTTGTGGTGTGTGAACCATATGCTCTTAAGCAAATTAAATTTTTACCAGAGAATTATAAGATTAAACGTAACGCTAATGATTTGAAACCAAAGCCATTAAAACGGCAAATTCAAAGAAAAGGAAAATGTTACGTGTAAATATTTTATCAAGGACGTGGAATCAGTTTAAAGGTGCAATGAAAGTATATAGTTATTTTAAATTTTGTCCATTTGAAAATAAAAAATTTTAAAAAAATGACTTTCCGGAACCAGCGCAACATAAGATTCAATAAGCTTTAAAAAGAGGGCAAAAACATCTCGAAGTTTAGGATGAACAGCCTTCGTCACGTTTACTAACTGCAATAATATATGAATAATGAAACTATATACTGATCATCAACACTATCTATCTAATATGAATTAATAATTTTGAGTAAAAATTTAAATTGTAGACCTACGAAAGGAATGTAGGATTATGCAGAAGATTATTAATATTAAAAAATATGCAATACAAGGATTGTACATATAAAATACGGTATAAATAAAAGCATACACGCTTAAATGTTTATCCTGTTTATAAAAATAAAACAAAATAATATTTCACCTACTTGAGTAACAAAAATATATTATACTGGAACTCAAGTTAACAAGAGCGATACAAACCTACCACTAGTGCGTGATAAGTAGTCCCCTTTTGAGTCCTGTCAAACGTGCTCCAAGTACGTCTAAATCAAGACAACTCTCGCTTTATAATCTTTGTTCTGTGTCACGTGATATAAAGAGATGGAAATGACAGTGGTTGATGTTTGGAGGGCAGCGGTGGGTGGATTAGTGTGTTCGGATGTATGGATTAAAGTCATTAAACAGAGAGAGATGCATAAAAATAGTATAATTTATATTTATACGTGAAACTGATGATATATTGACGAAAATGATGAATGCGTATGTAAGGGTTTTCATGCCCTGTATTTGCTCCGATTATGCCACAGATAATTTGATTTCCAAATTGAAGTAGATCGCACACTTTGTGTGGTTGTAGTCATGACGATGGTTGTGTGTGCGAGCGTTCTGTGATTGTGTGTATCCGGACTGGTGACTGTATGTGTGAATGTGATTGATGTGGTGGTGTGCGCGTGTGTATATCTCAGTTTCTAAAAATAGCGGTGGTAGAGATCTTCGTAATTATGGTGTGTGAAATTGGGTGTAAGAATGTGCGAGTGACTGTATGTGTGCATATATATGCGTGTATATTTGTGTGTTTGAAACATGAGATTAATATTAATGAACTTAATGTCAAATGCGATGTCGACAGAATACAAGTGAAAACAGTTTCTTAAGTGTGTATGTGTGTGTGTGTGTGTTTGTGTATGAATGTGTGTGCGAATGTGTGGAGTAAAGGAGATTAATTACAGTTTAAATTCTAGCAGCCATTAATTGAAATGTAACAGAACTTAAAGCTATACGGATTCATAAATCCAGAGTTAAGGAAGAATAACTGAAATCTTAATTTTAAAAATGAAATAATATTAATATGTATTATTTAAATTTACATTACAATACAATTACAAATAATGTTGCCAATAGCTCAATGATTTCTTTTGGCAATTCATGATTAATGAAAAATAAATGGCAAATACGTTTTTTTGAATACTGTATAAGAACCAAGGGAAAGAGGGTGGCGCAAAAAGGACTTCCCCTCCAGTGCCTAGGGTTCGATACCAGCTCAGAACGAAACAATGCGTTTTATTATTAACCGCCGTCTTGCTCAGGGTGATGGGTTTTATATCACTGGATTTTAAAAGCGGGTCACTTTGCCCTTACGGTCGATTAACATCACTGAGAATATTGACTGAAGTGGAATACAGGTGGTATGGGGTGGTTAAGGACGACGGATAGAAATCGAAGTATGCGTACTGAATGAGCAATAAATAGTTCAATTCCTTTGAAATTACACACATTACATGCATTTTCCACAAGGAAGCATATACGTAATTTTTGCCTTATTCCATAAGAGCAAACCCGTTGAAAATAATAAAATAAACCCTTAAATAAATAGTGATCATAGTCTATCTTGAGTAAGAGGGGGGGGGGGGTCATTTTGCAACTGATTTTAACATACCTAAAATTAATATTTGAAAGAAACGTACTCTAAAATTCTCGTCATAGATATAAATAGATACTGTATCGATCAATGGGTACTAGGAAAGAAAAGTCAATTGTCTACAAACCACTTAGTTTGAGCGGAAGTAATGTAACCTTTGACCCAATCTTTTCGGAAAAGACCGAGCTGACATTGACTTGTAAAAACATGTCTCTCAACCACTAGTTCTTTTGTTCTTAAACGACTTCGATAAAGAACTATTACCGTATAAGAGATTGCGGATATGTGCAAAAGGAAATTTAGAATTCTTTATCAGTCATTGGTGATTTTCTTCTTTTTAAAACTCAGTGCTGTGAGGGAGAGCTATTGTGCCTTTAATGTTTAAGAGGGATACAGTTACAGGTACAGGTACGAGCAAGAGTAAGAGGGTGGGACACTTTGCATCTCATTTTCACACGTTGAAAGTTATAATGAAAGGAAATGTGTTCAAATAAATAAAGTGATTATTATTTAAAAAACAATTTCAATAGAAAAAATAAAATCGTTTACATGATTAGCATTCTTTTCAACAGACTATACACATTTCCGAACTAACGGTATCATTTTTGCAATTTCGTACTTACAATTTAATTTTACCAAGTTTAACAGAAACTTAAAATGATATTTTTAAATAATTTAAATGTTTACCCATTTATTCACGCTCTATCCCCAACAATAAAAGCATCTATTGACATTCCTTTTATTCAATAATTTGCTAATTTTTCAAAAAAACATTATCTCTGAATGGCATAAAGTTAAAAGCTATAAACTGAGTAAGAAATAGACACTCACTCAAACTGGTTCCTTATTAATACATCAAAATCACAAGGACCAGATGTTCAACCTTGACACAACAAGGATCATTGGCTGAAATGGGACACTGTCGATTATATTCGTGTCCAATCTTTATTTAAAAACTGCCAGGAAGTAATATTGCCTCTCTGATATTCCATTCTTGTAAAATGCAGATGAAGAAAGTTCTTGTGTCGCGGCGTTCTCAGCAATATTTGAGAACTTTCCAATTTCGTCTTCACTTATCACCGTAAACAAAATAACTTTAATTTTCGAAACATTGCAACACAAACTCAGAGAGGCGAATAATTTTTATAGCCCAGTCAAAAATGTTCACCAGAAAGACCCCACCCCTTCCCCAACATTCTCAATAGAAGAATCTTCTAATGGAGTAGATTGATTATATTAATAAGCAAGAAAAAAATCGAATGTCAGTGGATCATAAATAATGTGAATTATAAATAAAGAAAGTATAGTAAAATTGTAAATACCTTTCTCAAATTCATAACAGTATGATTTATGTCTACCATAGAATTAAATATGTAACTTTCTGACAATATATCAAAGGTTAATTATAACCCTTAGGTCAGTTGCTCAGAAATTAAACCACACTATACGTATTTTCCGAACACGTACAGTATGCCTTATTCCATATGAGCAAACTTCCATTCAAAATAATGAAATAAATCTTTACATAGTACAGGAATACTGTCTATCGTGAGTGATGGTAGGGGCAATTTTGGAACTCTGTTTCACATATTTGAAAATAATATTAATAGAAAACGTATTATAAATTTGTTCCTTATAGATATAGATTGATATCTGTGTTATTTTATGACGATCTCTGAGTCTAATAGGAAAAAAAATGTCAACTGTTTGCGTGCTCTGAAGAGCGGATATAATGTAACCTTTGACCCAATCTTTAACAGAGCTGGCCTTGTCTTTGGGAAAACATTAATCTCAATCACCCACAACGTCTGCTAGTACTTTTGCCGCAATAAAGGACTTGGACAAGATTACTATTATTACATAGGAGGGTGGGGATATAAGCTAAAGGAAATTTAAAGTTCTGCGATTTTCTTCTTTCTAAAACTCAATGCTGCGTGGGAGTCCTATTGTAACCTTAATTCTTAAGGTTTAAGAGTGATACAGTTACTAGTACTATGAATAAGGGATGCTCGCAAATGAAATAATAAAAAAACACTAACTCATTAGTGAATAGGAATACTCTCTATTTCGAGTAAGGAGAGGGGACAATTTTGCATCTCATTTTCAAACGTTGAAAAGTTATATTGAAAAGAAAAGCGATATAAAATTGGTTCTTATCAAAGCATAGAGTGATACTCTATCGTTTTATATCTGTGGTTTTGGTAGGAAAATGTGTACAATTTCCACACGCACTTTAGAGCGGAAGTAAATTTTGACCCAATCGAAATGGAAAACTCCGAGCTGGATACTGGAAAAATGCTAAACTAAATTGCCAATATCGTTTGCTAGTTCGTTTGCCGCAATAAATGATCAATAAATTACAATTATTATATACAAAATTTCGGATGTTGGTTAAAGGTAATAATACTGTTTTTACAAATGAACTCAATGCTGTGTGGGAGAACTATTGATTGTATCGTTAATGTTTTTGAAAACAAACATCCGTATTATTTCAGATGAATACATTGTAAAATTGACTTCCTTCTTCTGAACACGTACATATTTTAATACCTAACCAACAGCTTGATGAGAAATCATAAAACAGCTTTCATGATGTATATTTTTATCAGGAGACTGTGTTGTATATCTTTTCCAACTAATCATGTAATTTTGTAAACATTAAAATGTTGACATACTGCCCCCCCTCCTCTTTTATAATCCCTTTACAAAATCTGTTGTTTGGTGTTTTGCACTCTTATCGAGATGTACATTTGCACTCTTATCGAGATGTACATTACCTCTAAATGCATAAAGTTAAAAGCTTTAAACTGACTAGAAAATGGACACTCACTCTCCCAAACTAGATTCTTATTAATGCATAAAATTACAAGGATTAGATGTTCATCCTATGTAACAAGGATCAATGGCTGAAGAGTGTATGTCCCAATTTCGATTAGTGTGTAATCTTTATTTAAAGACTGCCATCAAGTGATATTGCTTCTCTGATATTCTTAAATTACGTCAATGTGAAATGCAGATGAAACAACTCATTATGTTACCATATTCTCAACAGTACATGTTAATTTTTAATTTATTTTTCTTTGGGTATGATTCTACGTATTTTAGCTGTCCACAACAGTTTTAGAATGTACTGTTTCAAGTATTTTTAAATTGACCCTACCTTTATTACGAAGTTATTATTTCCAGTTCTTTTATACTGAACACATCAGTGTTTACGAATCTTTAATTCTCTATGTTTCTTTGAATACAGTGACAAAAAAAATTATCGAAGTCAAGACTATGTTGACTTGTTGCAGTTAATATCGATAGTGAAGAATAATATTAAACAAAGCGTGACGCAGTCATTCATGAAATGTGTGGCTAAAGTGGATATCAGTTCTCTGTGATCATATAAAGTATATCAGCAATATAAAATAAAGTTTATGTACAGTATATCAGCAATAAAAAAAATAAAAGTTAATATACATTATATCAGCAATAAGAAAATAAAGTTTATTATAGAGTATATCAGCAATAAAAAAGTAAAGTTTATTTTCTTGATTTAAATTCAATTGAAATGCAGTAAAATGAAATCGCTCTCGATTCAATCTCATTAGAACCACATGTGTGATGTCCTGAATTTTGATATTAACCATGGTGAGTCCATTATCCAGTTTGCTGCCTTTATTCTGGTTCAAGAGTTAGGCAGTTACAATTTCTTATGTACTGCTGAGAATATGGTAACATAACGACTTGTTTCCTCTGCATTTCACAAGAACGAAATGTAAGAATATCAGAGAGGCAATATCACTTCCTGTTTAAAGACTGTAATCTTTAAATATATATTAGACACCAACCGCCGTTGGGACTTCGTTGTTGTGTCAAAGGTGAACATCTAATCCTTGTTGTGTCAGGAGTGAACATCTAATCCTTGTGAATTTGATGCATTAATAAGGAGCCAGGTTGGGAGGGTGTTAATAAGTATGAAGCCTCCCTCCAGTTCGGCTCCTTGCGGCAGGCAGGGAAAACGGCCCAGGGGCCGGAAGTTGCCATCATCCCAGTCAAAGAAAAGTGGTAGCATCCTAGCTCTTACTCTGGACTATAACATTATTGTTTAAGGCAGTTTCGTTATGATGGAACAATAATTGAATGTCAGTATAGTCTTTTTGCTGGTTGCTGGAAATACAAGGGTCCATTTGGACAGAGGAAATAAGACTTACCCTGAGGGAAACTATTAGTTGGTGAAGATCAATTATTTTTCAGCTCCTTTCTAGTCGTGAGACAAGCCAGCCAGGGAAAGGGTGAAAATAGATCTGTTTTATCAGAATAAGACTTGCAGTAGACCCGTTTCCCCTGAATAATTAAATTTACACCAGATAAGATTAACACTAGGCCAATTTTCTAACCAATCAAATGTGTACCAAACTTAGAACCAACATGACCACTCTAACAAGCATGGTATCAAAGCGATGCTTCAGCTCAATTAATTTATTCTTTAATTATAAGTATAAACACAATAAAACTAACCCTATTCCTAACTCTTACCTTAAACCTTTGTGTTGCAGAATACAAGAATTCAACTATTAAGCCATTAGTAGGCGAAATGACGAAGCTATAGCAAACAAAACAATTCTTTTGCTAGACATATTGGCCTCAGCCTAAAGCAAGATGAATACGACATAAATGGTCGTTTACGTATAACGACTTAATGCTTGTAATTTTTGTAATTTTTGTAATTTTTGTACCCTTCCCCTTCTCCTGTCACATTTTGTAACAAAATCCCAGACCCTCTTCTCTGTGACTTCATAAATTTCTTACCCTGACCCTCATTACTTTTCCACAATGTTTGTTTTTTTTGAAAAATAAAATGTAATATTAAACAGGCAGACAAAAGAACAATCTTTCAGGTAAAATATTGTTTTAATTAATCAGGTTATGAAGACTGTATGGCTAGTAAAACGTTTAATATTTTTTTGTTTCAATCTATAATTACTTAAAAAAATATATAAAACGAAATGAGTGATACGGGCACACCACTTAGTTAATGAAGATAATAATTATTATTTATTAATCTTCCATAACTTCTTTCAAATGATGAGAATATTAATTTTATTTTAATAATGATCCTCCAACAGACACCACTCGTCTCTTACTTGGCGGATATTCTGGAGTTGTAAACGTTTTTACAATTCCACAACATTTATAGTCACATAAGGTTTCTGCATTTGGAAAACTTCTTACTAAAGGAGAAGACAAATCCGACTTTAATCTTATTTTTCTGTTTTGTTTTTCAAGTATCTCTTAAGTTCTACTCATTTGAAAGTAGCTCTTGTTTATGTCGATTATACAAATCTACGAGGGAAGAATTTATGACATCAATTTGTGGAACTTCAAATGCAATTGAAGAGTAGCAATTCTCGAGGTAGCCGAATGGCCTGATAAAGGCATTATTTCAGAAATAGTAATACTCTGGATATCATGGTTGTTTGTTGGACTCTAAATTATCCCGAGTAGAAATGTTTTGTTTTTTTTGAAACTGATGGTGCTTGTTTTGTCCAAAAATTTAAGAAGTGAGCTTTTGTTTCATAACGGAGATCGCCCTGGGCTCTTGCATCATATAGTGAACTTTTTCAGCCAAATTCTTAAAACTATTCCTTTTTGTAATAAATTCATCTTGACAAATATCTTTGGGTTTCATAGGATATGCTAAAACACAAGCGCTAAATAAAGACTATTATAATTTATTTTTATTCATTGCTATGGATTGTCAAAAAGTCAGTAATATTAAAACTAATGTAGCACTCGACGCATTTCGCAGTATGGTTTCAATAGTGTAAATGTTACTAATGCCTAAGGCCGGCTTAGTTCTCAAAGTTCTTCTCTCCCCTTATCCCATCAAAAAGAAAGAAACACGTTTTGCACTTGATATACATGCATTCTTTTTAATGTGCTGCGTCTGAACGCGACAGAGATTTGTTGTTTTTATTCACATAAAAATATTGTAAAAGATGAACAGATCACTGAGGACCGAACACCCTCTGTCAACTTGCTAATGTCTGTGTCTTCGATCTCGTTGGATTATTGTCAGTGTGGTGATAACTTTTAAGTCTATTGCTTAACATTTCTCAAATCTAATCCCAGTAGGCCTTCAGTTTATTTAGACTACATTTTGCTTATAAAGTGAGTAGCATATTTAAAAATTAACAATTGAAACCATTTAAAGGTTATAGCAATTACCCAGTATTTCAGCTGAGATAACAATATTAATATTAGTCGTTCACAAGAGAGTTGTTATCTGTTGCTGATATAAATAGACTGAGGATGCAGGTCACATAAACATTTTTATTCTGACATTATTTCTGAAAGAAGCGTTCCTCACTCACAGTATTGTGTGACGTCACATTTCTTCAATCCTCCCTCTCTGTAAAGGACCTTGACCTCAACGAAAGCATTTTCATTGTTAGACAACTTTGGTCTACATTATGAAAGGTAGTAAAGCTAGAAAGCGGCGGAAGCCTTTAGCGCCCCCTACACTCCTACTACTATTGAGAGGCGTAGACCGCTCAGAGGTCAGGAGAACTCATTCCACTGCACGCACTCAACTCGCTCTCTCGTCCGCGGCGGAATTTCCTGGCAGATTCGTGTATCAATGCTTCAAGGTAGCCAGGGGAAAGCATACGTTCATCTGAACATTAATGAACTAGCACTACAAACAACAGACATTACTTCGTCTACTCACCAGACAGTTCCCCGACGGTGGTTGCACAGCAGGACATGGACAAACACAAGCTCTCTACAAGCACACTTCATTACGCGATCTGCTGCATCCTAGTCAACAACTATTTCCGTATTACCGACAACACTACTTCTTACCTATAGCACCCAGTCATCAACGCTACTTCTTACCTATAGCACCCAGTCATCAACGCTACTTCTTACCTATAGCACCCAATCAACGCTACTTCTTACCTATAACACAGTCATCAACGCTACTTCTTACCTATAGCACCCAGTCATCAACGCTACTTCTTACCTATAACACAGTCATCAACGCTACTTCTTACCTATAACACAGTCATCAAATCTACTTCTTAACTGTAACACACAGTCCTCAACTATACTTCTTAACTGTAACACACAGTCATCAACGCTACTCCATTCCACAAATACTAAACAATACATCTTTTGACTAACAAGGGGAAATAATAATACCTTAGGAATTAAAAAAAAAGTAAATTTTACGATTACTTCCCCTAGAACGTTACAGCAATTCTCACAGAACACGTTCTGCATATCCACCTACCCCTCAACCAATACCAGACATCGAGTACTCACAAATATTTACCGTACGCACGCAGGAAGCGCGAGGGAAAAACACTACACGACTTGAAATTTAATTATTAAATTTAATTGGAGTAATTAATTAATTATAATTACTGCTCTTCTCTCACAGAAACAGTGGTGATATTTGCGACTACAAGAAATAATGTGGAGCACACACTGTTTACAAGGCTCCAAATAACAATTTATCGTGATTATTCTATTCATAGAAATCCAAACGATAAATTTAAATCTCATGTCCCTGTGATAAGAGTTAATTCCTTTGTTGGAATGAAGAAAGAAGAAACAAATAAAATTGATATTTGCGCAGAGAATTAAATGCAAGAAAAAAAAAGAAAATATGTTTCTTCTGTTCAAGGAATATATATTTAACAATAATATAAGAAACTGTTATTACAAGTAGTGTGATTATATTTCTTTTGATTTTATTCATATTTTAATACTTTACAAATACTTTTCTTCAACATGTTTTTAGTATTCTTTTATTCCCTTTTTAAAGTATTTTTCGATATCTCTCAAAGATATATGGAATTACAATTTTAAAATGTTAAGGCTATATTCTATCAGTTTATAAGTAAAGACTTTAAAAAGATTATTGTATAAGTTTATGTGAAATTGATTTCCCATTATTTATTATGCTAACAGTGGATGCTTAGTACATTGTTATCAATTTATCGATTTTCTCAAAATTGTATAACCATTCAAGCATTTCCAGTCAGCCTCCCCCCACCCCCAAAATAGTGTTTTCTAAAATAGACTAATATTATACTAAAAATAGCTTCCTTGAAAAAATAAAATTGTTTGCACTTTTGTTTCGTTTGTTTTGTTTGTTTATTTTAAAACAAAGGAACACGTGAGTGACACTCAATATTCTGATGTTAAAATATTGTTATATATTTGTTGTAACAAAGAATTAATAAATGTACAATCATCTTACAATTATCCTGGGTAATATATAGAACGTAGAGTATTACCTATTGATATTATTACATCACGGAAAACATTCTCTATTGATAGGAACATGTGCCGTAAACAACTATCTTTGATAGCCACGTGTCGTGCCAACAGTTATTATTGATAGGATCACGTCATGCCAACACTTACATGTTGATTAGCAACACGTCATGCCAACAGTCACTTATTGATACCAATGCGTCTTGCCAACAGTTATTATTGATAGGATCACGTCATGCCAACACTTACATGTTGATTAGCAACACGTCATGCCAACAGTCACTTATTGATACCAATGCGTCTTGCCAACAGTTACATATCGATAGCAATGACTCACGCAAACAATTACATACTCATGTAAAGAAAGCATCACTTAATAATTTTATCCTTTATGTCAATAGTACCGTATCGAGCTAAGGGTTTGGGGGCCTAAATTTGTTTATTTGTGTGATGCTAACACCACCTAGTTAATGGTTATTATTATTATTAATTAATCATCCATAATTAATTACAAGTGATGAGAATCTTAATTTATGTTATTAATAATTGTCCAGAAGACACCACTCGTCTCTCACTTAGTATATATGCGGGCGCTGTAAACGTTTTCTCTCTTCCACAACATTAAAGACAAACATTTACAGTCGCACACTATTTCCGTAGGTTGAAAACTTCTTAACAAAGGAGAAGATAAATCTGTCTTTAAATAATATTTAGTGGGCTCCATGCATCCACACTTTCTTTTCCACCATATGGTTATCATTATATGTAAGAAGCATTCGAGTATCTTAGTTCACAATTTGTATAAATAATATTCTACTCACATAATATATCTCTATTTAAAACACAAATATAAAATATCATTAGCAAAATCCATTTTCTCTCATTCAGTCAGTAAACTCATCATTAACCTAACAACCACCTTTCATGGCTGGACCTCTTGCCACACTAAGTTCAAAGTGATTAAACAATATAATTCTTTACAGCATGTAAACTTTGATCTCAGTGCATTGACTGGTCTCTTTCTTGTAAATTTTAACCATTAGATATTAAAAACAACTCATCCACATAAAATCAGTTTAGATTACATCAGCAAGTCTAGTACATTCTTTACCTGAGTTGTTTACTCCCAACTTTAACAGTTTAAAGTTTCTGCACAAGAGGTGCCCAAGGTCAGGTGACTTTGCAATTTCACAATTTATATAACAATTAGTTTAGAAATAGGGATAGGCAAATTTACTCTGCCACAAATTGAAAATTCACACTGCAATAAAGGCTTTCAACACCTACTACATTATAAAGATTTAATACCAATAAAGCAGGAGATTCAAATAACACATTGAAAGTAGAAAGGCTGCTTGTCCCTGTAAAACATATAATCAGGAACAAACAACTT
Source organism: Sinotaia quadrata (assembly GCA_028829895.1). NCBI lineage: Eukaryota > Metazoa > Mollusca > Gastropoda > Architaenioglossa > Viviparidae > Sinotaia > Sinotaia quadrata. The sequence continues at coordinate 72,631,922 of CM054177.1, forward strand.
AAATTTCCTGCAACAGTATTTATTAGCCCGATACACACACAGAGCATAATAAATACAACATATCACAAGAATGGTAAGTACGGTAAGCGTTCTACACGTAAGTATCAGAGTTCAAACAATTGTAAAAATAATAGTCTGCTCACATAAATCATCTTACGTAAAAATAATAGTCTGCTCACATAAATCATCTTACGTAAAACACTAGAGTATCATATCAATAGCGTAAATGCACGAAATATTTCAAAGTCCATTCTCATAACCAATCATTTAACTCACCATTAAGCTAATGTCCGCCTTTCATGACCACTACTACTACTACTTCAAATTCAAGTGATCAGACAATGGATTTCCCTACAACAGGCAAAATATTTGATCTCAGCCAATTGGCTGGCCTCGTTCTTGTAAATCATAACTAGTGGACAACAAAAACCTCTCACCTAGTTGGAATTAGTTTGCATTACATCAGCAATTTCTAGTATTTTTCTCAACTCCGGTGTTTACTTATACGCAGACAATTTCAAAAATACCGTCATAAGGAGTGCACAAGGTCGTGTTACTCTGGCAATTTAACAGTTTAAATTTAAATTTAAATTTTAAAAATAGGGATAGGCAAATTTACTCTACTACACGTAGATCTTTACAACATATGTGCATAAAGGTTCCTTGAGAGCCAAATGATTGTGAGTTCTTTCTAAAACGGTGTCCAAAGTTTGAGTGGTCAGCGATCGTCGACTCTAGGATAAATGCATTGTGAAGAGCTATGGATGGATTTGTGACGCCAATGCGGCAGTTCTGGTGCCAAAAGCGTTGAATTTAATCATCTCTGAGATAAATCTGACATTAATGGTTTGAAGACCAACCAGCCGATTGATGTCAATGTTGCCCTGGGGAAATTTTCCACCAGTGCGATGATCATGGTGCAAAATAATACAACCAAATTTCCAGTCGTCAGACTGGTGTTTACATTGTTATTCCCAGCTGCAATGACATTAATTTTATTTGAATTTAACAATGCTTTCTTAGAATTTCTGTTTTTTTTCCGTCCGTTCTCCCCTCGCAGTGGAAAGCTTCATATATAGTCATTAAGACTGCAGGAGGAAGATAAAAAAGAAAGTGAAAGGTTTGGTTTATCTACAGTCAGTTGGCCCTAGACTGCTGAACAGTTTGGCTGAACAAAAGATGGTCTTGATCTAAGCACGTGCGTCGGTTAGAAATAGACCCCTCACGTTTTTAAATGAATGAACTTGGAGTAAATGTCTGTAGACTGATGTAGGTCAATACAATTCATTACCGAAAAGACTGCGTTAGTGATGCGAAGTAAACCTATTCTAGCAATCTGCTGGATTATTTTTGTAAAAAGGAATACTACAACCTCAACAAACAAATATTGTTTAGACGCGCGCTGTGTGTGTGTGTATAAGAGACAGACTGCCTTAAATGCTCTGACACTAACATAGCTATCAGATTGTTTATTTCTTTGTTTCTTTGTTTTTTTCTGTTGTTGAGAACATAGCCAACCTCATACATTATTTCTCTGCTGCAGTGCTGTCAAAATTCTTGACGTAGGCATTACTCAGGAATAAAATTAGTAAAAAATATTTATTTAAATTTCGCGATGAGAAACAATGCACATGCTTTTATAGCGATTCGCTTTTGGTAAATTGTTTTCCCTACACTATGTTTTCTGAGTTTTTACTCGTAGAGGCGTACACATACTCACACATACTGTACATAGGTTATCTGTACACATACATACGCAAACTGTACATCGTTTATCAGTACACATACACACACAAACTGTACATCGGTTATCTGTACACATACACACACAAACTGTACATCGTTTATCTGTACACATACACACACAAACTGTACATCGGTTATCTGTACACATACACACACAAGCTGTACATCGTTTATCTGTACACATACACACACAAACTGTACATCGGTTATCTGTACACACACAAACTGTACATCGTTTATCTGTACACATACACACAAACTGTACATCGTTTATCTGTACACATACACACACAAGCTGTACATCGTTTATCTGTACACGTACACACACAAACTGTACATCGTTTTTCTGTACACGTACACACACAAGCTGTACATCGTTTTTCTGTACACGTACACACACACAAACGTACATCGCCTCGCACCATTTTCGTTTCATTTGTTCTTCTTTTTATAAAAAATTCTTGTCTTTCATTTATGTTTTTTTACGCTCACGGTTCTTGCACGCGCGTGTGCACACACGAGACATACACAAACATGCATTCACGAACGATATGCACATTATACATACACAAACACATAAATACAGAGATACATTCACACACTTATACATACACAAACACATAAATACAGAGATATATTCACACACTTATACATACACAAACACATAAATACAGAGATACATTCACACACTTATACATACACAAACACATAAATACAGAGATACATTCACACACTTATACAGAGTCTCAACAAAAGTTCTTTTTAAAAATAAAGCTGGGATATTGTATCCGAACACGAGGGAGAAACAATGGAGATTTATTTGAAATGAATACAAACATCCAATCCCCCAACTTCAGTGTCTTGTAATCTACAGAAGTCATCTATGCCAACTTCAACTGAAACCATTAGGACAAAATGCAATATCCACCTTTCTCCTTTTGTTCTCCACTCATCTATTTACAGACACATATACACACAGTCATACATACATCTACACTTACATTCAGATTCACAAACATATACAACATACATGCAGAGACAATCATAGACACACACGGACTGATACTCATACTATGCACACACAGACATACGCACTGACTACCCTATGCATAAATAGCAGATACGCACCACACACAGACATACAGAGAGAAATATAATTTCACAAAACAATCCAACACAAAAACAGTAGGCACAAACATACAGAGAGAAATATAATTTCACAAAACAATCCAACACAAAAACAGTAGGCACAAACATACAGAGAGAAATATAATTTCACAAAACAATCCAACACAAAAACACCACACACAGACATACAGAGAGAAATATAATTTCACAAAACAATCCAACACAAAAACAGTAGACGCAGACATATGCTTATTGTCGATCGCCCATAAATTAATTAAAACCTTGGACAACACGAGTTACGAGTGACACCCTCCTGGTGACTCAACGAGCCCCCAAGCGAGTTATCTCCCACTACATATAACAAAACAGAGATAATACATCACTAAAAGATGTATTTACATAAAGTGAAGGTGATAAGAAATGACCCCAAAATACATGAATAAATTAATTAAAAATGATAAAAGAAAGCAAATAACAAGTCAATCAATATGCATAGCAATTACAATTTAAATATTAAATTAAACTAATTATCCTAGTGGAATCCTGCCTATCTCTAAAGTCTGTTTGTTATGTGAATTATTTTGACAAAAGATTTTACTACTCTTCTATAGAGTTTGGCCCTGGAAGTAACTGTTCTCTTGATCTAAAAGTTCAGGAGAAGTTACATGCTTCTCAACACTAATGTTCAGGGGTAAAATTTATCTTCTACACTGCTCAACTGGTGTTGGCTAACACATGGTTCCACAATGTCTTGCACACCAATCTGTTGTCGTCTGCTCCATGCACTCATAACACCTGGAAATCTCTCACTGGATCTCCCGCAGGTACTAATGCCACAAAGAATTTTCTCACACAGTTACAACCAAGAAGGAACTAGACTGGATACTGTAAATATATCATCAAGTGAGAGCTAAACCAGATACCAGAAACAAAACTGGAACCCTGCTACCAATGAATGCAGTATTAAATATTTTGCAAAGAATAGTAATTGACTTTGAATATGCCCAGGCTGTTACTTGGGTTTACATGTTTCATAACATAAAAGGATTATAATTAGAATAAATGATATTTTATTTTACACGTGCACACACACACACACACACACACACACACACACACACACACACACACACACACACACACACACACACACACACACACACACACACACAATTTTAGTGCATCGAGTGAGATTCCATTACTTTCTGATTAAAAGAATAATTTGCAGTTATACTCTTAACGTGGATTCAGAAACCGAAGTTGTCACAAAACGGGATGGCTCGTTACAAGCCGACCCGAGCTGAAGTTAGAGATGCAAGGGGTGAAGTCTATTTTTGGCCTGCTCCGGTGCACCTCCAAAAAAAGCCCGTGACGTGTGCCAGTACTACGTCGTGTCAGGTTGTTACATAGACACACATGACATACTCCATTGATGTTTGGGTGGGGCCCAGTTTATTAGTGTCATGCCAAGGAACGTTTTATTGGCGGTGTGTGTTGTGAGTGTGTATCATAAATGTGAATAAATGGACGAACAGACGAACGGTGCAAAACAATAGTACAAATTCTTTCGTCCCTCTCAAAAACTATGAATAACAAGAGAGTTGAAAGATGTTTAAATCAGGTTATTTATTTCCCGATTTAAAAGGGGCGCTACTCTTTCGCACAGTGATTAATCATTCATTCAACTTTCCAATGTCATACACTCTGTGGGAAATAAGGGGAGATGAAAATGATGAAATTCAAAATATAAAATAAAGATTAATTACACAATTCTTATGCGGCAAATGGGGCCGCTTTAACAATAGTTGACATATAAAATAAGCATTACTTTTAACATTAAAGTTCTTATTTTGCAAACGATATAATAGTGTTCATTTTTTTAGAGACCTAGAGTTAAGTATGTGCGCGTTAGCCGTGCTAATTATTACTCACTATTAATGTCAGAGTTCCAAGGAGATGACGTAAGCTCACACGTCACTTAGAGGGGCACTTCAAAGTGAAGTTAGGACGCAATTGAGGCGTCGCATTACAGGTGAAGATTCTGCAGAATCTAGGCACCACTTTCAGATTATCACTGGGGAGAAATCTGAGATTTAGCTGACTGTTGTCAGCCTCGATAATTATCGTTGTATCGGTTGTCGTGGAAACGGACACCCCAACGACGTTTAGCATTATCGGGTGGAGTCGTCCAGTGGGATGTGTCGTCGCATTACATTGAGTGTAGAAATCCGGATATGTATCTCCGGCGCTAGCCTCTCAATTTGCGGGATAGACTGCCAAAACGAACTCAGACAGGGGGAAGAACAAGTTGGTCCCTCGTGTCGTTAACTGCATACAACCAGCGTCACATGCATCGGGTTTTTCTTGACAGCGAACTTTCCACTTTGCCAACAATTATACTGAGTAATTTTGCCTCGTTACTCGATATATGGCATCAGGCGGATGGAAAACGGATGGAAAGAGATTATTGCAGCTTTCCTTTATGAAATCTCTGTACATGAGATAATTCATACGTGAAGTTAGACTGGCTTCAGACGAATCGACGTTTTCAACATTGAGAATAAAGTCTTCGTTTTGCCTCTTATATAGCTTTCACTGAAGGTTTCCAAAACTTCCAGAAGCTATGTCCTGTGACATGATTTTTGCCTTGGATATATAGTGGTAATCGTGATGCACGCTTTTCTGTGGTCAATTCTAATGCGCACTGGCTATTTCTCTCGTCAACAACATGTGACCGTAGTGCGCAGTTGTCCCAATCATTTAATATACATATCCATCCTAAACTAATATATATATTCAATATGATATATTAACACACACTGCGTCACGAACGTCTGTCTACTAAAGAGATCTTAGGTGACCGTTACTGGAAGTTACATGCTACATACGAAAAATAACAAAACTCGGGTTACTTCAACTAGTTTTGTTAGCGGTTTATTAAAATGAAATAAAATATAATTTCTGTCCCTCATTTCCTGTGACAACCCCCTTCTTAAAATTGATTGGAGCTCACAGAGTGGAAATCAAATAGGAACAAAAAAATTTTATTTCACACGATAGTCCCCACAGGAATTATATGCGCATCTGTGGAGAGACTATCCTCTCTCTTGTTTATATCGCGGTTATGGCATGCCGGGATAATGCATCGGCACCCGAATTTTCTCGGCCCGCGATGTGTTCGACAACGAAGCTATACTCCTGTAGCAGGAGTGTCCATCTAGTTAGCCTAGCGTTATCATACATGCTAGTGCGCAGATATGTCAGCGGCTTATGATCGCACTGCAGGATGAATGGTTTAGAGTACAGATATGCACTAAATTTCTTGAGTGCCCATACGATTGCTAAGCACTCTTTTTCAATCGTAGAGTACCGTGTTTCACGATCTAACAGTTTCTTAGACGCGTATGCTACCGGTAGGTATTCGTCATCTGTCCCTTGGAGAAGTATGGCACCGAGGCCTTCGTCTGATGCGTCGGTCCTGACAATAAATCTTTTGTCAAAGTCTGGTAACTGTAGGACGGGTTTACTGGTCAAGATGTCCTTCACCTTTTCGAGGGCGGTGCTACACTCTGCCGTCCATCGTATTTTCGTGGGTTGTTTGTTCCCAATTAAGTCCGTCAGTGGTTTAAGAAGCGTACTGAAGTTTGGGACAAATTTTCGGTAGTACCCCACTAGCCCCAAAACTGCCCTGACCTGTTTCTTTGTAGTCGGTAAGGTCATGTCACGAATGGCTGCAGTCAAGTCTAGATTTGGGCCTATTTGTCCGTCACTTATGATATGGCCAAGAAATTCAATCTCTCGAAAGCCCGCGCGAACTTTGGAGGGTTTCACGGTCAATCTATGGCGCTCGAGAATGTCAAGTAGACCATCCACTGAGGATAAATGTTGGTCCCATGTTCCTGTTGCTACCAGAATGTCATCAAAGAAATTCAATGCGTTAACGCTCTCTAACGGTAATTTTCGCATGAAGCGCGCGAATGTTGCGGGTGCGTTCGCTAGTCCGAACGGTAGTCGGCAAAACTGAAACAAGCCTAGCGGAGTTGGGAATGCTGTTTTTGGTCTGTCGTCAATAGCAACCGACAGTTGCCAGTACCCTTTGCACATGTCAAACTTTGAAAAGTAATGTGCCTTAGTTAGTTTTGCGAATAATTCGTCCTGATTTGGAATAGGTTCCGCATCGAATTCAGTTATCTCATTTAACTGTCTGTAGTCCACACAAAAACGAAGCGTACCGTCTTTCTTTTTAACTAAGACGACCGGTGATGAATATGGGGAGATTGACTGTTCAATCACGCCCTGTTTTTGCATTTCACGCACCTGTTCTGCTATGTACTTTGTGCTCTCATATTTCTGTGGGTACTGTTTTAAGCGTATCGGTTTGTCACTTAAAAGTTTGATGCGGTGTTCAACCAAATCTGAGTGGCCCGGTTGGTCGGTGAATATGCGCGCGTGTCTGTGTAAGAGGTTTGACATTGCGTCGCGCTGTTCGACAGTTAAGTTCGAGTCAATCTCGACTTGATCGACTGTAACTGCGGGGTTAGGCGTGGTTTCGGCGGACATCATGTCTGTTCTGAAATTGGAGTCTTCCAATTGTATCAGTGCGACATTCACGTTTTCTATCTGTTCGTCGCTGCGTTCGTAGTAACGCTTTAGCATATTTATGTGATAGGTTTTCTGCTTATTTCCTATCTGTATGCTGTAGTCGTTCTGCTTCACACGCTTAATAACGCGGTAGGGTCCACGCCAGTGCATTTGCATGCGGTTGTTATGCGTGGGCCGCAAGAGTAACACGAGCTGACCTGATTCGAGGTTACGTTCCACAGCCGTACGGTCAAAATTTCGCTTGTATCGGGGTTGTTTTTCGCGAATGTTTTCCTGTGCTAAGTGACATGTCTCGGTCAGACGTTGACGTAGTTCGGCTACATACGTGTGAACATTTTTACCATCGGTCACAGTGTCTCCCTTGACCCATGTTTCCTTAATTAGTTTAAGGGGACCACGAGGTTGCCTGCCGTATAGTAGTTGGAACGGTGAGTAGCCCGTACTCTCTTGTGGGAGTTCGCGATACGCGAAGAGTAATGGTGCTAGAAAACGTGGCCACTGGTCGGGTTGTTCCGAGGCCATTTTAATTAACATTTTCTTTATTGTACCGTTGAAACGTTCAACGGCACCATTAGACTGAGCGTGATATGGTGATGAGAACAACTGTTTACACGCCAGTAGACGCATTGTTTCAGCCATCATTGCTGAGGTGAATTGAGTGCCCTGGTCACTCAATATTTCTCGAGGTACGCCCGTGCGAGAAAATACGTCTATTAAAGCATCTGCGACTTCGATTGCTGTGATGCCCTTTAATGCGACTGCTTCTGGATATCGTGTTGCAAAATCCACGATTGTTAGGATATAGCGATATCCTCCTTCGGCCGCGGGAATGATTGGGCCAATAATATCTACTGCGACTTTTAGGAATGGTTCCTCTACTGTTGGTACTATCTCGAGGGGAACTCGACTGACACGCTCTCGGTCGATATGTTGTTGACACTGCGTACATGTACGAACGTACGAGCGAACATCCCTACTCAGGCCTGGCCAAAAAAAATCCTCGCGAATCCGTTGTTCAGTGCGACGTGCGCCCTGATGTCCGGACATGGTTGAGTCGTGTGCTAAGCTAAGCATCAGCTGTCTGAGTGGTGTAGGGGTAAATAAACACGTGGTGCTTCTAGTATCATTTTCCTTATAGTCGGTGCGCCGAAACGCTAGCCCGTCCTTCAGGAAATACGTCATTGTTGCGTACTTGCTGGACGTAATAGTGTTTTTCCGTGCCAGCTTTAGCAATGAGGACAAGCTTTTGTCCTCCTGCTGCAGGTGACTGAGTTGACTTTGGGTCAACTGCGGGAATGTATTCTCGACTATCTTTAGAGCTGGGGGTCCTTGTTTACTACGTTCCCGTTGTGCTCTAGTGGTTACGGGGAGAACAGGATAGATGTCATCAGTGTTTGCGTCACACTGTTCAGGCGATAGTATGAATCCGAACTGCATGTCTCTTATTACTGCGGCGGTGACTGTACCGGAAAATACGGGTGACGTAACATGTACAGTGGCTCTTGGACATGTACTAAGGTGTCCCATAACACATCGAATGCGGACACTACCCCTTAGATACTGTTCAGGGCGTACAAGTTTAGCATTTATGCAGCTTATGGACGCACCTGTATCGACCAGTATTTTGACTCTTTGTCCGTTTACTGTAGCCTGTTGGGTCTTTAGAGTTGCACCTGTTTCAGTGCATACTTTTACATCACGTGGACTGGGACAGTTCTGAGAACTATGCCCCTTCCCTTTGCAAGTGTAACATGTCATTGGTGGGGAGTCACGTGTGTGACGTCGTACGTCTTGTGACTTAGTATATGTCCGTTGTACCGGTTCGGGTTTTTCCGATTTCGTCATCGGTCGGTTCAGTTTCGGTGTATACTTCTGCCGATTTGTAAGAGGAGGGCGTGGCGCACTCCTCGTAATTACCGGATCAGGGTAATCGTTATACGTGTCTGCTAACTTCAACATATCACAGAAGTTAGTCGGGGGATTTCGCTGCAAATACGTCGTCATTGCAGGCGGAGCAATATGGAGAAATTGATCTCTTAATATCAAATCAAATAGGCCCTCATATGTCTTCCGGATGTCTGTCAAATCAATCCATCTATCAAGATAATGGCGTAACCGAGTACCGAAGGCTTGCATGGTGTCATTTGCTTTGGGTATGGCTCTTCTAAACATTTTTCGAAAGCCTTCTGCTGTACATTGAAAAGTACGCATCAAACCCGTTTTGAGATCTGCATAAGTAATAGCGGGATCGCGCGTTAGATCAGTAAATGCGCGCGAGCTTTCACCTTGGAGTATTTGACCGAGTTGTTGTTTCTTTTCAATGTCAGAGTAATTAAAGTTGGCAATGAAACTGTCAAAGCGTGTCAAAAACTCGTCAATCGTCTCGACTTCAGGGTTAAAGAAAGCTAGCCGTGTACGGGGTTTATTTAATTCGGCCTGTTGCTTAGCAGTCCCATCTAACAACTTCTCTCTAGCTGTTACCTCTTGCTTAGCTAATTCAAGCTGTTCCTGATGTGCTCTAGCTTTTAACTTAAGCTTTTTCTCTTCTACTTCCTGCCTTTTATCTTCTAAATCCCTAGCTGACTGAATCTTTAATAACTCTATTTCTCTCATATCTTGGATTTCTTTCTCTTTAAAATCTCTCGCCTCTTTCGCTCTTTTTTCCTCTAGCTCATTTTTTCTATCCTCTAGTTCTCTAGCCTCTTTCGCTCTTTTTTCCTCTAGCTCTCTCAAAGTCTGCATCTCTAGCTGTTTAGCTAACTGTCTCTTATCTTCTAGCTCTATAGCCTCTTTCGCTCTTTTTTCCTCTAACTCTCTCAAAGTTTGCATCTCTAGCTGTTTAGCTATCTGTCTCTTTTCTTCTAGCTCATTTTTCTTATCCTCTAGCTCTCTCAGGTTTTGCATCTCTAGCTGTTTAGCTAACTGTCTCTTATCTTCTAGCTCTCTCACCTCTTTCGCCTCATTTTCTTTCACAACATACCATTTAGCTATCTCCTCATCCACGTATTTCTTTAACTCGGCTTTCTCATACCCGAATTCTCTACCCATAGCCATGAGTTCTTTCTTTATGTTTACTAGCTCGGCCATTTTTAAAATTGCTAGTTATCACGAGTTGGATAAAGTGACTTAGAATATTCGCGGGATTTTGACCTCTGTCGGTCACAAGTGGTGCAATGGTGTGCGTATGAACACCAGCCACCACGTGATTAGGATTATGACAATCACGAATAAAAGGAATCCCAATCGCAAATTTGCAAAGTTAGGAAAATTAGCAAAACAACAGTTGCTAATGTAGCGTACAAAATATCGATCTATGTACGTCTAAACACGAGTCGGTACGCGTTAACGATAATAGCGTAAAGATTATAAAACTTATTTCAACACAATAATAATAAGTCTTATCAAAATCCAGTTCACCTAAGTCTCAATAGCAAAGCCCTAACATGCAATAAACAATGCATAATGGTGATGAGATAAAAAAGCAGGAAAGAGATGACACTTTCTTACAACAACACAATTTACCTTGTCAGATCACGGTCAGTGGTCACCAGATGTCACAAAACGGGATGGCTCGTTACAAGCCGACCCGAGCTGAAGTTAGAGATGCAAGGGGTGAAGTCTATTTTTGGCCTGCTCCGGTGCACCTCCAAAAAAAGCCCGTGACGTGTGCCAGTACTACGTCGTGTCAGGTTGTTACATAGACACACATGACATACTCCATTGATGTTTGGGTGGGGCCCAGTTTATTAGTGTCATGCCAAGGAACGTTTTATTGGCGGTGTGTGTTGTGAGTGTGTATCATAAATGTGAATAAATGGACGAACAGACGAACGGTGCAAAACAATAGTACAAATTCTTTCGTCCCTCTCAAAAACTATGAATAACAAGAGAGTTGAAAGATGTTTAAATCAGGTTATTTATTTCCCGATTTAAAAGGGGCGCTACTCTTTCGCACAGTGATTAATCATTCATTCAACTTTCCAATGTCATACACTCTGTGGGAAATAAGGGGAGATGAAAATGATGAAATTCAAAATATAAAATAAAGATTAATTACACAATTCTTATGCGGCAAATGGGGCCGCTTTAACAATAGTTGACATATAAAATAAGCATTACTTTTAACATTAAAGTTCTTATTTTGCAAACGATATAATAGTGTTCATTTTTTTAGAGTCCTAGAGTTAAGTATGTGCGCGTTAGCCGTGCTAATTATTACTCACTATTAATGTCAGAGTTCCAAGGAGATGACGTAAGCTCACACGTCACTTAGAGGGGCACTTCAAAGTGAAGTTAGGACGCAATTGAGGCGTCGCATTACAGGTGAAGATTCTGCAGAATCTAGGCACCACTTTCAGATTATCACTGGGGAGAAATCTGAGATTTAGCTGACTGTTGTCAGCCTCGATAATTATCGTTGTATCGGTTGTCGTGGAAACGGACACCCCAACGACGTTTAGCATTATCGGGTGGAGTCGTCCAGTGGGATGTGTCGTCGCATTACATTGAGTGTAGAAATCCGGATATGTATCTCCGGCGCTAGCCTCTCAATTTGCGGGATAGACTGCCAAAACGAACTCAGACAGGGGGAAGAACAAGTTGGTCCCTCGTGTCGTTAACTGCATACAACCAGCGTCACATGCATCGGGTTTTTCTTGACAGCGAACTTTCCACTTTGCCAACAATTATACTGAGTAATTTTGCCTCGTTACTCGATATATGGCATCAGGCGGATGGAAAACGGATGGAAAGAGATTATTGCAGCTTTCCTTTATGAAATCTCTGTACATGAGATAATTCATACGTGAAGTTAGACTGGCTTCAGACGAATCGACGTTTTCAACATTGAGAATAAAGTCTTCGTTTTGCCTCTTATATAGCTTTCACTGAAGGTTTCCAAAACTTCCAGAAGCTATGTCCTGTGACATGATTTTTGCCTTGGATATATAGTGGTAATCGTGATGCACGCTTTTCTGTGGTCAATTCTAATGCGCACTGGCTATTTCTCTCGTCAACAACATGTGACCGTAGTGCGCAGTTGTCCCAATCATTTAATATACATATCCATCCTAAACTAATATATATATTCAATATGATATATTAACACACACTGCGTCACGAACGTCTGTCTACTAAAGAGATCTTAGGTGACCGTTACTGGAAGTTACATGCTACATACGAAAAATAACAAAACTCGGGTTACTTCAACTAGTTTTGTTAGCGGTTTATTAAAATGAAATAAAATATAATTTCTGTCCCTCATTTCCTGTGACAACCCCCTTCTTAAAATTGATTGGAGCTCACAGAGTGGAAATCAAATAGGAACAAAAAAATTTTATTTCACACGATAGTCCCCACAGGAATTATATGCGCATCTGTGGAGAGACTATCCTCTCTCTTGTTTATATCGCGGTTATGGCATGCCGGGATAATGCATCGGCACCCGAATTTTCTCGGCCCGCGATGTGTTCGACAACGAAGCTATACTCCTGTAGCAGGAGTGTCCATCTAGTTAGCCTAGCGTTATCATATTTTCAGCCCTATCTTCGTGTTTCCTTTGATGTACTCGTCTCCAGAATTAGAGGTCAAGGTGTAAACAAACACAGCATAAAAATAATTGTCTTAACCACTCAATGGATTTAATATTGATGTGTTTGTTTACATCCTAATTATACTTAGAATAAACTAGACATACAAAACATTGTGGGAATAATTGTAGCATACTCTATTAGAGAAGAGTATTGACTGTGACGATTGATGAACTTTTTACCACGATAACCGTATTCTGGTAAGAGTTAGAATTTATTGGAAAACGCTGGCCGATGACTAGATATGGTAAAGAGTGTGCACCACGAACAAATCTCTACCTAGGCATGCCTAAATTAAGCTGTAAGACCACGAACAAATGGTCCTATCCCTATCTAGGCATGCCTAAATTAAGCTGTAAGACCACGAACAAATGGTCCTATCCCTACCTAGGCATGCCTAAATTAAGCTGTAAGACCACGAACAAATGGGCCTATCCCTATCTAGGCATGCTTAAATCAAGCTATAAGACGTTCTAAAAATTATGAATGAATAAATTATTCGAACATTTACAGAACTATGTAGTTATTTTATTTTATAAATTTATAACTGATAAAAACTGTAAAACTGATATGTTAAGTATTCACTTCTTTTAGACATAACATCATAGCAAATCCACTTTAAGCACAAATTAAATTTCAAATTTTCACTCTCCTTTCTTTTCCCTCTAAGGCTCACTCGTTCACTAAGGAGAGACAACTGACGAAGCACTAGCGCAGAAAAGCTTTCAGACATGTAGGCACTACTGGCAACTCTAGTATGCTGAACCAAAGTAATCATCAAGTTACAAAGATGTCTATAGTCATATGTTTGAAGCGGCAACGTACGAAATCGAAACAATTCTCCATCCACCCCCTTCCTTACAAAGAGCGATTCACAGTGCAGGCAGAAGCATTCAGTGCAAAATCTGTGTTGGTGTTGGCTGTTGCTTGCAAGCGTCGGGCCGATCTTCACAGAGCTCTACAATTTGTCTTTCCTGATTCATGGGGCGTGACCAAATAAACAGGAACCGATTTGCTTGACCTGTCTCACTGATCTGGAACGACCGATGTTCTAATTCAGCTATCGGAAATCTGGGGGAAGAACAACAGGTATATTTTTAAAATTTTTGTTTACATCTGTTGATGAAATTTGTTAAAAACTAAGATCACATTTTGTAACAAGTTCTGTATAAAGCAGTGCTACAGTCATCGGCACTCGAAATTGTAAATGGGGCGATGACAACTTGCAAACGACAATCAGCATTTTTACTGTCGCTGTCGTACTTAAAAAAAAAACAATCAGCCAAAAAAGCAAATACAGAAACAATTCCGACCCGACCCGATTAACAAAAATAATAGCAATAACAATAAATGGCAGTATTTGAATACTGTAACAGGACTTACAAGAGGGTGCCTTATATCGATTAACAATAATATTTAATGCGGTCGGAAAACAGTCTATTGGACGTAAGAAATGTTACAGAGCACATTGCGCATGTCTGGATAAGACGTTAACATAGCTGTTTACTCCTCAGAAGTTTCTCAAACTGCTGAAAAAAAAAAGAATCACAATAAAACGAACTAAGGCAAGACCAATTTTAATTTTATCATTCATTCAGGCCTAATATTCTGATTTATCTGTCTTTGATTTATCATCGAAAGTACTGCATTTTCTGCGTAATCGCGCGTTATATCAAGCAGGTTGCAGGCCACAGCGAGTGCCCTGATTTACTGACCTTGGGTTCGAGGTCTAACATTGCGTAGGAAATTGACACAATCTATCTGCCATCAGAGCATGAGCCTTATAAATAATTGTTTAATGTAAACTGAAGTAGTGTGTGTGTGTGTGTGTGTGTGTGTGTGTGTGAGAGAGAGAGAGAGAGAGAGAGAGAGAGAGGGAAGAGAAATTCGGTAGCAATGTAGTATATGATAAAATGAAGTATGCAATATATACCACTTCTGTTTTTTTCCACCACCCAGTATCAAAAAGAAAAGTCAACAAAAGATTACGATGTGCAGTAAATAACTTTCATCATTGCTGCGTGTGAGATCAGGATACATATTCATTGTTACTGCATGCAGCAACATCACTGGACCGTGACGTGGAAGTAATTGTGCTTCAAGTTGATTGGTAGGCATTGGTTCAGATGTACTAAAAGGGAGGGGATTCCTTGTCCACCAAACCTCACCCACCTCTTAAAATCTTAAAATTTAATTGTCCTATCGTTCTTCCCCCCCCCCCAACCTCTTAAAATTAGATTAGGGATTGCTTGTCAGATTGTACAACTTGAAATAGATGTACATGAAGCTGACTAATAGATTGCACAGTGTGAAATGAGCAGATGTGGGTCTGGTAATGATCCGTACTGTCTGACATGTCCAAATTGGACCTGATTGATAGTCAGCACAGCTCTAAATCTTGTCAGGAATGATAGTCTGACGAACAGCTGAACTGTCATCAATTTTGCTTTCGCCTAGAGGGCAGTATAAACACGGTTTTGCAATAAGCAGTTAATCTACTTCATTTAACAGTCCTCAGCGCAAATTCGCTATCGCCACTCAGCGCCTGTTGGAGATCTGAAGAGTTGGATGCATTTAAAGGGTTGTCTTTCACTGCACTTATATTTGAGTGCTGGCCCTTCAAAGGGTTTTAATGGTGAGAAAAGAAAATCTTTTTTTTTTCTCAGGTTGATTGCCCTCTGCTAACGGCACTTGCGGGAACCGCAAGTTTTAATGTCTGCAAACACAGCAAATGCCTTCATGTTATTCAACTACTTGGATTTTGTTGACGTCATTGAGGTGCAAGGGCAAAGAGGTGTACAGATTGCTAGTCTCGACCGCGAAATGAACAAATGTTGACAGTGGAAGGAAAGAGAAAGGAAATCAATTGACAGAGTCCTTTAATAAAGAAATATTAAAATATAACCTGGCAGTTGACAGATTGCTAGAAGAAAGAAGAATTAAAATATAACTAGGCAGTTGACATATTGCTAGAAGAAAGAAGAATTAAAATATAACTAGGCAGCTGACACATTGCTAGAAGAAAGAAATATTAAAATATAACTTGCTAGAAGAAAAAAATATTAAAATATAACTAGGCAGTTGACAGATTGCGAGAAGAAAGAAATATTAAAATATAACTTGCTAGAAGAAAGAAATATTAAAATATAACTAGGCAGTTGGAGGGTCAAAAGAGAGAAAGAGAGGGTGAGGGAGTGTAGCGATGAGGGTCAAGGACAGAGGAAGTCAGAGAAAGCATATAAGAAAACTATAAGTCATATATTCATGTAGAAAGGAATACAGACATACCGATAGGTAGAATGAACACACACACAATATATATATATATATATATATATATATATATATATATATATATATATATATATATATATATATATATATATATATATATATATATATATATATATTAGAATTATAAGACAGATATATAGAAAAACAGAGAAATAGATGTAATACAGATAAGTAAGAGGGAGAAAAATGAAGAGAAAGAGGAAATAGATATATAGGCGGATGGATTGATTAAAGATTGATTGATAGATGGATGATGGACAGATAAATAGATAAATAGTGAATGGAATGCACAGGAAAAAAGAAATAAAAAGTGCAATTAGGTCATCAAAGGAACAACTCGAGACATTCCAGAGAATCAGTTAACCAAACCAATAAAGAATGAATGTTCAGTCATATAATCTGATTTAGCAACACAAAATGAATTGCCTCTCCTTGCTACAGCAATCCCACGACATATTTCTGCGCAAGCATTCGTTAGGGCATTGTGACTAACATGAGAAGTCAGTTGAAAGGAGTGTTGTATAAATCATTTAAGTTTATTAAGGTTGATTACTGCGATTATCTGACAATTTTTTCTTTATCCGAACTTTGCTGAAGACTTTCTGTTTGACTTAATTGCAAGCGTTAGCTTGGATTTTGCGTTTTTATTTTTATATTTCAAGGTGCAACACTAATAGCTTTGGGGGGGTGGGGATGGTATTTCAAAATATTGATAAATGTATCTCATGTTTATTTGGTATTGTTCAACGACATGCTCATAAGTAATTGTTTCAAGAAAAGAAGTCACACTGCAGGACATTATTTTCATTTAGAAATGTACACTCTTTTTATATCCTCTCAGACACACATGCAAATCATTCAAACATTAAAATTGACTAAGAAAAATTGTCAGCCCTGTCACGTGTCAGCATTCCAAGGTAGGGGACAGAATCTGTATCAACAGTCATACTCTCTGGGCATTCAACCATTTAAAACAACAATAATATTCTCCAAAACAAGCCAATGATTGTAATAATTTTTAAACATTGAAACTGAAACTGAAGCCCTTTACAACTATTATACTTCTACTATTACTACTACCACTACTGCTACTGCTACTACTACTACTACTACTACTACTACTACTGCTGCTGAAACTACAGCTAATGATACTATAGTTGTTGCAATTATTTGTAGTTCTATTTCTGCTGCTCGACTACTACTTCTACTACTACAACCACCACTAATATTACTTCTACTACTATTATTGTCACTACTACTTGTACTGCTATTAATTCTACTCAACTGCTAATTCTATTGTTACCACTACTACTTTTTTGCTGTTATTATTATTATTATTATTATTAATTATCTATAACTAATTACAAGTGATGGAAAAATCTTAATAATTTTCTCAAGGGAAACCTCTCATATCTCACTTGGAGGATTATACGGGTGTAGTAAGAGTTTTCTCCCTTTCACAATAATAAGACAGACGTTTTACTCCTACATAATACGTCCGCTGGTGGAAACTTTTTACTAAATGAGTAATAAAAATCCACATTTATTTATATTTACCCATATCTACCCACTATTACATCAACATAAGGTTTTAATATATGTGCTAAAAGGTTAATAAATTTAATAATCAATTTAATAAATTCAGTTCAACTTAGCATTGATAACAGCAGTCAAATTAACACACAACACATACACACACACACACGCGCGCGCGCGCGCGCGCGCAATCTTCATAGATATTCTTTCATCATAGAAATGAGAGTGGAGATTTAGAGAGATAATTATAGTCAATGTACATAACCTTTGATGGTAGCTGTCACTATCAAATGTTCACAATCATGCAGTTTGCATCAAGCCACTTTCTTTCTTATTAGATGATTGTACAACACACCCGTGCTAGGCACATTACACAACCATCCAAAAATCTTTGATGTACTCACAAAGCACACTAAGGAGTCTCGTTCAGATAGTGCTTGCACTATCCAAGCACATCAGGAGGAATGTTTAAAAAATCTTCATGAATTCTCGAGACCAAACTCAAGCCTCAATCTCTGTCATATTAGCTCTCAAACAGAATTCACAAGAATCTACATACAGCAACATGTTTACTGATGAGTTCGACGACAATGCTGGATACTCACCGACATGATCCATTAGAGTACAGTAGTCACTGCAGTCTGAATCAGATACAAGGTTAGAAAACACTGAATGTAAAAGCAAACCAAAGCATCAAAAGGTATGCTCCTTTCTGCAAAAAATCAATTTAATGAGAGCGCTAAGCTTCAGGTGTATTTCACTAAAATCCTATCTCTCTTAGATACATTCTCAACTTATAAACCCTGCAGCAATATTTATTAGCCTGATACACACGCAGCATAAAAAATATAGCATCGATCAAAATTCACAAGTATAATACACAAAGTAATAAAATTACTGAACATTGAAATAAAGGTTCAGTTACATAAAGCCTTCTCCACTTCAAATCATAGATCAATAGCAAACATGTACGAAATATTTCTAAGTCCATTCTTTCTTTATCAGTCGGTTAACTTACCATACGAAATATTTCTAAGTCCATTCTTTCTTTATCAGTCGGTTAACTTACCATACGAAATATTTCTAAGTCCATTCTTTCTTTATCAGTCGGTTAACTTACCATACGAAATATTTCTAAGTCCATTCTTTCTTTATCAGTCAGTTAACTTACCGTAAGCTAACGATCGCGATTCATGACCGGACTTGAGTTACGTCAAGATCAAAGTGTTTAGAATGTAGAATTTTCTTCTACAAAGTAATTTTCAGTCAATCCGCACTGGATGAAATTGTTATGAGCATGTACGAGACTATTAGTCAGAAAAACTACTCATCAGCTTGGAAAACGGATTTATAAAAGTAATGCATTTGCCAAGTGAAATTTATTTACAAATATACATACCTATATAGCACTAGCATGCACAAACAAAAAGCAGGAAAGCGACAGAAATATTATTTCTGTAGGAGAACACTCTTGGAAATATTGATGTCTTTATAATGGCTTCAATTACATGCCACTCAAAGATAATGGAACCCAGATATTACGAAACAAAGTTGTCGATATAACTGATTTTTATTTTTATTTTGTTTTGTTTGTATTTTGTTGGTAGTGGGGGGGGGGGGAGAGGGTTGATTAT
Organism: Sinotaia quadrata; assembly: GCA_028829895.1. Lineage (NCBI taxonomy): Eukaryota > Metazoa > Mollusca > Gastropoda > Architaenioglossa > Viviparidae > Sinotaia > Sinotaia quadrata. Next base: position 72,651,450 of record CM054177.1, read on the forward strand.
TGAGAATGAACGAATTAGATTAAACACTCCAACATTCAGCATGAGTGCACTACACGCGTTGAGAGACCAGACAGGCATTGCTGACTTGAAGCAGTCGTTGAAATGTCACAGAGTAGGGACTGTGGCTGTGTGACTGTTTCTACTCACAAAAGGCAGCCAATGAATGCTTGTAAAGAATAGGTATTAAGATCAATTTGTTGTTACAAACCAGAAAGTAGAGCATCGCAATAGTAAAGTCTGCCCTTTCCTCTTACCCCCCCTACAAATAAACCCCAAACAAACAAAACACACACAAACCACAAGAGAAATTTTGTTGCATCGTGTTAATGCCGATTTACCCAACTTGACAGTACAGAGACAAAGGTGACATATTTGACTATGTGACTATCTACATTTAATGGGCATTGTGATTGTCTACTTGAATGGGAAAATGTTTGGTTGTCTAAATTTATTGGATGTGTTCGTGGTCTTCAAACTGAATGAGAATATTCTGATTGTCTAATTACATGGTTGTGTTTGTGTCTAAACGTAATGGAAAGATTTATGATTTCTAATTTTATTGGATGTCTTCATGTTTGTCTACATGTAATTTATGATTGTCTACATATAATAGGTTTATTTATGATTGACTACATTTAATAGATTTATTTATGGCTATCTACATGTAATAGGTTTATTAGTAGTCGCCTAACTGCAATAGGTGATTTTATGGTTGTCTTCAATTAATAGGTGTGTTTATGATTGTCTTCATATAATAGGTGTGTTATTAGGATTACATGATTCACGATAAGTTGAGATTGTAGAAATTAAGTTTTAAGCTTGCTTGCTAATGTAGGGGGGCGCTTTCGGCTTCCGCCGCTTTCGCGCTGAAAGTTTTAAGCATAACACATGACTTAATTTATTGTAACCGTCACTTTGCAATATGACGTCAAAAACGGTTCACATATAAACTAAGACTTATCATCAGTAATATGTTACAAATCATCTATGACTTAACAACGCAACACAACTGTACGCTTGGAAGAATGGGGAAAACTATCAACAACTAGATTAATTAAGCAGAGTCATAGTCGAACAAAGTTTGGGAAGAGTTATTGATTTATATACACATAACAAGAAAAACCAACTATGAATACTCTGGGCTTCGGGACACCACGACAAAATATCTTGTGGTCTGGAATGTTTACCATTTACCAGCACAGTTTTATTTCTTTCCGTGAAATGGGCACAATCCTTAAAAACAGTACTATGGAATCCGTAAAACGTCTGCAGATGATGAAATAAGTTAGCATGGTAATTGTACTAAAGACTGCGCAGAAATCAAAGAGTGTGTGAACACAGACAAAGGCATAAACTGCATGCCGGATGGCAGCCTCATTGCTGTGACAAGGACACAAGCAGGCTGGAAATTATTGACAAGATTATGCAAATTTCAATGGGAGGCTATTTGCAAGAGAATATTTCTTTCGAAGACTTTTGTCTTGGGTGGTGGCTAGAGAAAGGGCGATAGCTTCTTTTTTTCCTTTCCAGTCATTAGGGTCAAGGCAAAGCATTTACAAAAGAGGATTTTGCAATAGCATTTTAAAAAAGAAGAAATGAGATTTCAGCTAAAAAGGACGAATTTATTATTTCAATCAGGGCAGGCAATCTAGCGGCCATACTTTCAAACAACATAGTAATGATTAATCTGACTCAGTTTACGTGATGGACATAGAAGATATTTTGCAGTCCATTTTATTGCGAATGTTTGTGAAGAGTCCGCACACAATGGACTAAAATTTTCCCAAAATGACGCTCTATTCTAGTCACGTGTGCCGGAAGTAGGTGGGTCATATAGTATGGAGCTGTTATCATCGTCATCTGAGGGGGAGGATGGGGGAGAAGCCGGTACTTTGTACTGAATGAGGTCGATTTTGAAACATAAACAGTCTCTGTAATGGTTTTCTTGGAGGTTCTTATAACTGCTTATGTGCTTATGACAGCCACTGCCTTTCAGTCTTAAAGTTTGTTTCTCGCCTGGGTGTAGCCTTTTGCCTCTGCTGCTGTGTCACGAACCACATTCCTCTACCCCTTCAAGGAAACTCAGCTCAGAGTTGCATGATAACTTTTGTTTTTATTATGGCCGTCTGCCCGATTGCGAAGCTTTATAACCTGATCAACAGAATTCTGAGAGGGACGTCAAACAAATGTTTTTATCAGGACATTTAATAATATCTCTTCTTTGTCAATGCAAAATATACTGTGTTAAATTCATTTTAGTCTTTTGATTTTTGTAAACTGTTGAACTAAGTTTGTAATTAAAAAATATATTTACTTGTTGAATATTATCTGTGAATACAACGCATCATGTTATCTTTAGTTTTCTTGTATTTTTAAGAAGTTTATAGGATATGCTGTGAATTCGATGTTTTATTTGTACTAAGCCCTTAGAGATTTTGTAAGACTTTTTTATTAAGTCGAACGTACTCTACTCGTTATTAGAAATCAAGAAACATCATTACAAGAAACGTCAGTCTCTAAGACACGAGTTCAAAACAACGTTTATTTAGTCAACGTAACCCAAGGAGAAAACAACGCAAACAAAATCAAAAGCATATTTATGTAAGTTGCTGAAGCAGACTTCAACGGCCAGCCAGCTATGTACGAGTTTTTGTGATTTAAAATTGTGGCAGTCTGCTTGTGTTCATGACGTATATTGATCATCTCGCAAGAGGAACTACTGGCCAACATTCCATTTAGCATATCGGTTCTCAAAAATATTTGGCCCAGTGCAACCTTTAAAAGAGACAACAGACAAGTAAAATGTTTAGAGAGAGAGATGGTCGTAGGAGGAGAGGAGAGAGAAGAGAGAGTAAAGAGAGAGATTAAGGAAAGAGCAAGGAGAGAGAGGAGAGAGAGAAGAGAGAGTAAAGAGAGAGATTAAGGAAAGAGCAAGGAGAGAGAGAGTGAAAGATAGAGGAAGAGGCAAATGGATAGAGTGAAATTTTATTTTTTGAAAGTGAAAACTAGCAACACTAATCCACTGATAAACTTGTTCTTGCTAATTTACTAGTAAAAATAAATGCATAAGTTCAGCAATACTTCTTTCAATAATAATAACAGCATTATCATCATCATCAACAATAATAATAACTTTGAGATAACAATAACAATAATAACTTTGAGATAACAATAATAATAATAACTTTGAGATAACAACAATAATAATAACTTTGAGATAACAACAACAATAATAATAACAACAACAACAATAATAATAACGTTGAGATAACAATAATAATAATAACGTTGAGATAACAACAATAATAATAACGTTGAGATAACAACAATAATAATAATAACAATAACAACAACAACAATAATAATAACGTTGAGATAACAACAATAATAATAACTTTGAGATAACAACAACAATAATAATAACGTTGAGATAACAACAATAATAATAACGTTGAGATAACAACAATAATAATAATAACAATAACAACAACAACAATAATAATAACGTTGAGATAACAACAATAATAATAACTTTGAGATAACAACAACAATAATAATAACAATAACAACAACAACAATAATAATAACGTTGAGATAACAACAATAATAATAACGTTGAGATAACAACAATAATAATAATAACAATAACAACAACAACAATAATAATAACGTTGAGATAACAACAATAATAATAACTTTGAGATAACAACAACAATAATAATAACAATAACAACAACAACAATAATAATAACGTTGAGATAACAACAATAATAATAACGTTGAGATAACAACAATAATAATAATAACAATAACAACAACAACAATAATAATAACGTTGAGATAACAACAATAATAATAACGTTGAGATAACAACAATAATAATAACTTTGAGATAACAACAACAATAATAATAACGTTGAGATAACAACAATAATAATAACGTTGAGATAACAACAATAATAATAACGTTGAGATAACAACAATAATAATAACGTTGAGATAACAACAATAATAATAATAACAATAACAACAACAACAATAATAATAACGTTGAGATAACAACAATAATAATAACTTTGAGATAACAACAACAATAATAATAACAATAACAACAACAACAATAATAATAACGTTGAGATAACAACAATAATAATAACGTTGAGATAACAACAATAATAATAATAACAATAACAACAACAACAATAATAATAACGTTGAGATAACAACAATAATAATAACTTTGAGATAACAACAACAATAATAATAACGTTGAGATAACAACAATAATAATAACGTTGAGATAACAACAATAATAATAACATTGAGATAACAACAATAATAATAACGTTGAGATAACAACAATAATAATAACGTTGAGATAACAACAATAATAATAACGTTGAGATAACAACAATAATAATAACGTTGAGATAACAACAATAATAATAACGTTGAGATAACAACAATAATAATAACGTTGAGATAACAACAACAATAATAACTTTGAGATAACAACAACAACAATAATAATAACGTTGAGATAACAACAACAATAATAACTTTGAGATAACAACAACAACAATAATAATAACGTTGAGATAACAACAAACAATAATAATAACGTTGAGATAACAACAATAATAATAACGTTGAGATAACAACAACAATAATAACTTTGAGATAACAACAACAACAATAATAATAACGTTGAGATAACAACAGACGGAACAATTCCTGCGTGAAGACCAGACATTGCAGTGTTCCAAGTGATTGAAACATAAAAACAAAATAAAGAGAAAAAAATAGAAAAATTCCAGGATCCCGAGATTAGAAATCCAGAGAATGGAATGTAAAAGCAGAAGTAATACCTGTAGTAACAGGAGCCTTGGGAAATGTAACACGTGAGTTGGAAGGTTATCTGAATTAACTACCTGGAAACCACATTTACCCACTGCTAAAAGCAGCACTTTTCGAGAGTGCTACTTCCTCTGTAAAACTTTGAATCTCCCAGAATCTTGCTAAGATTCCGAGACTACCGACAGTCAACAGAAGTCGTGAAGAAGGGTTAACTACTACTACTACTACTACTGCTACTATAATAATAATAGGACTAATGGTGATTATAATAAAAATGATGAGATAAGCGGAAACTAATATCTAAAGTTTACCACAAACTTTTAAAATTTGATAATGAAGTAGTGGGGGAAAATGGAGTGGTTAAAGAGCTCTTCAAAACAGATAATAGAGAAGGAAAATGTAAGAGGTGAGAGAAAATGTTTGACAGAAGGAGACAGGAAGAAAGAGACAAAGGTCTGCTGATAAGGATTAAAAAAGAAATAAAAATATCAACTGTAATAGTTCTTAGATGTAAGTATTAAGCAGGGATTATTTGTCTAGTTATACTGTGATTCTCGCAACTGTACAAATCGAACTGCCCTTATGAAACTGCTTTCACCATCCAAAGTTTTGAGACTTTTCTTTTTGAAGAATGAGTAATAAGTTAGAGTGACTGGTGAGTATTAATTTAGAATTAATGGTGAGCAGTAATTTACAATGAATAATGATTAATAGGTTACAGTGGATGATGTAATAGGTTAGAGTGAATGATGAGTACTGAATTAGAATGAATGATGAGTAGTAAGTTACAATGAATGATGAGTAGAAGGTTAGAGTGAGTGATGAGTAATAAGCTACGATGAATGATGGGTACAAAGTTACGATGAATGATGTGCACTACTTTACGATGAATGATGAGTTCTAAGTTACGATGAATTAGGACAAAACTGAATTTACTTTTGCTGCTCCTATCACAGCTTCTAGATCTTGACTTCTGCTAGGGTCTTTGGATACTGATGACCCACCCATTGTATTTTGTCAGCCACGTAGAAATAAGGGTGCACTTGTTGATAATTCTCTCTCTTTAACATTTGTACGGTTGTATTTGGGGAGCTGAGAGGAAACATTAATGATTCTTGACCTGATAATGCTGCAAACAATCTCGTGTTCACTGGTACTCTGTTGTCTTGATTATTTTAACTCTTTTCTATCTGGTTTTTGTTGTCTTGTGAAGAAGCTAGGTAGGATTTCTTTTTCAAAGCTCGAAGGACCAATCATGTTACTCCACTCCCCCGCCCCCCTTCCCGTCGTTACTGGCGATCTGTCCACAGCAGAGCAACACATTTCCTTTCTTGGTTACACTTCACAGGTTCCAGAACTAAGTACATGACTGATCTCATTTACGTGTACATTCATACTCTATGTGTACTCTCGTCATCAGACACGTGTACATTCGTACTCTATGCGTACTCTCGTCATCAGACACGTGTACATTCGTACTCTATGCGTACTCTCGTCATCAGACACGTGTACATTCGTACTCTATGCGTACTCTAGTCATCAGACATGTACATTACAACATTTCAAAGGCAAAGTATAAATCATACTCTCAAACTTATGTTTGCATATCATAATCCAGTTACCTGCAATTGTTTTTTTTTTTTTTTTGTTTTTTTTTTGCACTATGAACTGAAACACAAAGAGTAAATATCCAGCTTCAAGTGTGCTCTTCAGACACATTTTTCCTGCTATCAAGACATATTTATCCTGCTTGTAAGGCACAATTTTCATGTTCTCAAGATACATTTGTCTTGCTCTCAAGGCACATTTTTCAAGTTCTCAAGACACATTTTTCATTATCTTAAAACACATCTTTTCATGCTCTCAAGACATTTTTCATTCTTAAGACACCCTTTTCATGCTCTCAAGACAGTTTTTCATTGTCCAAAAACATATTTTAAATGCATTGAATGCATCTTTTGCATGCTTCTAAGACACATTTTGCATGCTTCTAAGACACATTTTGCATGCTCCTAAGACACATTTTGCATGCTCCTAAGACACATTTTTGCATGCTCCTAAGACACATTTTGCACGCTCCTAAGACATATTTTTCAGGAGCTCACAAACCTTCTTTTTCCCATCAGGAAGAAAAGAACCGTTCCTTGTTTTATTGCTTGTTCTAGCTGAACATTTGTCAATCACCTTTGTAAGGGAATATATATTAGTTATGCTGTATGTACTTTCAATTTAATTACGTTTCTTTTTAAGCAAACTCAGCTTTATTGTTATTGCATTTGGATGCATTGTGTTTTTGTTAAATTTCTTTCCAGCATTTTGTTTAAGTAGTTTTGCATTACGGTATTGTGTATTTTATGTATAATTAGTGTAATGCTTCATTCTTCATTCTTCTTCTTCTTCTTCTTCTTCTTAGTAGTAGTAGTAGTAGTAGTAATATGTAGAAGTAGTAGTAGTAGTAATAGTACTAGTAGAAGTAGTAATAGTAGTAGAAGTAATAGTAGTAGTAGTAGTAGTGACAGAGGACAGATATTTTCATTATACTGACTTCTTTCAGCGTGCCATTAATCTTTACTGATTATTGTTATTTGAAACGATATTAAAATCGTAAACAAGAAATGCGGGAAATTAGTATACAATGAAATTAAAAATGTAATTCGAGAAAACTTGTAACCGATAGCGTACATCACGCGCTCTACGAACGAAATGATCGGAGCATGCATGGGATAACAAACAAGTTGCCGGGGGTCAGGAGTGTGCAGAGGCAGGGCGGGGGAGAGGCATAGGTGGAAGCTGACACAGCAATAGCCAGTATTATCGCGAGTTCGCGGAGAACAAATAACGAAAATTCTTTCTCGTCAGATCAGTTCAACATTTATAAGGCGTTACATTACTTGAGCGGTCCTCTCTATGCCCGGCAGAGTTAGTTCCCTTCATCAACGTTATCATGCTACGCTACAGCACTTGTGAACTCGCTCACTCCACACCGCACGCTGAAGCTTCTGCACATTTGTTTTCCTTTGTTAAATTTCGTGGCAGAGTTGAATGATGACTAGAGCTGATAAATATCTTTTATACTTAAGTTTATCTTTTCCGTTTAAAATAACTTTATCACAGTTTGTATCGCTTTGCACTTAGAAAATATATTGTTTTCGAAGGGAAAAGTCTAGTTTCAATATTGTCCACAAAACAGTTTTTAAATTTTATTTTACATTTTATCACAAATAGACACCTACAGACACATACTTCAGACACATACACACAAAAAAGATTACCATTAAATTGAATATGCAAGACCAAAACACCGAAACTACGAAACAAATATATTAGAGAAGTAAATAATCCGAAAAGAATATTCTCTGATAACAATTACTGCATTTTGTTATTTTATTAATCGTATGCCAGTTTGCTGTCCAAAGCTCCAAACTTCGTTGGCATCCTCAAAAAGTGTAGCAATTAACAATAAGATACACCTATTTCACTCTAAAATAGTATTAACTTATAATGACTACTATCCCGTTCATGTCATATACATATATTTCTACAATATATTTTTAATAGTAATAATAACAAAGTAAGAGACATAACGCTGAAAAAAGCGGATTTAAGTAGATAAATATTTGCTAAATACAAACTCATTGAAACAATTATTTTTCTTAGCATATAAATACCAGTATGTAAAATGCTAGAAAGCAAATCACATTATATAAATATTTATAAGTTTGTTTATAAACAAACAGAAAAAACCCCGATGGATATCTAGCACCGATACTAAGTAAAGTTATTTTGAAAGAGACTTTTTTTGAAATTGCTTTGCCAGATTCGTTGCATTTAACGGAGCAAAAACAATTTTGACTTGAGGCTTGTGTGTCGTTCCCATTGTACCAACCACTTCGAAGTCGTTATCACGGTAGATGACAGGGTTTGATTCCCCGTAAAATTCCTTTCTCTGAAAACGAAGCTTCCCGTCATCACTTCCATAGTACATTTGGTCAAACCAGGAATCCCCGTACCCATGTTCAACTACTCCTACGGTGGTCAATCCCACTCCTAGCCAGTTGCTGTAGTAGTTAAAGTTATATGGTGCTGACCACATGACGACAAGTCGACGTTGTTGGCCTGCGATTAGCCAAGAAACAGTCCCATAGACACCTGTCGCTGTGTAACCTGTCTTATGAGTGACCTGGGGTAAAATAGAAAGTTAGATTTCAGTTAACATGGATTTGGGTTTTAATTAATCAGTTTGGGTTCATGAATGTAAATAATCATTAATTTGAAATCAGACCTATTATTGTTGAACATGACGTGAATAAAAGCAACGTCACAGAAATAAAAGTCTCGGCTAACCATGACTTCCCTCGTTCCTGGTAAAACTGCATTGGGTGGAAGAGATAGCTCTCCGTCCTTTAACCTTGTGGTCGCTTGCGAGAGCGGGAACCTTGTCCAGTTCTCAACTTCGATTCCGCAAGTCACTGAATAACCATCGTTCATCAGGGAACTGACAGAGGTACCTGCTAGGCTTGAACCGGCGTCGAGAGCTTCAGAGATAGCTCCGATCAGTTCAAGTCCTGTGCCCGCATGCGCAGTACGCTTTTCTTGTACGCGAAAGACACAGTCAAAACGAATAAGTTAGTAATTGTATTGTTTCAGAGGAGGTCAACAGTCATCTGTCATAAGCGTAATCAATATTATGTTTAGAGAACATACAAGAATTTACATTAAAAGATGAGGTACCATGAAGTGGAAATCAGAATGTTATTGACACTAGTCTACGGACATTGTTAGGTATATTAAATCTTTACGTTGAGACATTAATGCATGTAGTGTTTGTGCATATTTTAAAAAAAAAACTGTTGAATCTCACCACTTGCTTAAACATTTAATTTTAACGACTTTATAAAAAAGCTTTCCTAAGTAATGGCAAAAGTATTCTGTCAATGAATACTATTTGTTTGTTGACGATTTAGTCAAAGATGTTTGGATTATTGAAGGACTAGAATTTCTGTAATCTATGAGTATTAATCTTGAACAATCAAGTGAAGTAATGGTTGCGCGTAATTGTTTAAGTATTAATTTTTCCTGTTGGATTAAGTGGCTAGTGTTAAGGGCTATTTGGAAAACACCTGCTGATGTGACTGGACTTTTTATTCTGTTATCGAGTGGCTCTTGTATTGACACGATTGATCATGAAATCTGAATTACTTATGAAGCTTGGTGTTTATTTCGAATCATTGTCAAAATGTCTCTTTTTATTTACGAGAAAATCCATCCGTGCCTTAAATAGTTTCGAATATGTGTACCACTTCGAAAAATATGAACAGTACTTTTACCAAAAAAAAAAAATATTCTTTGTATTTTTCGTTTCTCTAAGGGGTACTATCTTTGTTAATTTAATTATGTCAAAGGAAATAAACATTGCTTTACATATACAATACAAGCAATAATGTTCAAGCGAGTGCAACAGTTTTTAAATGTACAATGTTTCTTACAAAGCTGGCATACACAAATTATGTCAAACAATTTTCACGAAATGGAAAATGAAAAAAGAATGGAAAAGAATAAAGTACATTTTGCATCTAACTTACGGATACACACCATGGATTTATTTTGAGAAATATGTTTATCCAAATCAAAAATATGTTGAAGTGTGTATAATTCTTCTTGAACTTTTATTTACGTCTCAAAATAAACAAATGAATACTAAGCAAGTCGGCTTACCAGACAAGAGAAGTGAACATAGAAGAACGATCCGACGTGTGTTCATTTTGACTCCTGTGCTTGTAAACTGTTTTCTGGTCGTTGTGGTAATCTAGATGTAAAAGTAGGATTATTATTTGCTTATAAAGCAGTGACACGTGACATGAACGCATCCGTGACTCTCTGAACTTATGGCACGTAGAAGGCGTATCCTGAGAGAAACAATATTACTTTTTAATTGTAAAGTTAAAAACTTTAGTAAAGGATGTGAAAGTGTTCTCTACATAGTTTAAAATTTACTGTGCGCAAAGTTTTGTTTATGTAATTTGCGAAAACGCACACAGATTTATTTTACTTTGTGTTTGTTCTTGTGGCAATATATTTACGTATGTTTGAATGCTTTTAATGCGCTTAAAGTACTCCTACACGCACCCACTCACCTACCACCACATTTGAAGCAGCATAAATAGATCTGTCGTACTTTTGTCCGTTCTGGCTGTACTTAATTCATTTTTTTTATTCGTTTAGCTTTTGTATTTATATATTAGTTATGGTGTTTGTAAATTCATTTTAATTATGCATTTTTCCTAGTAAAATAAATTTTTGTCATTTTGCATATGTTACAATTTGTTATTACTAAATGAATTTTGAGTCTTCTTGTGTTTAAGTAGTTTTGCTTTCAGATCTTGAATAATTTTGTAAATATATTGTAAATTGCTTAAAATGTTTATACGATTAGAATCGTAAACAAGACTTATTATTATTCCTATTATTATTTACTACCGCCTGCCTGTGTACAGTTTTCCCCACGTAGGTTAGCGTGAGCATAGCCCAGCTATGACCCTAAGAGGGCGACTAAACTAAAGCGCGCTTAAACTTTTACAGCTTGGGGTCGGGCAGTTCGTTTCTTTCCAACAACGTAATTCCGATGAACCCATGCTAGCTGACGTAGAGTGCGAGAATATTATTATTGTGTCTGCGAGAGTCGTGCGCTGGGGTCTGCAAGAACTGAAATAAAGGCAATGTAAAACAACCAAGCGTGTTGCCAACTCTGTTGATAAGGCAGCTGTTCATCATCATTGTCCATTATCAATGTCCATCTTAATAACCCGACTTACCACTCTTTAATCAATCACAGTTATTATTATTAGTTGCTGCAGTAGAGTAGTAGCAGGAGAAGTAGCAGCATTAGTAATAGCAGTAGCAGCAGCAGTAGTAGTAGCAATAGAATAGTAGAAGTGGTAGTAATTATTTACTTGTGTACTGCTTAATATGTACTCTGCTTCCAATGTTTAATTAGATATATTACCTTGGCTCTTAGTTACGTCATTTAAGTGTTAGTTTATATATATAGGAAATACAGAAAATGAGCATATGTCACACCAAATCCATTTAGTAATGATTATGATTATTATTAATTAATTAATCATTCATAACTAATTACAAGTGATGAGAATCTTAATTTATATTATTAATAATTCTCCAGCAAATACCACTCGTTTCTCACTTGGCAGACATGTGGATGCTGTAAACGTTTTTTTCTTTTCCACAACATTAAGACAACATTTACTGTCACACAATATTCCGTAGATGGAAAACATCTTACTAAAGGAGAAGACAAATATGTCTTTAATCTATATTTAGCGAGCCCCACATCCATCTACTTTCTTCTCCATCATAATGTTACCAAAATGTGCAAGAAGGTCAATAAATTTAACAATAAATATATCAAATCAACAATCTCCTTACTTCTAATATACATATGACAAATACAATAAAAAAAAAGATTACTTGACATCAATATTTCACTAAATCACATTCAAATAATTTCTCTGTTTAAACAGTCTTATATTCTAAATACAGTTCATCAATAGAGTCAAAATAAATCACAGGAGAGTTCTTATCAGAGAACAGAAATGGAGTTATTAGTGATAGCGACAATAGCTTTTACAAAACCTGAATTAAGTGATATCTATTGTCCACGTCAACACATGTCTCTCTCTCTCTCTCTCTGTTTGTCAAAACACTGATGTTCTTTTATTCACTAGAGACCAGCCTGGCACTCTCTTTCATGTGTCAGTTCTTCAAACAGACCAGCAATTGTAGCTATTTCTAGTAACGTCATTGTACCAGAAATTGCCCTATGTAATCAGCATACTTTGACATGAGACATCAAAGGAGTGTAGTGCATTCCCTTACACTTACACACACTGTGGCAGATGATTCCTGTGTCTCCCCCAGTCATAAGGTTTATAATCAGTGAAGCAGTAGATTGAAATAACAATTTTCTGAGAAAAGAAAGGCTGCTTTACCCGAAAAATATAATCAGGGAGCAAACCTAACTTTCCAGTTTATCACTTTTTATACTCCATTCATTTTTACATTTAAGTCTCAACTTAGAGTTTCCTGCAACAGCATTTATTAACCCAATACACGCACATAGCATAATAAATACAGCATATCAAAACAATGTCAATTGTTTGTATACCATATGTGAGCATTTTACTTCAAACATTTGTAGAAAAAATATAGTCTATTCACATAATACTTCTTTACATAAAACACAAGTATAACACATCAATAACACAAATGAATGTATTACATCAGTAATTTCTAGCATATTCTCAACTTGGGTGTTTACTTCCACTTAGACACTTACAAAAAATGCCATCGTAAGGAGTGCCCAAAGTTGGGTCACTCACACAATCCAACAATTTATATAACAATTAAATTTTAAAACAGAGATAGACAAATTTTCTCCACCACAGTATAAGAATAAAATTTAAAATAAAAAAAAATGGTAAATTGAGAAAACATCTGAATTGATCCACCACGTGCAATAGTGATGAGATAATAAGTGCATGCACGACATAGCAGGTCATCGGGAACAGGAGCAATGCAGGAGTGGGGGTGGGTGGATGAGAGACAAGAGACAGGCATAGATGGTAGCTGACACAGCAATAGCTACTATTATCAGGAGTTCACAGGGGGTGGGGGACACAAAAAGCGAAAGTCCTTTCTCTTCTAATCAGTTGTCCAACGTTTCTTTTTTTCTTTTTCTTTTTTTAAGCGTCTTGATATTTGAGCGTTCTTCTTAGTGTCGTTCAGAGTTAAGTCCCCTACATTATGTTATCCTGCTACTCTACAACACTTGTGAACTCGCTCACTCCCTCATCCTAGTATGCACGCAGACGCCTCTGCATTTTTGTGGTAATTTCTTGACAGAGTTGAATCTGACTGGAGATGATATATTTGTTTCATTTATATATTGCATTTTATCTTTTCCATTTAAAGTAACTTTATCACCACTAGATTGTATCAATTTGCACTTAGAACATATACTGTTTTGAAGTGAGAGAGTCTAGTTTCACTATTGTTCACAAAACAGTTTAACATTTTATTTTACTTCTTATTATAAAAGAATTCAAAGATTGCAGAAATGTATTACTTGTGTTTGCCTGTTAAACTGCTATAGAATTTTATTTCGGTCGCGAAATTTATGGCTGGCTTGCGTTTTGAGTTTTCAGGAAAGTGATCATATTACAATATACGATGATTGGTTCTCCTGCTATAACTGTAGAGAATAGAGCTAAATATGTACACACTCACGGCTATAAGTGTAGAGAATAGAGCTAAATATGTACACACTCACGGCTATAACTGTAGAGAATAGAGCTAAATATGTACACACTCACGGCTATAAGTGTAGAGAAAAGAGCTAAATATGTACACACTCACGGCTATAACTGTAGAGAATAGAGCTAAATATAGAATATAGAGAATATAGCTAAACATGTGCACACTCACGGCTATAACTGTAGAGAATAGAGCTAAATATAGAATATAGAGAATATAGCTAAACATGTGCACACTCACGGCTATAACTGTAGAGAATATAGCTAAATATAGAATATAGAGAATATAGCTAAACATGTGCACACTCACGGCTATAACTGTAGAGAATATAGCTAAATATGTACACACTCACGGCTATAACTGTAGAGAATAGAGCTAAATATGTACACACTCACGGCTATAACTGTAGAGAATAGAGCTAAATATGTACACACTCACGGCTATAACTGTAGAGAATAGAGCTAAATATGTGCACACTCACGGCTCTTGATAATTCATGAGAAAAGCTATCTGATCAAATTACAATTTCGTCATTAGTAACATTATTATATTACAAACTATCACTTCTGTCATGATGAGTATATTATTATTATATTCGGATACAGTAATTTAAGTGGATACGTTTATTTCAAAGCTCACATACCTCTCGCAGTTCATATACAGAAGCAGATTTTCCAATAATTCATTTCTGCGTGTATTGCACAGTCCGGTTATCAGACAATAGAATTATACCTAAACAAACCGAGCTTTGGCGATCGTCACTGACACTTCTGTTTTAGATGACAAGTGGCGAGTTTAAACTGCGTACAGAGCACTGCGCCATAGTCAAGCAGTGCTTAACTGCCCAGCGTATGAAAAACATTAATTACTATCTGTTCACAAGATAAGATTAACGCGTCATTTCATCTTTGGTTAATGCTTGGTCTTATAGAGAGGTCCGTAGCTTGAGGCCACCAATACTGTGCACCGCAATCAATGAAAGAAATTGTAACGCCAGAACTCTGCTCATTTGGAGAGTAGCATATAGATCAATCGTTAATGGATGCATTAGTAGATAAACCTATCAAGTCACATGAAATACTGGTCACTCCTGTCTTTACGCAAGCGCTGTGATTGAGAAAATTTTATTTCCATCTCGAGATGTCAGCCCACTGATACTTGAAGGAAGTAGACCTGTCAGGCCTGATCGTCTCTAGGTGTCAGACCACTGATACTTGAAGGAATTAGATCCGGCAGGCCATTCTTATCATTAGTCTTAAACAAAGCAATTTCCCCAGTGAATGAAATGTTTTGACAAATCACCTTGATCACCGCAAAGATTCAGGCTTAATCTGGAAAGACACCTCCCCCACCCCCGCGAAATTCACTCTCCTTTGCAGAACTTGACTTCATGTGAATATCGGTTGTTAAACCAGTAGATTCAGAAAGAAAAATAACATACTGTAAAAGATGCAAGTGATGTGGTAACAGTGGTGGTGGTATTGGTGGTGGTGATGATGGTGGTATTAGTGTGTGTATGTCTATAATACTTATATTTATAAACACTTATAAATGAACAATCTGATTTACTGAATAGCTATTGTTAGTCGGTTTCCTATTTACAAGTTTCAGGAGAAGATAACTACTTTTCACATGCCGAAAGGTTTCAGTTTCTACTGTACTTTAAACGTCTATATATTGCACAAGTTGTCGTCTCTGGGGGGTGGGGAGGTTTCAGAAAGATGTTAGGAAAGACTTAACCACATTTTAACCCTAACGTGGCCAACCACATATCCTCTCACACTTCTCTAGTGTCAGGTGTTACAAAGAATTTGAAAATTAAAGGTATTCTAAATATTAATAATCACAAAATATGGCCAGGAGACCCCAGACTGATATAAAAACGATGACAAACAGTTAAAAGGAAAATCAAATACTAGTCTTGTAAACATAGGGATAACTGAAACATTTATAGCAACGAAGTAATGATGGCACAAAGATTGTTACAAAGTCACAGTGACTCGACCACGTATTGAGTATTCGATATGTACTTAGTGTCTTTTGTATAACAATATAATTCTCTATATGTATATTCCATTACACTCGCCAGGGATGACTGCTGAGTTGACAGTGGCAGCTTGGCGGTTCTCGCATTGGCCTAGTCAAAGCAGGCTTTGGGTTTTGCATTGGTTGAAAGACTCAGTTGGCCGTGGCTGTCTGAAGACCGCTCACGGAAATTGGCAAGTACTTAGTGTGCCAAGTGAGTGCACATTCTAAAACATAAGAAAACTCTTTTCCTCTTGCAGCAGAGACACAAAAGCGACAACTGACACTCCAGATGTCCTTCATTCATACGTATAAAATAGGAGGGCACAGATGATAAATGAGTGAAAAAAGAAATAGAAAAGAATGAATTACATTATATACATAAATGTATGCAAGCGTAATGAGAGTACTGTACAAGAAATAGAAAAGAATGAATTACATTATATACACAAATGTTTGCAAACATAAATGTATGCAAGCATAATCAGACTGCTGTACATGGTTCGACACTAAGTTTAACCTGACTGGTCTTTCTCGGCAAAAACCTTTTACCAGTGCAGTTCTTGAAAGTTTTTCTAGCAGTGTTTCTCGGACAATGGCAGGATCGACTCTGATCTTTTGTGGCCGATTTTGACGGGCACAATGACAGACCATGCCGGTCACGTGGTCGGTAGGGCTAAATATCTTGCGAATTATTATCACTTGACCTCTTAAAATCGGTCAAGATTGTGTACTATCATCAACACTCCATGGGGCCATCGCATAAGAGAGGAGGAGGTAACGGTTAGATGTGAAAAGCGAGGTCGAAAGTCGTGTCCACTCTAACGAGTCCGTGTTTTCCGGGTCTTGGAAAGATCGAGATGAATAAACTGTTTGGCAAAATCCCATCGCAAAATCACAGACTACTAAATGACTAAATGCAAGAAGGTTAGATGTAAGTGGATAAGAAATGTGAACTGCTAAAGACGGCCTTAATTTGTGACTTATGAAAGGGACATTGTACAACCAGAGTCTTCTATACATACATCCAGCAATGTGGTCTAGTGTAATGATTATTAAACATAAATCTATATACAGTAAATTTAAAATGGCGGACCCGAAGTTACAAGATTTACTAGACAAAGTTATTCAGTATTCATGGTTGCAGGTGGAAAGTCGCTTACGTTTTCAATTGGGCTTGATGATGAATAGGTGCACAACTGTAGGTACGACAGTAATTTATGTGTGTATGTCTGTGCGTGTATTTCGTGTTTGCGTGTATGTGTGTGAGTGCGTGAAAGTGAGTGTATGTATGTATATATGTTACTGAAAGATTTTTCGAAACTGATATATATTAGAGTCTTGCAGAATATTCGATATTTAAACTCGTCATCTTAAATGTAAATAGACATATAATTCTTTTAAAGTAATCTCTTTCTCCTTCTCTCTCCTTCTTCCCCTCTCCCTCTCTCTCTCTCTCTCTCTCTCTCTCTCTCTCGATTATCGCATTGTGCTTCAGATCGTTGCGTCTCAACCTACGCAAGTCCCTACTATTAAATTCTCCCTCCCCGCCCTGTCTCAATCTATGCAAGTCCCTACTATTAATTTCCCCCCCCCCCATCTCAATCTACGGAAGTCCCTACTATTAAATCCCCCCCCCCCCCGGTCTCATTGACCTATATTGACCTATATGTTTATAGAAATTTATAACATTCTATTGGACTCGATCATTTAACCTAAAAAAAAAATTGAAAAATTAGTGTTTATCTTTTTACAATTACTGCTTCATAATAATCAGTGCCTCCTTTAAAAATATTACTTCTTAATAATTAGTGTGTCTTTTGAAAAAAAATATTTCTTAATAATTAGAGCCTCTTTTCCAGAATTATTACTTCTTAATTATTAGCACCTCATTGTTTGGTATAATTATTACTTCTTTATAATTAATGTTTCTTTTCACAATTACTGCTTCTTATTAATTAGTGTCTCTATTTATAATTATTACTTCTCAATAATTCGTGATTCTTCTTATAATTACTATTTATTAATAATTAGTGTCTTTTTTATAATTACTACTTCTTAATACTTAGTGTATTTTTACATAATTACTGTTTCTTAACAATTTAATGTTTCTTTCTGCAATTACCAATTATGAATTAGTTTCTCTTTTCAAAATAACTATTTGTAAAAAAAAAAATAGTTCCCTTCTATAAAAACTGTACTAAGGATGTAGAAATATGTTATTAAATTAGACACTTTAGAGAAAATGTACAATCTGCATATAGTCAGGTGTGATAATTATTTTGTCTCTGCCCCATACTTTATTTGTCTAATATATGACTTTTTATATGCAAACAAATGTAATATATTGTTTTTTGATATGAGTACGTAAATTTAACTCTGTGGAAAGTAGAAGCCGTGCCTTGCGTATTAAGAGCAATACTAATAGAAGCCAGTGTAACTATTTATTCCAAAAAATTAGCATGGACAAAATAAATTAATGAAAGTAGCAACTACACTAAAATGATTAGTCATTTGTTACGTAGAATTTCAATGGACTAATGCTTTCAAACGTAGGTAGACTGTTAGCCCCAGATCTTGCTGTCTAAAGGTTTGATAGGCTGACAGTGAGTGACAGTTAGAGATTATTATTAACTGACAAGTACAGACCTTACCGAAGTATATGTCAAAACTGACCAATGATGGATTACCGGACAACTGACCAATGGGAATTGCTAAAGTATAGAGAGTGAAGTCGTACTCTCTGAGAATTCATTTTCTCAGAATCACTTTGCAATTTCCATCATCATGAACAGGTGTTTTGGTACTTAGCCAGCTTTGTATTCGTGAGCAAAATTCAGAGTTATATATTTTGGACTCGTAATTCTTAGAATTCTTTTCCGGTCATTAATTAATGTTTTATTCATGTATGTATAAGTGATAAAGGGGTACATCTTAAAATGAGAATTACCTTCACAGATAAATACATAGATGGATATGTAAGTAGGAAGACAGATAGACAGACAGATAGACAGACAGAATGATCCTCTCCTTTCCACGCTGGTATACTACGGCCATTAACATTCCATACTGAAATATGCATTCACCCAGACACCTTGGCAACAGAAAATACATCAACCAAAGGGACACAAACGCTAATGTCTTAATGCATGCTCAGAACAAGTCAGCGCGTAAATACTGTCACGGGTTACAATATCTGACACGGATATGACATAAATTATTCGAGTCGATACATATCTTACTGATTTGTGCCCAAGCATGATGTCACATTTCAACAGTCACTACATACCATATTGGTATGTTTGAGATATGCCCAAGCATGATGTCACATTTCAACAGTCACTACATACCATATTGGTATGTTTGAGATATGCCCAAGCATGATATGGCGTTTCAAAATATTCGCTTTGCATGCTAAATATAGTTTGTTGTCTGTGTTTCCTTAGCCCTGGAGGAAACTCCCGCCACCAAAAGTAAAACTAAAACGTGCTAATATGTTTCTTAATTCCTGTTCATATCATATACATTTTTAAATAAAGAAGTTACAATTTTAAAATATGATTTGAAAGTTTGTTTGTTTGTTTGTTTGATCGAATTTGCATGTTAATTGCAAAAAGAGGAATATCTCCAGTTAAATTTGGATTGTAATTGAAGTGATTCATTTGAATATATTCTTAATAACATCATTTATTAGTAGCATGTCGCCGTTAAAATGTACAAAAGGGTGAATTTAGCAATATTCCATTTTCCCTTTGAAATAGTAAATACGCACTGTGTTAACAAGTTCAATTATTTTCTTGCTACTTAATGTAGCTAAAAGCATTTTGTGACATATTTGTCAAAAACGTTCCAATAGCTAAAAAATAGTTTGTAACATATTTGTCAAAAACGTTCCAATAGCTAAAAAACAGTTTGTAACATATTTGTCAAAAACGTTCCAATAACATAAACTCGGTATCTCCCAGAATCCACAGTTACTCCAAACGCCACAGATATAAATACAGAGACCTATAGCTGATTAAAGCGGCTTTAATGAAAGTAGATAAATACAAACTTAATGAAATATTTACAGGTACAGAAATACCAATATGTAAAATGCTAGAAAGCAAATCACATTATATAAATATTTATAAGTTTGTTTATAAACAAACAGAAAAAAACCCCGATGGATATCTAGCACCGATACTAAGTAAAGTTATTTTGAAAGAGACTTTTTTTGAAATTGCTTTGCCAGATTCGTTACACTTAACGGAGCAAAAACAATTTTGACTTGAGGCTTGTGTGTCGTTCCCATTGTACCAACCACTTCGAAGTCGTTATCACGGTAGATGACAGGGTTTGATTCCCCGTAAAATTCCTTTCTCTGAAAACGAAGCTTCCTGTCATCACTTCCATAGTACATTTGGTCAAACCAGGAGTTCCCGTACCCATGTTCAACTACTCCTACGGTGGTCAATCCCACTCCTAGCCAGTTGCTGTAGTAGTTAAAGTTATATGGTGCTGACCACATGACGACTAGTCGACGTTGTTGGCCTGCGATTAGCCAAGAAACAGTCCCGTAGACACCTGTCGCTGTGTGACCTGTCTTATGAGTGACCTGGGGTAAGAAAAAAAGAAGTTAGAATTACGAATGTCATTCATGAATTCCAATTTAAAGAAAACCTCTCATCGTTCTAGTCACTAATAGGTGTCTGGCTTATTTGTTTTCGAAATTTACAATTATGGTTACAGTAATATTTGTAAACTAATAAATATAAAAATAAATTAAGAGTAAATAAATAAAAGAAAATAATTTGGTTCATAGAGTATAAGTGAAACCTTTGCAGATTTATTTTATATCATCATAACAACTGAACTCGAGCCGATTCAAGCAATCAAAGTGCGTAGAACTGTTCTATCAGGATGAATAGTGACCTCTGACCTGTATTAATATTATACAAGACTCTGAGGGCAAGTGCACTGAGCACATAGTGAAATGGGTGAGGTGAGGTACGAAAGATGGAAACTCTTAATAGTTTGATCTTTGGGATTTTTTTTAGTTCGCACTGCCCCCACTCTAAGACTATTTCGATGTTGTTGAATTCTACACGCCATAATTGCTTCGCCTTTATGGACGATACGGGCACCGCCATTTAGTTTTGCATGTTTGCAGTGAACAGAAGTTGAACCCCTTTTGAAGAGACATATTTATTAGATACCTTTCTGATGTTTATCATGCATATCACCATCACTACTGTCATAAACATCATTACTGTCATCGATATAATCACAATGAATATCATTGTCAAAATAATTTTCATCAGCTTCATCCTTGCCATCGGCATATAATACACCTCTTTATAATACTTCGCACCACTATCAACACCAACACCATCACAGCCACCACATACACAACCAATCTGTTCACCATCAAAATCGTTATCATCATTGCTGTTATTGCAATCACAACTATCATCTACAATATCGCCGTCAGCTCCAACTTTTAAGACATCAGTCTTATCATTAGAAACATCGTCATTAACATAATAGTAATCATCCGCATAATTGTTAACATGGTTACTTTGAAAAATATCAATAGCATTATCATCATTGCTACTATTATCAACAAAAACGTTTAACGTTATTGTTTTTCTCATAATGTTCATCATAATTGTCATCATCATCAGCATCATAATCCTCCCCTTATCATCATGAGTTACATCACTGAAATTTTACCTTCACATTCCTCTTGTAATGATTAAATCAGCTCAAGATCTATCTATCTATCTATCTATCTATCTATCTATCTATCTATCTATCTATCTATCTATCTATCTATCTATCTATCTATCTATCTATCTATCTATCTACTATCTATCTATCTATCTATCCATCCATCCATCCATCCATCCATCCATCCATCTATCTATCTGTCTGTCTGTCTGTCTGTCTGTCTATCTATCTATCTATCTATCTATCTATCTATCTATCTATCTATCTATCTATCTATCTATCTATCTATCTATCTATCTATCTATCTATCTATCTATCTATCTTAATGATGACATTTTACTACGTATGAATAATTTTTAATTCACATTTACAAGTGTGTATTATGTGAGACACATTTTGGGAAGAATCATTGTTGGCTACAAGATTTAACTGACAATTGCACGTATTAACATTTACAATAATTGTTCTGACTTCTATTCAGTCAGTTAAGGAAATCTATCCATGCACACTAATGCCAGTGACTGAATTCGACTTAGTCACTCGGTGAGTCATTTTATTACAACGGCACTACGCCAGATGGCATATCTGTCAAATTTGAGAGAAAAAATTCTGTCTGCCAATAACAGGTATGGCATTACCATAGTGTGTGGAGGTAGAAACACAAGAGAAAATTGCTGCGTAAATATTATGCTTTCCACTTGTAATGACGTCATGTGAGAGAAATCGATGAACAGGACATTATTGGCAGGAGGAAGAAAACTCCCACTGGCTATACAGTTGTCTCCCCTAATAGTATATATGTTAATTTTCGTGTACGTGTGTGTGTGTGTGAGAATGAGTGAGAGAGCGATGCTCTGATGTTCTCTGCATTCCAATATACATAATATTTAATTGTGTTACAAGCTCTCTTTGCGAGCGAACAAGTCACTAATGATCACTGCTATATTGAAATACATTACCTTCGTAACAGTGCGTGCCAGAATCAATGCACTGTAAACTGTAATTATATAGCTTATTAAGGTTATATAAGAAAGTCACAAAAGTATTATTATGAACTTCTGGACCACATAACGAGTAAAAATCATTGAATGAAATTGACAAACCATTCCTGGAAATTAGTTTCCATAAATGCCAGACATGCGAAAGAATGGAAACGTAGAGCAGTGCGATACACAGGAACTCTAAGACGCACATCGAATGCCATTGTCTTGTGGTCTGGAGTATCTTACGTGAAGCTGCTGGTGGCCCTACATAGGTTTCTGAATACTATGGAATGTGAAGTATTGTGTACATATATTAAAGGGGATGTACTATCCGATACAATCACATGGCACATGCAAGAGGTTTGGAAAGTGCGGTGGGGCATATATAATTAACATTCCTCATTATAAATGATTGTGAGAACACGTTTCTGCTGTAATAGCTAATCATCATAAAAATGAGAAGAGGAGAGATCAATGACTAGGAGTGTAATTGAAAATATTTTTGTGACATAACGCCATCCTTGTTATTGGTTATGATGATGATTATTATTAATAATACCTAATTAATGACAAGTGATGAGAATATTAATTTATGTTATTAATAATTCTCCAGCAGACACCATTCCTTTCTCTCACTTGGCGGGTATGCGGGTGCTGTAAACGTTTTCTCTCTTCCACAACATTAAAGACAAACATTTATCATCACACAATATTTCTGTAGGTAGAAAACGTCGTACTAAAGAAAAAGAGAAACCTGTCTTTTAATCTATAATTAGCGAGTCCCCTAGAAACCTTCTGTCTCTCCAACATATAGTTATCAATATGCGTAAGAAGGTCAATCAATTTAACAATAATGCATTAAATCAATAATCAAAATACATAGCAAATACAATGAAAAGATTATTTGACATCAACATTTCCACAAAACCACTTTTGAGTAATTTCAGTGCTTATATCTTAACACATAATTTGCCACCATACATTAACAGAGTGCATTGCATTCTTACAGTTACACACTGGGTAGAAACTCTTGAATCTACCACGGTTGTAATGGTTTAGAAACCGTGACGTCAATGCCATCTTAGTTATCAATTATGATGATTATTATTTAATCATCCATAACTAATTACATGTGATGATAATCTTAATTTATGTTAGTAATAAGACACCGCTTGTCTCTCACTTGGCAGATATGCAGGCTCCGTAAACGTTTTCTCTCTACCACAACATTAAAGACAAACATTTACTGTCACACAATGTTTCCAAGGGTGAGAAAACGTCTTACGAAAGGAGAAGATAAATTAGTCTTTTAATCTATACATAGTGAGCCCCCATCCACCCACTTTTAATCTACACTTAGTGAGCCCCCATCCACCCACTTTCTTCTCCAACATAAGGTTATCAATATGTGATAGAAGGTTAATAAAGTTAAGAATAAATTTATTAAATCAACAATCAATTATACAACATATGAATATAATAAAATGAATTTACTTCACTTCACAACAAAGTTCACTAATGCTGGACAATCATTCAGTTTATCCTAGCATAGACATTAGCAATCAATTAACATAAATATATAATCAAGTTCATGGATATCACAACGGAAATAAGAGTAGAGTTTTACTGATAAGTTGATGAAAATGCTGGATTCAAACACTAACATGACCATGCATGTACAGTAGTCACCATAGCGTGATGTGATATAAATAAAATAAAAGTCCTGCTCCTCTGCACAACTAAATTAAAGCTGCACTAAATTTCAGGCATATATCATCTCTAAACTCCTTCCTCTCTTACATACATCATCAACTTACAAATCCTGCAACAATTTTGTTAGCCCGATACACACACAGCACAAAAATATTGCATCAATCAAAATTCACAAATGTAATGTATAATGTAGTCAAATTAATGAATATAGAAATAATGGTTCAATTACATATTCATTCTCTAATTCGAATCATAAACGAATATCAAACATATGAAATAAGTCCATTCTACCATAAGCTAACAATTGCCATTATAACTGGATTCAAGTTATGTTGAAATTTAAAGTGATAGAATAGGGTACTTCTTCAACAAAGAAACATATGGTCCATCCTCATTGAGTGATTTTGCTATGAAAAGGTTTCAGACTATTTGTCAGAAAAACTACTTATCCATCTGGGACCCGTTTGGATTGCATCAACAATTTTCTCCATCTCTGACTCTTATAAAAAGTTTACTTAGTGACCAAGATCGGGTCACCTTTACAATTTAACAATTTATATAACAATTAAGTTTAGAAATAGGGATAGGCAAATTTACTTCACCACAGAAACCAATAAACCAGGAAGTTCTAGAATAAAAGGTTGCTTCTTCTCTGTAAAATATAATCAGGGAACAAATGCTAAGTTTACCAGTTTATCATCTCTAATTACCATTCTTTCTCACATTCAAGTCTCAACTTATAGTTTCCTGCATCAGTATTCATTAGCCCGATACACGCATATAGCATAATAAATACAAACTAACAATTTTATGAACGTGTTCACTAGAAACAATGTCAAGTGCTTAGCAGACTACATACAAGCATCATAATTCACAATCTGTAGAAATGATAGTTTACTCACACAATACATCTTTACATAAACTCAAGTATAATATATCAATAGAAAATTGCATGAAATATTCCTAAGTCCATTCTCTTATCTACCAGTTAACTCACCATTAAGCTAATGGCCGCCTTTCATGACCAGTCTTCAGCCACACCAGATTCAAAAGTGATTAGAAAATAAAATTCTCTTCGGCAGATAAACTTTGATCTCAGACCATTGGCTGGTATAGTTCTTTGTAAATCTTTACCATTGGATAATAAAAACTACTCATTCTCCTAAAACCAGCTTAAATGACATCAGCATGTTCTAGCATATTCTTTTCCTGAGTTGCTTACCCCACCTCTGACACATACCAAAAATACCGTCATAAGCAATGACCAATTAATAATTAAGTCTAGAAATGGGGATAGGAAAATTTACTCCGCAGCAACTGTATAATTAATTTGATAAATCCGTCTTCATTTCACATCTGTTATCGTTATCCTTATTATCATAATCATGATTACATTAACATCACTATCAAATAAACCAATTCCACGACTATCATCAACAGTAGCTTCACTGTCGTCATCATCATCAAGATTATTACAACCATAACCTTCATCATCATATCTTCGTTGTAATCTATATGCTATTATCATCATCACTATCATTCCACTTGTATTCTTCATCAAAAATAATGATAACTTTTCTTATCATTATCACAATATCCACTATCATCATTATTGTCTTCATCATCATTGCCTTGGGTGGGTGTCAAATATTTAGAATCATTAATTCAACTGTCAGATCTAAATCATCATTAATTAAAAATCAAAACTTTTATCGTTGAATTTGCCGCGATAAAAGCAACGTCACAGAAATAAAAGACTCGGCTAACCATGACTTCCTTTGTTCCCGGTAAAATTGCATTGGGTGGAAGAGACAGCTGTCCGTCCTTTAGTTTCGTGGTCGCTTGCAAAAGCGGGAACCTTGTCCAGTTCTCAACTTCGATTCCGCAAGTCACTGAGTAACCATCGTTCATCAGGGAACTGACAGTGGTACCTGCCAGGCTTGAACCGGCGCTGACAGCAGCAGAGACAGCTCCAATTATTTCAAGTCCGGTGAATGAGTGCGAAATACGAGGTTCTTGAACACGTAAGACACAATCAATCAAAAGCAATAATTTATTAATTGTATTGTGTTTAGAGGATGTCATGAGTTATTTGTCATAAGCACAAATAATACTATGTTTAGAGATGCATAAAATAATTTATATTTTTGTAAAAGATAAGGTACCATGAAGTGGAAATCAGAATTTTATCGAAACCAGTCTACATTGTTAGATATGTTAAATCTTTACGTTAAGAAATTAATTCATGTAATGTTGGTGCAAACTGTTATATCTCACCAATTTGTTAAAACAATGAACGTCAACGACCTTGTATAAACAAGCTTTGAATAAGTAATTGCAAAATTATTATGTATGTCTTAGATTGCAAATTGTGTATTAACGATTTAGTCAATGATGTTTGGATTATTTCAGGACTAGGATTTCTGTTACCTATTAGATTACTCTTGAACAATTAAGTCAATTAATGGTTGCGCATAATTATTTAAATGCTATATTTACCTGTTGGATTAAATAGTTCGTGTTAATGGCTCATTTAAAAACCCTGATGATATGACTGAAATTTTTATGTCAGCGTGTCTCTAGTCTATTGACAATATTGTTCATGAAAAATCTGGATTACTTAAGAAGCTTGTGTTTATTTCTAACCATTGTCAAACTTTCTATACATTTTTAATTTATTAGGAGGTTCTACTATGACTTAAATGTGAGTTTGGAATATGTGTACCAGCTTCGAAAAATACGAACAGTATTTTATACAAATACTTTGTCTGGATTTTCCTCTCACTTGGAATACTATCATTGCTAATTTAAATTTGTTAAAGAAAGTAAACATTGCTTTAGATATATAATACAAGCAATCGTTTTTAAGCTAGTGCAGCAATAATTAGTTGTACATTTTTCCCTTTAAAACTGGCATAAACAAATCAAATCAAGCAATTTCCCCCAAATGGAAAAAATAAAACACACTTCCCATCTAACTTACTGAAACACAATATGGATTTATTTTGCGAAATAGATTATCTAAATCAAAAACATACTGAAGCATTTTGACATTTTTGGAACTTTTATTTTGTTTTGTAAATAAATAAACAAATAAATACTAAACAAGTCGGCTTACCAGACAAGAGAAGAACACAGAGAAGAATGATTCGATGTGTATTCATTTTGACTCCTGTTTTTGCAAACTGTTTCCTGGTTGTTTTCGCAAGCTAGATGTAAAGGTAAGAATAATTATTATTTGCTTATAAAGCAGCCAAACGTGGCATGAACTCATCCGTGACTCTCTGAACTCAGGTCGTGGAGAAGGCGTATCCTGAGTGAAAACTAGTACACGTAACTGTAAAGTTAATGACTTGAATAACGAACACGAAAGTGTTCTTTACATTGTTTAAAATTTAGTGTGCGTATAATATTATTTATTTATTGTGCGAAAACGCACACAGCTTTATTTTAATTTTGATTCTTGTGGCAATATGCATAGATATGTTTAAATGCTTTTAATGCGCTTAAAGTACACTCACACCCACCCATTTCTACCACCTTGAAGAGGTCTGTCTCTTTTGTTTTACTGTTTGTTTGTTCTCGATGTACCATAATCAATTCATTTTTAATCGTTTGAGTATTTGTATATATATATTTATAGATGAGTTACTTGTTTCCAAAATCATTGTTAATTATGCTTCTTTCCAGTAAAATTAATTTTGGTCATTTTGCAGTTTCTTACTGCTAAATTAATTTTGAGTCTTCTTGCGTTTAAGTTGTTTTGCATTCAGATCTTGTATAATTTTGTAGATATATTGTACATTGCTTAGAACTTTTATGAGATTAGAATCTTAAACCCGGCGTATTATTTAGCACCGCCTATCTGTGTACAGTTTTTTTTCACAGATGTTTATCTATGTATTGTCCAGCTATGACCCTAACCGGTCAAATTCAGGGTCGGAGGGTTAGTTTTTTCAACAACGCGGTTCCCTGTGCGATGTACCAAGGTTAGTTGATGTACAGTGTACGAGATGTATGATGTACGAGAATATATTGTATTTGCTAGAGTCGTGTCTTGAGGTGTCTGCATGAACTGAGATAATGGCAATATAAAACAAGCAAGAGAGTATTGAAATCTCTATTGCTTTGGTAGACGTTCATCATTATTGTCCATCTTATAACCCGACTTACCGTTCTTGATCCATCACAATTATTATTATTAGTAGTAGCAGCAGCAGTAGTAGTAGCGGTAAAGTAGTAGTTGTAGTCGTAGTACTAGCATTAGTAGTAGTAAGTAATAATACTAGCAGTTGTAGTAGCGGTACGGGGAATCTGGGGCAAATTTCCTATGCTAAGCAAAAGTCTTCATAAAATAGTAAAATTATGCATTCACAACATAGTAATTACCTCGAATAACACTTCTGCATGTACATAAAATTTGATGAAAAGAAGAGGATTGTATATTTATAATGATACGATTTATTCAAAAAATAAAATTATAACAATAATATCCAGTTTTGCACCTTGTAACAAAAACTAATTTTTACGAATTTTAATAGAAAAATCTTAGAAAAATGAAAACATTTTCAAAGATATCTGTATAAAAATACCAATTAATGCTTTATCTTGGCACAGTTCACACATAGTAACTGTGGAGTTTTCTTTTCCTCTCTTATGCCAGCACAGAAATAATGAGCCCATATATTTAATAAAGTAAAAAATAATTAAATGCAAGCTTATGGTTTTAAGCTCATTCTTAAATTCTGTTTAAGAATGTGCCAAACTGGGTATTCCCCAATTTGTCTCATTCATTTTACCCGTTTTTCGTCAGTATGTCTGTTTTATTAAATTCGAAGTTTACCGACTAAAATGTTCATGTTCTTGCTGGTTTAGATAAACAACATTAAAATATAGGTTAATAATTCAACCCTTTTTAAACGCTTTCTTTATATACATCAATTTATATATTTATGTAATGGTTAAAAATAAGATCACAATTGTACTTTTTATTTTTTATAAATCTATTTACCAAATTTATAAACGTAGATATCAGCAAACTAAGAGGACTCCCATCACTTGTGTTTATAAATTCATCACTGTGCTGAGTTTTGTCTCTTTATGAGATAAACTTGCAAAATCCGTTTTGCCCGTGCCATGTTTTTGCCTCAGTACCCTGTTTTTGCACCAATACCTTGTTTTTGCCTCAGTACCCTGTTTTTGCACCAATACCTTGTTTTTGCCTGTAATAATAGCAGCAGCAGTAAAAGCACTTTACTGTGCACTGAATACTACGTACTCTCCTTCCATTGTATAATTAGAAATATTACCTTAACCTCTTGCTTGTGTCATTTAAGTATTATTTTGTGGTCTTTAATTGTGTCATTTAAGTATTATTTTGTGGTCTTTAATTGTGTCATTGTGCATTAGCTTGTACACCTAATTGTGTCATTTAAGTATTAATTTGTAGTCCTTAATTGTGCCATTATACAAATACTTTGTTCTTATTCCTAGCATCATTACTGTTTCATAGTGCAATTATTTTCAATACCACGCCTTCTTTTGGCTTGCCATTAGTGTTTACTGACTCCTGTTATTTTGAAAAGACATTAAAATCTTAAACAGGAAGTGCAGGCAATGAGGATCAAAATAAGATAATAGTAATTTTAAAAAGGTAAATCGAGAAAACGTTTGTACTGATACACCGCTCGTTCTAGTGATTAAATGATTGGTGCACGCAAAAGATAGCAAGCATGTTGTCGGGGTCAGGAATGTGTAGAGGGGAGGAGATGACACTGCAATAACAAATATTATCACGAGTTCGCCGAGCACAAATAACGAAAGTCCTTTCGTTGCCAATCAGTTGTTCGAGGTATTATTTTAAAAAAAAAAAACGTCGTGTTACCTGAGTTTTCCTATTGTGCCCTGTCTTCATTACATTACAAGAGTTACTCGTTCGCTCGCTCACCCAGTCATTCCACAACGCACTTTGAAGGTTCTGTGTATTTGCTTTCTATTCAGCATTTTAGCTATAATTTCGTGGCAGTGTTGAATGCTGACTAGAGATTATATCTTTGCTTCATTTATATACTGCATTTTATCTTTTCCATTTAAAGTAACTTTATCACCACTAGCTTGTATCATTTTGCACTTAGAAAATATATTGTATTCAAAGAAAAGTGTCTAGTTTCAATATTGTCCACAAAACAGTTTTAAATTTTAATTTACGTTTTATTGTAAAAGAAATAAATATTACAATAGATAGAGATACTGTTTGATAGCTTTAGGGTTTCATTTTGGTCGTGAAATTTATTTTATGGATTGCGTTTTGAGGTTTTAGCCAAGTGATAAAATTACAATATTTGATGAAGGGTTCTCTCCCCTCTTATAAGTGTGGAAAGTTTTCTCAAAAATGCATATACTCGCGATATTTGATATTTTATCTATTTGACCAAATCACAATGTCTACATTAATAAAATTACTATATTAAACACGATCATTTCTGTAACTATGAGTGTAGTATTATATTCGGACACATGTGGTAATTTAAACGGATACGTTTAATTCAAAGCTTTCATACCTCTCGCAGTTTATGTACAGAAGTAGATTTTCCAGTATTTCATCTCTGTGTGTATTGCACAAGATCGGTTATCAGAGAGCAGAATTATACCTACACAAACCCGGCTTTGGGAATCATCACTGACACTTCTGTTTAGTTTGACAGAGTCTTTCGAGTTTACACTGCGTCCAGAGCACTACATCATAGTCAAGCAGTGATTAACTGCTCAGCATATGAAGGACATTACTTACTATCTTTTCATAAGACAAAATTAAACCCGTCTTTTCATTTTTGATTAATGCTTGATCTTATAGAGAGGTCTGTAGCTTGAGACCACCATTACTGTGCACTGCAATCAATGACAGAAACTGTAATGCCAGAACTCTGCTCATTAAAACTCCATGAGAATACCAACTGTTGGGTCAAAGACAGTAGAAAAATTACATGCTGGAATAGATGCATGCGATGTGGTAGTAGTGGTGGTAGTGGTGGTGGTGGTGGTGGTGGTGTGTGTGTGTGTGTGTGTGTGTGTGTGCGCGTGCGTGCGTGCGCACTCGCGCGTGCGTGTTTGGGAGTCTATCAAAGAACCTAGCGAAAATGTCTTATCTAACAATCTGATGTAATGAATATTTATTGTTACTCGGTTTTTCCTATTTAAGAATTCAAAGTTTCAGGAGAAGATAACTTTTTACACTCTGAAAAGTTTCAGTTTACTGTCCCCTATCTGCTAAATGTGGGGGTTTAAGAAATATGTTAGGAAAGACTTAATCACATTATACCCTAATATGGCCAACCACACGTCCAATCACACATCTACAGTATCAGGTATTACAACGTATTTGAAAATTAAAGCATTCTAACTATTAATAATCACATGAAACTGCTATGAGACACTCAGCCCCCAACTGACGTAAGAAACGATGAGAACAGTTGAAAGGAAAATGAAAATACTTATAAATTTAGGGATAGAAGAAAAATGTACACCAATGAAATAATGATGACAGACAGATTGATACAAAATCACAACTTTGCTAGCCTTTGATGTATAATACAGAGTAAGAGTCTTTGTATAGTCTTTGATGTATAACACAAAGTAAGAGTCTTTGTATATCTCTTTAAACTTGCCCGGCTGCTAAGCTTACAATGACAGCTTGGCGGCTCTCGCATTGGCCTGGTTAGCAGACTTGTTTAATGCAGGCTTTGGGTTTTGTGTCAATAGAGAGATTCAGCCAGCTGTGGTCTATCTGAAGATCACTCAACAGGTGCAAGGAAATGGCAGGTACTTGGTGTGCCAATACAGTGCCAATTATAAAGCAGAACACTCTTTTCCAAAGTTTCTAATAGACACATATGTGACAACAGATTCACCATTCAAATGTGAAAAATAGGAGGGCACAGATGACAGATGGGTGAAAGGAAAATTAGAAAAGAATGAATTAAAATAACAAATATATGCATACATGCATGAAAGCTTAATCAGACTATCAAAAGTGATTTGATTGTAAGTTTAACCTGACTGACCTTTCTTGGCTAAAACCTTTTTACCAGAGGAGTTCTGGAAGAGTTTTTCTGTCAGTTTACACGGAAAATGGTGAGATTGATTCTGATTTTTAGTGGATAATTTTGGCGGGCACAAAGACAGGCTGTACTGGTCACGTGTTTAGTCAAGCTAAATATCTGGCGAATTATTACAACTTGTCCTGCTAAATTGGCCGACATTGTATACTATCATTAGCAATCGCCTGGGCCTTCGCGCAGGACAGGAGGTAACGGTTAGGTATGAGAAGCGAGGTCGAAAGCCGGGCTCACACTAACGAGTCTAACTGTATTTTGAGGCTCTGGGAAATTTCAAGATGAACACAATGTTTGGCAGCTACCCCCGGTACGTCTCAGTCTACTAAACGCAAGAAGGTTAGTGGTAGCAGTAGTAATAGTAATTATTTACAGGCGCACTGAATATTATACACTCCTCTCCCAATGTTTAATTAGCAATATTATCTTGCACTCTAATTTGTGTCATTTAAGTAATAGCTTGTAGTCTTTAATTGTGACGTAATATTATTACCTTGTGCTCTTAATTACGTCATTTTAAGTACTATTTTCTATTCTTTTAATGTGCCACTATACTCAATACCCTCATTCGCTATGATTTAGGTTTATCAACTTGTATCGTTTCATAGGGCAATTATTTTCATTATCCAGCTTTCTTTCAGCCTGCCATTATTGTTTACCCAGTGTTGTTATTTTGAAAAACGATATTAAAATCGTAAAGAGGAAATGAGTGTAAAAATGAAAAAGGTATAAATAGAGAAAACTTCCGAACCGATTCATCACGCGCCCTAGTGATGGAATGATCGGCGCATGCAAAGGGGTACTTAGCAGGTTATCGGGGTCAGGAGTGTGTAAGGAGGTGATGGTGGGGAGGCATAGGTGGAAGCTGACACAACAATAGTTAGTATTGTCAGGAGTTCGCGGAAAACAAATTCCGAAAGTTATTTTCCTTCAAATCATTTGTCCGAGGTTCTTTTATTTTTTTTTTAAAATCATCATGTTTCTTGAGCTTAACTTTCTGAGCCGTGTAGAGTTCGTTCCCTTCATCACGTCACCCTCACTCACTCACTCACTCACTCACTCACTCACTCACTCACTCACTCTGGAGTCTCTGCCGTAATTTCGCGACGGAGTTGAATGCTGTAGTAGGAGTACCGTTAACTTCTTTTGCTTAACAGGAACTGGATGAAAACTTTTCATCTTCTTTAGGTATTCTCGATTTGGGTAAGATTCCTATGGAGTCTTTCTCTTCTCATATTATTCTGAAGAGGGTAGTTGGCGTTGTGTTCTACGGTTGTTTTGTTTCTATTTTTATGGTTTTTGCTTCGCTGCAACTGTTTTAGGTCTTCTTGTGTAGTTTTCCCCTCACCAATTTTCTTGTAATTCCATTTAAAGGAGCGTTGCTGTATCACCTGCTTGTTTCACTTCGCACTTATAGAATATATTGTTTTCGAAGCGAAAAAGTAATGTTTGAATATTGTTCGCCAAACAATTTTAAAACATCTTATTTTACGTTTTATTACAAAATAATTAAATGATTGCATAGTATATAGTACGTGTTTCAAAAAGTATGTCCAGGGTCGCCGCGGGATATAACTGCACTAACATAAACGTAAAAATATTCTGACTTTGGTAATTGTAGGATATAACTGCACTAACATAAACGTAAAAATATTCTGACTTTGGTCGCCGCAGAATATAACTGCACTAACATAAACGTAAAAATATTCTGACTTTGGTAATTGTAGGATATAACTGCACTAACATAAACGCAAGAATATTCTGACTTTGGTAGTCGTAGGATATAACTGCACTAACATAAACGCAAGAATATTCTGACTTTGGTCGCCGTGGGAAAAATTCTGAAGGGCGCCGTGAAACAAGAAAATTTGGGAGCCTTTGGCATAGTGTATAAATATTTTATAAATATTTGTGCTTCGCTGTTTGATTGACTTTTAAATATTTTAAATTTCGATCGCGAAATTTATGCCGTGCGTTTTGAGGTTAAAGGCAAGTGATACAATTTCAATATTCTCTCCCCTGGCCCTCTCTCCCGTATTATTGAATATAGAAAGGTTCCAGAACGTGTACACTAGCGGCATTTGACATTTCGTCATGAAATATATCTGATCAAGTAATAATTTTATCAATAGTAACATTAGCAAATTAAGACTGTCATTTTCTAATACGATGCCTATAGGAATAAATTAGATAAATGTATAACGTGAATCGGTAAGTTTAATTCAAACCTTACTACCTCTTGCAGTTCACTGTTTTCTAGTATTTCATCTCTGCGTGTATTGCCCAAGACCAGCTATCAGACAATAGAATTATACCTACACATACCGAGCTTTGGGGATCGTCACGGATGACGGGTGGCGAGTTTAAACTGCGTCCAGAGCACTGCGCCATAGTGAAGCAGCGCCTAACTGCTTAAATGGTCATTAATTAATATATGTTTACAAGACAATATTACTCCTGTTGTTTCATCTTTGGCTTTATGCTCAGTTTTACAGAGGTCAGTATCTTGAGACCGCCATAATCATGCACTGCAATCAAGGACAAACTGCAACGCCAATTTTGCTTACTCTAAGACAATTGTTTGTAGACGATAGATCAGGCAATAATGCGTTAGTAGATAAACCTGTCAAGTCACAAGAATTCTGACCACTCCTGTCTTTGTGCAAGTGCTGTGATTGAGAAAACTATATCTGATCGTCTCGAAGTGCTAGCGCACTGATACTTCAAGGATGGTGACCTGTCAGGCCATCTTGTCATTAGTCTTAAACGACGCAATTTCCCCAATGAATGAAATGTTTTGGCAAATCACCTTGAACACCGCAAAGATTCAGGCT
Source organism: Sinotaia quadrata (assembly GCA_028829895.1). Classification (NCBI taxonomy): domain Eukaryota; kingdom Metazoa; phylum Mollusca; class Gastropoda; order Architaenioglossa; family Viviparidae; genus Sinotaia; species Sinotaia quadrata. The sequence goes on from CM054177.1 coordinate 72,687,015, forward strand.
TAATCTGGAATGATCCCTGAAATTCCCTCTCCTTTGCCGGAAGATTTCATGGCTTGACTCCATGTGAATATCGACTGTTGAGCTAATAAACTCAGTAAAGAAAAATGCATGCTGGAATAGGCGCATGTGATGTGGTGGTGGTGCTGGTGTGTTTGTTTATGTGTGTGTTTGTGTGTGTGTGTGTGTGTGTGTGTGTGTGTGTGTGTGTGTGTGTGTGATTTTGTGAGTCTATGAAACAACCGAACGAAAATATATACCGAACAATCTGTAGTACTGAATAGCTATTATTACATCTGTTTCGTTTATTGAACCTAAAACGGTTCAGGAGAAGATAACTATTTTTTCACATTTTCTACTGTACTTTGAACGTCTTCATATTGCTGGCGCACAAGTTATCCTACGTCTACTGAATGCAGAGAGATTTGAAACTGTAAGCCATAAGAATTGTTAACTTATAAAGAAAGCCTGAGATTGTGACTAGTAAGAGACATGGCCAGTCAAATAAGATATATATATACACTGTGGAGACATGGCCAGTCAAATAAGATATATATATATACACTGTGGTGACTCAGAAAAGAAATTTTTCAGGTAAAGAAGTCTGAGGTTGTGTGACTTGTTGGTATCCCGTACATGGACGACACGAAATACACAACAATTTGAAGTCAATCGCTCACTAACCTGAAACAAACAATTAATTTTACATGACAATTTATCAAGATTTCAATCTACACAAAATTATTAAATAGAGAATAATGTAAAAGCAACTGGTTACCTTTCGTTTCAGCAAAATTCAAGGATTAAAGAAATCTGTAACAATGTAGCTTATGGATTCCATTAAATCTCATACACTCTTTTTCCATCAAGCCTTCTGGCTTACATGTCACATAGAAGCTCCATATGTCTACCTCAGTCGTAGAAGTTTATAACCAGTAAATCAGGAGGTTCAAATCATACGTAAAAGAAAATGCTGTTTCACCTGAAAAATATAATCAGGGAGCATTGCTAAGTTCCAGTTTATCACTTTATAACTCTATTCTTTCTTACATTCCAGTCGGAACTTACAATTTCCAGCTACAGTATTAGCCCGATACACTCACACAGCATAATAAATACAGCATTATAGTTTAATGAGCTATTCCACTAGAACAATGTCAAGTGTTAGCATTAATGGAGTACCCGTTGCAGTGCTAATACCTGGGTAGTAAAATTGTGGACCGGGTATCCGTGATAACGTGGCCTTTGGCACAGAAATGGGTAATGTAGAGTAGGGTGCAAAGGAAACTGACAGACGCAAGCCAATCACGTGATAGATGAGAGAACTGACACTAGTTGTAGTCTTGTTTAAAGGTAAATACTTGTGTTTTATAATTAATCATAGATAAGTTTTTTTTTAATAAAAATTAAAATGTTATCACAAATTCATAATAAAGATGTAAATAGTGTTACACTTAAAATATTGTACTGTAATCATTTTAGTGTGCCATGTTATAGTCTGAAGTGCAGATTGAAAAGAGGGGATTTATTTTTACCAAGGTTTTATCATTAGCTCTCAGTTTGATCAAACTGCTACAGCTTCACTCTAAGCTAGGTCCTGTAGTGCACAGATAAATGCATAGGTCACCAATGTTAAAGCTATTTGCATACTTAAAAATACACATATACATATATATATATATGCATATGTACATTGTGAATTAACAAGAAAATGGTTTTGATTAACTATAGTATAAATACAAGTTATGAGATTTTATAATTATATCATGAAAATTAGCACACTACATATAAACCACTTGCTTTAAATATTTGTAGAAATAATAGTCTAGACACATAATAATCTCTATGTAAAACAAAAGTATAACACATCAATAGCAAAAATGCATGAAATATTTCTAAGTCCATTCTCTTTCAACCAGTTAGTTAAATCACTATCAAGCCCAAAGACACCTTTCACGACCGGACCTCTTTGCTACACCAAATTCAAGTTATTAGACAATAGATTTCTCTACAGCAGGTAAACTTTTAGATCTCAGCCCATTGGTTGGTCTCATTCTCGTAAATCATAACCATTGGATGATAAAAAAACCAATTTCTAGCATATTCTCAACTCGAGTGTTTACTTCAAATCAGACACTTTCAAAAATACCATCATAAGGTGTACCCAAGGTCAGTTTACTCTGACAATTTTACAACTTTTATAAAATTAAGTTTAAAAATAGGGACAGGCAAATTTACTATGCCACACTCTTCGACAAATGTCTTAAATTGCCGGTGGTTTAAAGATTTAGCCCGACTGAAATTCAGAATTTTTACAACATCCATGACTTTATTCAGTTTATCATCTTTCATTTTTGAACAAAATCGTTATCTTCGTTCAACAAGCCAATCAATCCAATTCTCTTTCCTATCACTTCTGGGACACCATCCCTGGTAACTGAAATTATCTTGTTAATGTCAATGTAAATTTTTTAACAAGCATTCTTTGAGTGCTCTATAAAGTCTTCCCCTAGAGTTGTATCCTTGAGCGGTATCAGTGCCAGCATTTCTTTAAATATACCCTCCCCCTGCATTGAATCTAACCCAAATTATTAAATTATTAGTTGTTCTGTATCAGTAACATCATATGATTCATCCGAGTCTAAAGCAGAGGCAGTCTTCAAATCAAACTGTTCCTGATCAAATATATTACTGGATAGCATTGAAACTGACCTGTTGAGATAACTGAGGATCTGAAAGTTGCTTTTTTATTTCATCCTTGTTCTTAAACTCAGCAAACAAAGAATCTACTCATTTTTTAAAACACTCTGTAAAAGTGTTGCTATCTGAATATGGTTTCTGTGTTTTATTGACAAAATCCCAAACTAATTTTCAAGGTTGCCTCAGTAACATAGTCACTTGCACTCATTTGTCGTCGAAGAATACATTGCTGGCCATGTAGATTTCGTTTAAGAGAATTTAATTTGTATTCCCTCACTTTAGAAATCAACTGGATATTTTTTCTCAAACACACGTTTTGAATAGAGGAGATACGAAGAGAAAATGTACTACTGTTATGGATACTGAATATAGGATGTACAATATCTATGATTTAATACAGGAAATAGGGTTTGTGTATACATCTGTATATTTCTCTTTCTTGATCAATCTATTAACGTACTTATTCCTTGTAGTGATGTAAATCACCACTCATCTTTCTCTTTAACTCTCGTGTGTAATAATGTGTGCATAAGTGGATGGACATTATAATTGAAAGATATATATTACGATATATATACGTAGATTAAAAGACAGCTTATTCAGATATATATATATGGACTGATAGACAAATAGATAGTGTGATTGAGTGATTGCCGTCCATATGTATTTTTTAAAACGAATTATTATTATCTTTCATCACCTTAAACTTTTAGATGTTGCAATATTTTTTCTGCCAAAACGACAGTTGAAATATTTGGTCTTATTTCACACTATTGCACTGCCTAATGCAGAGATATCACAGGGATGCAGGTTTGACCAGTGAAGGTGGTGAGGGTGCAAGTGAAGGAAACTGGGAGATTCAAACCACCTGCATGACCTGAAGAAAACCAGCCCCAAATAAAATACTAAAATGAACGTTTCTGATGAACCCCACCATACAAGTGGCAGAAGAACGGTTACTTATGGTGTACGTACTTAGGGTTTCGAAAGCACCAGGCAGGTTCGCCAGGTGGAATTGGAGAAGAGTCGATTAAATGTGGTTAACATAATATATATGTGACCTACCCACCCATATGGTTAAGAAGAATGTTAATAACAATAACAAATAGAGGGTGCCGTCACAGAAGATCAGATGATAGAATGATAGAATAATAGACAGACAGACAGACAGATAGATAGACAGACATTCAGACAGATAGATAGGTAGATAGATAGATACAGATAGATAGATAGATAGGTAGATGGATGGATAGATAGTATGGTAAAGTAAATTTGCCTATCCCTATTTCTAAGTTTATTGTTTTATAAACTGTTAAATGTCAAAATGACCGACCTTTGCCTCTGCTAATGCTGATATTTTTAATTGTCAAAGATGGAAGTAAACAACTCAAGTGGAGCATGTGCTAGAAATTTGCTGATGCAATCCACACCAGTTCCATCCAGATTTTCTGACTAATAGTCTCATTCATGTTCATAATAAATTCATCCAATAGGGATGGTCAGAAAGTTTCTTTGTTGAAGAAGTACTCTATTCTAATCATGTTGTGCTATGTTCAAAAACTCGTCCGGTCATAAAGGTGATCGTTAGCTTATGGTAAGTTAACTAACTGATAAAGAAAGAATGGACTTAGAATATTCCGTACGTTTGCTATTGATCTATGATTTGAATTGGAGAATGCTTTATGTAATTAATCCATTATTTATGTGTTCGCTATTTTTATTATGTACATTATAATTGTACATTTTGATCGGTGCTATATTTCTTACACTGTCTGTATCGGGCTAACGAAATTGTTGCATTATTTGTAAGTTGAGAATATTTGTAATTGGAAAAAGAGTTTTAGAGATGAATATGCATGAGATTTAGTGTGCCTAATTTGACTTTTGCAGAGATTTATCTTCTCCTTTGGTAAGAAGTTTTCCACCGACGGAAATATTATGTGACTATAAATGTTTATCTTTAATGTTGTGGAAGAGAGAAAACATTTACAGCACACCCGCATATCTGCCAAGTGAGAAAGAGACGAGTGGTGTTTTGGGAGAATTATTAATAACAGTAATTAAGATTCTCATCACTTTTATTTAGTTATGGATGATTATTTAATAAATAATAATGATCATAACTAATAACTAGTTTGGCTTATGTGAGATAGATAGATAGATAGATAGATGGATGGATGGATGGATGGATAGATAGATAGATAGATAGATAGATAGATAGATAGATAGATAGATAGATAGATAGATAGATCATCTGCTTTCAATGTTGTATTACACCAGCAGAGCAAGTATGCACTTCATTAAAGTCACGAGCAATGAAGTTTCACACTGAGACATGCCGAAAAGAGAAGGAAACTTGCCATCAGGAAAAGAAAAACCAACAAAGAAACAACCAACAAAATGCTGGTGCCTTGCTCAGGACATAAAATATTATCTACCGGAAACACTGTCATGGGTTACGGCATCCTGCACAGCCACGATGTCCATTGGTTCGAGTCGTTGTATATTTTACTCGTATTTATTTGATATCTGCCCAAACAAGAATGGCGTTTCAAAACAGTCGCCTTGCAGGTGTGAGGAGATCGCAAATTTAAACTGTCGAGATGCTAGAATTTATTCTTGTGTTTATCGCCAGACAGGTGCGTTCAAGCACGGATGTGTTCCACTGAACGGAGTAGACGTCATTGACCTTGATATAAAAATGTAAATGTGATCGCGTTATTAAAATAAATGAAAAATGTGCGCATTAATTCATTTAGCCATAACAGCTAATCATTTCTGTTAAAAATGTGTATACAAATATCACGATGTAAGATATTAGAGCTGCGGTGAATGAAGTTAGCAGCAGTGCTCCGTTTTCAAGATTTTTATATTGAATTACTTTTTGTAATTTAATTAAGAATCTGTAAAGAAATACGTCAGAAGATAACTGAATCTACATTTTCCTATCG
>CM054177.1:72697662-72782662 GCA_028829895.1 Sinotaia quadrata
TTTTATAGTCAGCATTTGGAATCATTTGAGATTTTCATGATGTTTGCGTGCCTAGTGCTGGATCTTGCGCAGTTGTTGTGAGTACTCCTGTTTCTGCTTTCCAAAAACTACCTCTTTCAACCATGTGTATGATTGTTTTGCTGATGTTTCATCAATCTGTCGCACCTACTGGCTATGGAGATTTTTTTAAGCTGCAACCATTTGCTAATGCCCATTATTTTATTTTCTTCTATGTTTCTTTGTCTTTTTTTTTTGTATAATCCACTCTTCATCTTTATTGCTTCTGAACTTCTCCTTCAATGACATCTTTGATTTTCTTGAGACATCTTCCTCCTATATTCTGAGATACTGTCCACGTTTGCGTTTGAGTGTAAAAGTTTTATGTATTGTGAGTAGTTTTCTTTTGTATTTCTGTCTATGTCATTTATTTCATTTGACGGACAAGTATGACGCCTCCAGTAGAGCTAATTACAGGTACTGCGTGCGGCCTTCTGTTGTTTTGATCCTGTCCTTCCGGACGATAATTCTTTCACATTTTTCAAGGTCGGACGTCCTGTTAATGTCTTCACTGCAAATCTTGAAAGCACTGATCAGCTATTTACAGTTAGATTTAGCTATAACTTTTGTTCCAAACCTGCTTGATGTCGAGTCACTGACGCAGGCAAATGAAGGGCAACTACCAGGATTTACTATTTTAATGATCATTTCAATGATGGATGGTTTCCCCGGAAATCTGATATAAATAATCCTTTTGTAAACATAAGCTATCAGCATCTTTCACTTGTGATAAGATATTTGATCAGTATTTTCACTGGTATAATTAAATAGTTTGCTAAAGTGATACTTGAATGATGTAAAACTAACCGAAGGACAAATACAATTAAAATAGGTTTAGTAATTTATGTGAATCAGAGACAAAGATACTTGACGCTTGTTAGAAAAAAATAGTTTGCTGAATTTTATGATTAATGTAATTAACGATTTTGTTGTCCTGAAGAGACGATTCTGTAAAGAATGTTCACTGTGCACATGTGTGCATGCGTTGCAAAACAGTGTGTAACACATTAAGGATTTGTGTTATGTACTCCTTAAGTTCGAGGCGAGACTGTGGGAAGGGAAAAAAGATTAACACATTTCTTATTCTTGGAAAATGCCAGGGAATAGAGGTGTTCACTTTCTCAGAGTCACGTGGTAAAGGAAGTCAAGTCCTAGAACAGAACTGTCGCCCTAAAGGTGAATTTACGTTGTGTATCATTATCATATTAAAGGTGTTTGTGTATTATTATCAAATTTCCATGAGCAACAGTGAATGTTACTTTTGTAACTTAATACGTTCTTGTATATATGTTTATTTATATTTATATTTCTTAAAACCCAAATAAATATGAATGCATTTATCGGGAATGTACACACAGCAGTTAATTAATAATACATTTCTTGATGTTAGTTTCAGTATTGGGTGTGTGAATACCAAGTAGATTATGACAGTATAACATGCGACCTTGGGATTCCGATTGCAGTGTCATGTGACTGTCGTATTAAGAAATATAACCGCTGACAAAATTCATCTCTCTGTCTGTCTGTCTGTCTGTCTGTCTCTTTCTCTTAGCTAAGTGCACGGTTAAACAATTCATTTGTTTTAAGAAAATAATTGCGAGAAGATTCAATTCATGAATTAAATATATCGCTCTGTTTGCTGATCTGCTCGACTGAAACACTGAAGCATATTAAGTAACGAGTTCACAAGAACACTAAATGAGATATATAACATTCCCCCTAACACACACACACACCACACACACACACACACACACCACACACACACACACACACACACACACATACACACACACACACACACACACACACACACACACACACACACTCAACTCTCTAATTCGTATGTTATGAATATTTATCAAAATATCTTTTTTGGGACAACGCCACCCAGGTTTTTCTAAATAGTTTCTAATAAACAGATTCTCTCTCCAGTTTAGTGCCTGACAAGAAGATGCAAAAGATGTTTTGTTCTTTTTATTGAAATTGTTTTAGTGCATTTTAATTTAAGTTTTCATTTTCAAATTGTTCTATTATTTTTTTTGATTCAGTCTTGGACATGGTCGATGATAGGGTTTGAATTAAATCGAAGAAAGTCAATAAATTGATGATACGCCCAAACCCACCAAGCATTACTACCGTTCAACTGTGTGTGTACATTACATTTATTAGCATAAATATTTTCATAAGATTTAACCTCCTACAAGGATAGCAGACCTTTCATTGAAATCATTTGATGCCATTGATGATTATCTTGTGTCTTTTATAACGCCATCATTTATGACATAATATTGGTGCGAATGAAATTGTCCTCAGTGACCATGACTTCAATCATATTATGACATCATCCAAGCTCTCAAACATAGAGAAAATAAAAGTGATTTTGTAATGACCTTACCCACTCCTATTTTCTGAAAACTTAGAAATATTTGAGAGAAAATATAAAAATACTATGATAATAAAGAGAAACCGTATTATGCACTGCAATACTCCGTCTTTTCATTTTTGCATTAAAAAAAGGGATATGCAGAGAGAGGGAAGGAGGGAGAGAATGGGAGTGAGAGAGGGAGGAGAGAGATGGAGAGAGAGACTTAGGGAAAACTTTAAGTCTAAAATGATTTGTGGAGAACCTACAGACACTAGACTCTGGCCGGCGATTTTATAAGCCCTGGGCAATAAATTATTGTCCCGATAATCCGTCTCTGCCGATAAATGGTCTAGAAACAGAAACCATTTTTGGAACGAAATATTCTGCAGTTATCTCACCAGCCAACCGCACTTTCTGGCTGTTGGCGATATCAGATAGGTGTCCCGAACTGTCTTTTATTAACGTACGTATACATAAATAACAACAAATTATTTTAAAGTATGTTCTTATGTCTGCATTTATTTAAGTGTGAATATGCGTCTCTGTGTGTATATATGTTTACTTGTATTTAAGTATGAATGTGTTCGTGTCTGTGTGTGTGTATGTATGTATTTAAGAATGAATGTGTGTGCCTATGTGTGAATGCATCAGTCTTTTTTCTGGACTCTCCCCAAAATGCGCACGTCTTATTTCTCAATTACAATAATTCCTCCCCCTCCCCCTTAGAAAATGATATCCTTCGGTTACTGAGTTATTGACAGCATCATCGTCTTACATGCCGATCAATGAACCACCCTGTGCTATCTATCAAATATTCGATCATTAAACGTATAGGGTATAAATATCTCTTTTACTAATATTGTCACGTTAAATCGTGCCAATATTTTACTAATACTGTCACGTTGAATCGTGCCACTATTTTACTAATACTGTCACGTTAAATCGTGCCATTATTTTACTAATACTGTCTCGTTAAATCGTGCCATTATTTTACTAATACTGTCACGTTAAATCGTGCCAATATTTTATTAATACTGTCACGTTAAATCGTGCCATTATTTTACTAATACTGTCACGTTAAATCGTGCCATTATTTTACTAATACTATCACGTTAAATCGTGCCAATATTTTATTAATACTGTCACGTTAAATCGTACCATTATTTTACTAATATTGTCACGTTAAATCGTGCCATTATTTGATCAGAAGGCATGAATGCGCAGGCTGAGTTAAACTTTGACGAATAAAATTAAAATAATGATAAAGGATAGAAAGAGAACGAGAATAATTCAAACTACTAGAAGGAAGTAAATAATAAGGTCTTCGATTTATAGGTAGAGTAAAATAGTTAATATATTTATTGTGTTATGACAGAGGTTTCAATCAATCAAAGTAAATATTAAGCATTCAATAAAGTTTTATGGAAGAGTAAATTTGCCTATCCCGATTTCTAAACTTAATTGTTATATAAATTGTTAAATGCCATAGGACCCAACCTTCGGCACTACTTAGGCTGATATTTTTAAGTGTATGAGTTAACAACTCAGGTGGAGAATATGCTAGAAATTGCTGATGCAATCCAAACCAGTTCCAAATGGACGAGTAGGTTTTTAGGTATATAGACTCACATTTGTTCATAACAAATTCATCCAATGGTGATGGACCGAAAATTACTTTGTTGAAGAAAGCACAGTTGCTTGTGTGTGTGTGTGTGTGTGTGTGTTTGTGTGTGTGTGTGTGTGTGTGTGTGTGTGTGTGTGTGTGTGTGTGTGTGTGTGTGTGTGTGTGTAAATAATACTGTTTACATTGAAAGTGCATTTTTAGCAACTAGATTTAAAGTCTACTAGTTGCTTGAGTGTGTAGAAATATACTTTTGTAAAATCAGTAAGATAATTTACCAGTACACTTAGTTGTTATGTGACCGTGGTAGAGATTATTTGCGATTTAAAAAGGAAAGGTATGCTAGAAAAAGGACTGAGATGGATAGAAGAGGGAAGGGCAGTAGTAGGCAGATGAAATTGATGGAAAAAGCCGAACACGAGTAGTCACCCAGACAAAGGTGTTCAGTGGACCAGTGGTGTATTTCAACTGTGGTAAACCAGGCCATATAAGAGGTCACTGACCCAGACAAAGGTGTTCAGTGGACCAGTGGTGTATTTCAACTGTGGTAAACCAGGCCATATAAGAGGTCACTGCCCCAGTAACATTAATGTGATAGAACTCAGAGGTTCACCTCGTTTTGACGCGAATATTAATGGATATTGTGTCCCAGTCCTCTGTGACACTGCTTGTGGAGTAGGAGTGGTAGTACACCCACAGCCTGGGGAAAAAAGATGATTACCCAGGGGAGTTTCAAATAATCACACTAATGGTAAAAGATAAAGTACCCATTGTGATGGTAGACATAGACAATAAGTATGTATGAAGACGCATTCAGGCTGCATTTCTCGAAAAGTGTATCGAGAGTGTGATCATGGGTAGCAAATATGTATTCAGTGGCGAGAATGCTCCTGATTCTCTCGATAATGTTTGTGTATTCATGCATAGTCAGCTGACTGCGCAGGAAGCGGCAGAAAGACGGCTATGAGAGTATTTGTGGCAAACCGGGGAAGCGATTAGTAACGAGTGTGAAGGTGATACGCCGACGTCTTAGGCTGAAACTGTCGTTGGTGGGCGTGTCATCAGGAAGTCACACTGGACTCAGTGCAGAGCAGAAGGCTGTTTCTGACTGTCAGACTGTGGTTGAACCTAAGGGTTGGGGAGGCCCAGAGTGCAAGGGAGGACAAGTCTACAAACACACTGGAAGCAGTGTACACGAAATGCCTTTAGGAGGCACAAGGACTCAAACAGATAACAATGCAAATTCTAAATTGAATTAGCTCATGAAAATGACCATCGCACTCATGTGAGTTCTAATCTCACTAAATGTCATTTAAAAGGAAACATCTATCTATCTATCTATCTATCTATCTATCTATCTATCTATCTATCTATCTATCTATCTATCTATCTATCTATCTATCTATCTATCTATCTATCTATCTATCTATCTATCTATCTATCTATCTATCTATCTATCTATCTATCTATCTTATCTATCTATCTATCTATCTATCTATCTATCTAGATATATCTATCTGTCTGTCTGTCTGTCTGTCTGTCTATCTATCTTTCTATCCATCCATCCAGTAGATGTTAATATGAAGAAATAATTTCTCCTAGCTTATTATGCAAATAGTAATAAGAAGATGTAGAGGGGTGGGGTGGGAGACTGTTTAAACACATACAGTCGTATTGTAGCTGTTTTCAAACACCAAAGAACTGGTGCCGTTCCGCTTGCAGGAAGAGTCGTACTTACACAATTTCTGGTGCCAGCCTCTAACATCTGCAACACGGACTTGGATTTTGGATTGCGATGCTGATTGGCCAGTATTGCATTTGCGTTACCTAGACACTTGTTTCGGCTGCCGCAAAGTCTGGCTGGCTGACTGATTTTGCTGAATATGAGCTTAATATCCGCTTTTAATTTTCGTGTCTTTCTTTTCGCAGTAGAACCCATCCGCTATGTATATGGATAACCAGAGTCACTGTACATTTTACTCTGGTGCTGCCAGTGCGTTGAGTTTTAATTCAGTTTTCTTATATGTATGTACGTGTGTGCGAGTCTATGACTGTGTCTGTGTGCGTGTGTGTCTGCGTATTTGTCTATGTGTGTGTTACCGACAAAGAGGTGTATCGACCTGCCTCTCTGATAGGCTGTGCATGTTTGTCTTAAGTCAGCCAGATTGTTGGCGAAGTGTGCGATCTATCTCTGTCGCGGATAATTACTAGCGGAATATCATTTCCTAATTCTGTCCCTGACCCCGGCCAAGACGCCATATTCACCCGTCCACAAAATGCGATAATAATTTTTGATCATTTACGAGGGTGAAGTTAAAGCATATTAAAGATTAAAATATACGATCTATACGTGTGTATGCGTGCGTGTACTCGATATCTTCGTGTCATATTTTCAATTCAGAAACTAACACCATGCACGCATAACATATACACGAGGCAAACATTAGTCTTTACAGGCAAATTAAATGTACACGATACAGCCCTTAAGTCTGTGCCGGCAAATTAAATGTACACGATACAGCCCTTAAGTCTGTGCCGGCAAATTAAATGTACACGATACAGCCCTTAAGTCTGTGCCGGCAAATTAAATGTACACGATACAGCCCTTAAGTCAGTGCCGGCAAATTAAATGTACACGATACAGCCCTTAAGTCTGTGCCGGCAAATTAAATGTACACGATACAGCCCTTAAGTCTGTGCCGGCAAATTAAATGTACACGATACAGCCCTTAAGTCTGTGCCGGCAAATTAAATGTACACGATACAGCCCTTAAGTCTGTACCGGCAAATTAAATGTACACGACACAGCCCTTAAGTCAGTGCCGGCAAATTAAATGTACACGACACAGCCCTTAAGTCTGTGCCGGCAAATTAAATGTACACGATACAGCCCTTAAGTCAGTGCCGGCAAATTAAATGTACACGATACAGCCCTTAAGTCTGTGCCGGCAAATTAAATGTACACGATACAGCCCTTAAGTTTGTACCGGCAAATTAAATGTACTCTAGGAAGGCTTCTTTGTGTGCACTCCTATGAAATGAAATGCAGCAGGCATCCATCATTGCAGGCAATAATAAACTGATATGTAGCAGTCGTAGTCTTTGCAGGAAATATTAACAAAATATGCTAATGTTTACTTCAGTCGCTAAGCTAGGTTTATATTAAAACTAAGACGTTTCACAAAATACGATGTAATTTTAATTCCAGTCATCAAACTAAGACATGTATTTCCTTTTTGTTTAATCTGCAATAATTCCATTTTGCCAGACATTGTGAAGTATTTGTATAATTAGAAATGAATGTGTTTCTAAACCGGAACTTATAAAAAATATCATAATTCTTTGTGCAAATGCGTATTTGTGGTTTCTGGAATCTGTTCCTTTACAAGCTCTCTTAAAAATGGCCGCTTGTGACTAAATGTTAAGAGACCGCAAAATGAAATTTTATTCGTCTGACCTCAATGAGACAAAAAAGAAAAAGAATATGAATTGTTCCTTCATCTTAATTGCAACTCACATACTATTTAATAAAAGAAAATACATATTTTTTAATATATATAATGTATATTTTATTATATAATATATAATATATATTTAATGTAATTATGTACAATTCTAATTTAATAGGTATTAACTAACAATTTGAATTATCTATTATGTTGATTGTGTCACATTATGGCTTATGTAGCCCATACACACCTCTCCTCTAAAAATAGAGTACATGCAAACTTACCTTCAAGAAAGGCTGGAAACATAACTGAAAGATCCAGACACTCACTTTAAACTAACCAATCAAAGTGTAGCTCAACTGCATGGACGAACATACTAGAAACTCATATGTAAATCATTAGTCGAATGCAGCAGATCGCCGAGACAACATGTATTTTAGCTCCCAGCCTTAATAAGTTATATCCATAGTATTAAATCTTATTGCTGGTTATCAACACAGAAGGAATTCATCCTCTGGATATTTTACTGCCTAAGGTATGTGTTTTTTGCTTGCCTAACTAATATTATATTCATGTTTATCCCTTGACATTAACTATATTTTATATTGTTATATTTCAATTATGATATTTAAATGCATGATGACCATATAAGTAAGAGAGTTCTGACAGAGAACACATAAGGATGATTTCTTAGCCCATGTGCATTTTATTTCAGATTGGCACTCTATCTGAGACTTTGATCAATGAGCATTGAGCCATGCAATAATGCCAGAACAGGATCACTTTATTTTGGGTGTTGACTCTGCAATCAAGCAACACCAAAGCAGAATGACATGTCCCAAGAACCAGTTCGATGGAGATGTGCATGTCTGCTAATGACATTCACTGGGACCCTAGACCACATGTCAGGAAATCCTGAAGTTACATAATTATAAAATGCAACAACTGTGAACAGTTTCAGACACTGCTTCCAATTATATGAACAGTTCTCATGTATTGCAAAATTAGAAAAGTCAGTTTAATTTCATCATATAAGTGTACTCACATTTAAAGAAATGAAGAAAAACAAGAAAGCATTACCTAGACACTTGTTTCGGCTGCACATACAAACATAAATAAAATATGCAAAAAACATTACTGGCCAGTGTAAGTGTGGTGGAGTAAATTTGCCTATTCCTATTTCTAGACTTAATTGTTATATAAATTGTTAAATTGTCAAAGTGACCCGACCTTGGGCACTTCTTATGTTGGTATGTTTGTATGTGTCAGAGTTAGAGTAAAAACTTGAGTTGAGAAAATGCTAGAAATTTTGCTGATGTCAGTACAAATCACAGGTTAGTTCTACCAGATAATATAAATGGAGTTATTAAAGATAGGTGATTATAGTCTTTTTAAATAGCCTGGATTAAACGTTGCTTCAACAGTCTTTCACTTGCTTTTGAACAATGTCACAATGTCTATGTCAACACTTATCTCCCTCTACATACATGGAAAACACTGGTGCACTATTTTTCTCTTGAAACCAATTTGAGCGCCCTCTTTGCCATGTCAGTTCCTTCAATTACAGTAATTCTGTTAACTTCACTGTCCTAGAATTTTCCAGATGTACTCAGCATACACTGTCATGATACATCAAATGTGTAGAGAAAATTCCTTTATGCTTACACATGCCACAACAGGCATTTTCTGCAGCTCCTGGGCCATTCAGGTTTATAATTAATGAACCAGTAGATTCAATGTGAAAGCCACACTTTGTCTCTGAAACACACAATCAGGGGACAAGCACTAAGTTTTCCAGTTTGTCATTTTATATAACTCCATTCTATCTCATATTCCAGTCTCAACTTACAGTTTCCTGCAACAGTATTTATTAGCCCGATACATGCACAGGACATACTAAATACAGCATATCAAAACAATTCAAGTGTCAACACACTAAATGAGAGCAGCTTGGTTTAAACATTTGTAGAAATAAAAGTCAACTCACATAGTATATCTCTTCAAAAATAAAACATATCAATAGTAAAATTATATCAATCAACAGTTTAACTCACTATCACGCTCAAGGCCACCTTTCAAAACCTAACTTCTTCTTGCCACTCCAAATTCAAAGTGATCAGAGAAAAGAATTTTCTGCAGCAAGGAAACTTTTCAATCTTAGCCCATTGGTTGGCCTTGTTCTCATATATCATAATCATTGGATAATAAAAACTAAGTGTAGATGTACTCTATATAGTATTGGCAGTGTAGATGTACTCTATATACTATTGGCAGTGTAGATGTACTCTATATACTATTGGCAGTGTAGATGTACTCTATATAGTATTGGCAGTGTAGATGTACTCTATATACTATTGGCAGTGTAGATGTACTCTATATACTATTGGCAGTGTAGACATACTCTATACAGTATGGGCAGTGTAGATGTACTCTATATACTATTGGCATTGTAAATGTACTCTATATAGTGTTAATGAAAGCTCATTCAGGAGCGTTAGTGGCCAAGGCTATCATAAAGAAAAAGTCTCATTAAAATGAAGTTTATTTTAATGGCTTTGTAAATTTTAAGCGAGAACAAACATGAACTTTCTTTCAAACGAGTCAGACTAAATAACATACATCAAGAGCTTTTGGTCTACCAGTAGTAAGATCTATATCATGTTTACAGTAGAATCGAAATGGCGCACCGGACGTCGACGATGACCTTGGAATCCATTTGAAGGGCGCATTGGCCTTGCTTTTATTTCTGTTATGTGCAAGTAATACGCTGTGCAGTAAAATACGTCCTCAGTAGTAATACACTACTCAATAAAATACATCAGTAGTAGCACACTGCACAATAAATAAAACTGCCTCATCAGTAATACACTTCTCAATAAAGTACATCAGTAGTAATACTGCGCAATAAAATACTACCTTAGTAGTAACGCACTGAACAATACAACCTCAGAAGTAATACATTGCACAAAAATATATGACCTTTGTAATAACGCACTGAACAATACAGCCTCAGAAGTAATACACTGCACAATACGACCTCAGAAGTAATACACTGCACTATAAGGTACAACCTCAGTAGTAATACACTGCACAATACGACCTCAGCAGCAATACTGTAAAATACAACATAGTCTGAGCACAAATACTGCAAGTAATTCAATGACCACGACAATTTCACAGAAAGTAAAACACGACAAATATACATTATGATTCCTTTAATCTGAATATCCATTTACTGAGTATCTATGTAATGTAGCATAATACTTAGCAACATCTAAGGGCATGTTAGTCACATCTAAGGAATCAACACAACATCTGCTGTAATGTAACAGCTGTTCACAAACGGCAAGACTATAACGGCGTCGCATGCAGACAACGCAGTTTCCAGAAGCGACATATATATGTGTGAGTGTGTGTGTGTGTGTGTGTGTATGTGTGTGTGTGTGTATGTGTGTGTGTATGTGTGTATGTGTGTGTGAGTGTGTGTGTGTGAGTGTGTGTGTGTGAGTGTGTGTGTGTGTGTGTATGTGTGTGTATGTGTGTGTGTATGTGTGTGTGTATGTGTGTGTGTGTATGTGTGTTTATGTGTGTGTATGTGTGTATGTGTGTGTGTATGTGTGTGTGTGTGTGCATGAGTGTACACACGCTGCGTAATTCTTTTCTTTATTATGGTCAAAATTACTATAAGGCAGCATTATCAGTTTTGAGTTTTGAAGTTTGCTTTATGAAAAACAGTCACTAAACGTCAGTAACCAATAGAACACTTTTATAAAGAACAATTGTAGGAAAGAATAAGCATCTAAATGTTTTTAAAAAAGATATATGAGAATCAAATGAAATAAGACCCATTTTATAAAAATCAAAAACAAATGCTTTTGTTTACTTTAGTCTAGGGCCAAAGACTATAGACTGCGATGCAGCAAATTTCAATAACAATAACTAAAATTAATATATACAATTCTTAATCAATGCAGCTTTGTTGATTTTCGACGTAGACACAGAGTTCAGTTCATTACATACACAACCCATCTCTACCTAGTGTTAATATGCATTCCTTGGCTCATTTGACTGTAAACACTGGTAGGGGATTTTGATTTAATGAAAGCCATGAGAAGAAACTGAACATCCTGGCTGAAGATAGAATTTCAATGCTCGCTCTTCTCCTGCTGGTATAGAATTTCGCAATCCAACATAGAATATTTACATCTTGGAGAGGTGTTTATCTTCTACAGAAGTTTGAAGGAAATTAGGTGTTTGTTTAAACTTTATTTATTAGATTTCTAATATGTTTCATTAAAAATAAAATCCCTCTGTTATTCTGACAAACCACTTCTTCAAACTTAGAATAAATGAAAATGCATATCACATTACACCGACAGCAGAAAGACTAAAACAAATAAATTTATTGCAAACCCATGCCCCATTATTCTGACAGCAAAATGACTAAAGCAAATGCAATAATAGTAAACATTACGCTGAGAGCATGCAAACTATAACAAACACAGTAATTGTAAATACACACCCCATTACGGACAGCAGACTAACGAAAAAAAATACAGTAATTATAAATACATACCACATTGCCGACAGCAGATTGACTAAAACAAAGGCAAATATTGTAAATACGACGTTAAAATGACAGCAGATTGACTGCAACATACAAAAACTGTAAACACGCATTTCATTATACTAAGACACTGAGCAATCCATGTATGGGTAAAGGAAAAGAATTTACCACTACATCGACTTGCTTATCTTCCTTACTTTACTTTGATAACAGTAGTGTTAGTGTTGGTGAATTCGTTAAAATAAAATATCAATTAAGAAGGCAGAATTTGAAATGAGAAGTGGAGAAATGGCCGTTTTTTTCTCCTTGAAATCAATAGCATACGGAAATTACTTTATATTCCTGCATCATAGTTGCAGTTTTCAAGGAATATAACCTGACATTGATACGAATCTAAAATTAAAAATACTCTTGGATGGCGTAGAGCTTCTCGACTTTCTCATAAAATAAAGTGTTTGAAGTGTTTTTGCATGGTGGGTAGAACACACTCACAGTGCAGCGTGTTCAGAGTAACGCACCATTTTATTGTGACAAAATAACTGAACTTAGAGCAAAAGGTAGACCACCCTGTACTGGTGCCGAGATTATTTTGTTTTATATTACAGCTAGTTGCAGTTGCTGTTGTCCAGAAAAAATAAAGTTGTCTTTTTTTTTATTCGAAGAGAAGAGAAGTCTTTCTACCGGAACATTGACACGAACATAACTAGGAAACAGTTCAGCAATTAAAAGAAAAGGTTAAATAATTAATTTACCAATCTATGTAATGAGGTCTCAGCTCAGATAAAACTCACTGATTTATATTTAGCCATGGCATATAGGTGAATTTTCTTAGTTTTACAAATGTTTGCTTACGAATATATAACACATTTTGCAAGTTTAAAATACACTCCCGGTTGAGATACGTAGTTAATATTATAAAAAATTCATTGGGGTAGAAATGAAGCAATTCATGTAGTTTAACGAGAGGTCATGCGATGGGTATGTCTGAAGAGAATACTGAATTTACTGGTCACATGATTGTGTAATATTGCAAGAAACACCAGCGCCTCCTGTGACATGTAGCTGTGTAATTCATCAAGAGTCACACAAGCAAACTGCGAATGGAAACTCTATTGATACAAGCCACTTTGTATGTTGTCGATTATTTTGGAAGATATGGTCCAATTCACAACCAATTCCAACAGGATTTGGCAAAAGCAGAAACAGAATTTGATGCGAACTACACCGAGGTAAAGTGACTGAGTGCAAGTGAACTGTTAAGAGATAATTTTCTAGTTAAGAATCAGAAATCGATATATGCATATCGGAGAAAAAAAAAAGGCGAGCTGAAAGCAAAAACAAAACTATCTGATTCAAAATGGGATCTTCAACTCTCATTCAAGGTAAGTGCGGCGTCCGTTTCGAATTAACTTAATGTTATGCTTCACGGAAAAGGAACACAGCTGCCGGATATAGTTTCAGACATCAAACCTTCTGAAACGAGGCAGGTATTGATTTAAAAAAAGAATCCAATAGCAGAAAGATTCTTAGTCTATGTGCCGTTTTTGCAGAAGTGTTAGACAGACATTTCCAGCAGCAAGCATGGCATGAACAGAGGTTTCTAGAAATTACTGACACAACCATCAAGATTTTTGTGATTTTTACTCTCGAGCAAAGTTGTCGTTTTAAAGAACCCTTCAGCATTCAAAAGATTTTGTTGTAGTTTGTAAATCCCTTGGGGGTAGTTATCGCTAGACTTGCAAGGCGATGATATGCTGAAAGATTCATTCAAATCTGCTCATCTGAGAATGTTCATTTGAAACAATCTTTTGAAACTTCCCTCAAATGAACAACTTCGCGGATGCTTGCGAGTGCATACTAATGTGAACAGAATTTCTCAAGTATGAATTGAAAACAGTAAGTGTAGTTCACGGTAACAGATGAATACGTGCATAGCTGTGGACTGCAAATCTGTAAATTAAAGGCTGGCATGAAAAGGACAGGCGAATAATTCACATATTTCGAAATCACATTAATTGTACTATGAGAAAACATTTGATATATGACGTTTTGTTTTCTTGCTACCTATTGTATTGTACTGCTTGCTACCTGTACACCTTTTAAGGTACAAAATATGACCCACCACGCCTAAATGGGTGGCCGACACCTGGGCTCAGGGATTCTCTGCATAAATGTGAATAATAATGATAATGATGAAGATAATTATTACGATGATAATGATGACGATGAAGATGATAGTTAAACAAGAAATAATAAGTGCATATAATCTTATAAAAGTTGTAAGCATTTTGCAGTAAAGAAATATAAATACAAGGTTATATAAACTACTTCTCTATCTTTGTCTCTCTGTCCGTCTGTCCCTCTGTCTACTTATATAGATATACATAAAAGAAACAAGCTTAATCCACAAGAAATTGCCAATATGTCACAAACAACTATATTCCAGAGAAACATATTAAAAATAATTTACGAATGTGCAGTTCGAATATTGGCAGAAACGATTACTTTTCTTGCTGATGAAGAAGCAGTCTTGAGAGTCCTCTTGAAAATGATCACAATTTTAGGATCTTAGCTCGAAAGGCAGCAAATTCCAGAAGCTGTACCCTGGTGAGTCACTCTATGCTTTTACAAATGCACACGTCTCAGGACAGGTACATGTTGCTAGCAGGAATGTATAATGTAGAGGCCATACAGGTACTTAAGGCTGAAATAAGACAATGGAAAACAATAAAGGAAAAATTGAAGCTCTGAGAATAATCCTAGCTCCCGAGTTTTGAAGTTCCTTACACGACATCATGGTAAACCCGAGGGAAGAAAACTTACAGTTATCCAGTCGCGACACTACCAGTAAAAACACACAGGAGTTACGTACCATCAGCAATGAGAAGCTTGTGACTAGTGATGATTTATCTCAACTACAGCTACTACTCTTTACATCTGTTACAGTTATGTAAGTGTCAACGGTTACACCAAGGTTTCTAAGTGTCTGCAATAGGTAAGGATTTAGAAACCAACATAACATTAGTTTTATCAGTATGCAAGATTTGACATCAGAAGTAGGTTTCTCTATAGTCTGAATGCTTGAAGCAAATTCCTATGGGCAACTTGATTTGTACACTTCATTATCACCAGTCTACAGTTATAGGGCAGTGACCTATTGAACTATTGCTCTGACGGACACCATAACAAAGACTGTCTAGGCTAGAATGTTTATATTTCAATGAGACAGCAGATAGGATCTATCGATCGATATTTAGGGATGATAGCAGCTTCCGACCTAGGTCGATTTTGCTGCCTGGCACGAGGTGTGTCGCTGTTGTGAGAGTTGAAGATGATGAAAGACAGAGTGGAGTGTTGTTAAAGGAAAAGTTGTAGAGTGGTGATGATGAAGGGTGGCCAGTGTGTCCGTGGTGCTCAGAAGCATGCATTAATCCGGTAGTCCGTGGGCTAATGTCTCGTGGTGGTTTGGTGTTGTTGATGTCGTTGTCGCTGTCCCCAATGTTGGAGGGGAGATGGTGGGTGGGAGTTTCTTACAGAGCCCAGGTTAGTAATACGCCAAGTCTGTACCTGTTGAGTACAGACGTCCGGGTTGTTGAACCTCCTATCGTTCTTACTGGCATTGTTGTCGTGGTTGGTGTCGTCGTCGAGATCTCTGGTGGTGTCCGCTGGGATGAGCGTAGATAGATGCTGGCGGCCAGTACAGGCGATCGGGCATATTTCATCAGGACTGTTTGTAGGAAATGCAGAGATAATATTTGAAATTACGTGAAAGGTAGTTTTAAGACCTCTGTCTTGGTTGTAATGGGAGGTCAGGGAGTACGGTGCTGTCAAGTTGATTTCTAATAATTTTTATCTTGTCTCGGGGGAAATTGTGAATTGATTTCGTAGACTGTGAATAATGTGATCAGAAATGTGAGGATCGTTTCTTACCATGAATTTATCTTTCAGTGTGCTTTCACTGAATTTCGTATTCTAACAGATGGATTGTTGCTGAAGATTAATATTTGTAATGTTTTCTTGTACAGGGGGATTGTTGCTGAAGATTAATATTTGTAATGTTTTCTTGTACAGGGGGATTGTTGCTGAAGATTAATATTTGTAATGTTTTCTTGTACAGGGGGATTGTTGTTGAAGATTAATATTTGTAATGTTTTCTTGTACAGAGGGATTGTTGCTGAAGATTAATATTTGTAATGTTTTCTTGTACAGGGGGATTGTTGCTGAAGATTAATATTTGTAATGTTTTCTTGTACAGAGAAAGAGAGACTAATGAAGAACAAAACGATATCATTACGTTTATCATTACAGTTCACGAGAAACAAAGAAAAAGAAGTTACACCACACTCACAAACACATGATATCGAAACAATTAACTAAGACATAATAAAAAGAAAAGGCTAAAAAATATTTCAAATTAAAAGAAATTGATCAATGCAAATGTTTTCTTAGTGCCTCACTAAACAATTATCATAAATTCCCAAATCTGTCTTTGTACTAGGTAATGTTTAGAAATTTGAATAATCAAAGTTCGGTTTTGCACACTGATGTCACACTATCCAGCTATTTCAGTAAGAAAACACGCGGTGATATTGTAGCAATAACAATTGCCTGCACACTCTTTCACCACTCTCTTCTTAACACAATTTCTCAACTTCAAAGCAAACAATGGTAAGAAGCTGGAAGAATGAGACAAAATCCCTAAAACATAATTACGGATCCTAAGAACAATGCAGTTCATCACACAATAGATACTTTTTTATATTGGGATCTCAGAAACAGAAATAGAATTAGACATGTAATAATGAAGGATTTTTTTCTATTTATAATATAAAATTCTAATTATTCACACATAATATTACTAAGCTTTTATTTTTACCTTATTCACCAAAGGGTCTATTCAAGATTCGTTTAGAAAAGGTTAGCTACTTTGACCTAGTACTAAAGGGTCTATCAAACAATTACCCAAAGAATGTAATAGGAAAAGAAAAAATTCTTAGGAATTGCACACAGGTTTTTATTCGAAAAACTCCACCAGTCTTTATCTTGACTAAATTTCTCAATTAATGAAATTAAAGGATACATATTAAAAATTCATATAGAACTAATTAATATTAAAAACTTTCTCACTCCTTTTACACACACATTCTGTCAACACACGTCACCTATCCATTTAAACTATTACACATTTACCTAAGTATCAAAGTTAAATAACCACATAGCGGAGTCTTGATCATACACGACACTTGAAAGTAATAATTTTTGTCTAGCTTCGCATGACTGCACAGCCAATGTGCATACCAGCTGTTCATCTGCAGTGAGCAGTTCAAACAACAATTAGAAAATAAACGCATTTCTACTCTGCTAATGCTATTGCTAGCTTGCTCACCATTTCTAAACAGTATTTTTTCATATCCATCTTAATTTTACAAACACTTTACACATGACTTTATTATAACATTTTGAATTATAGAAATTACAAATAAGATATCATCATAAAAGTATAAAAAGTATAAATTAAAATTGAAAAATGTATTTTAAAAGATGTAAAAATTCCCATCATAAAACAGTGAATAGCAAGTGTATATGAAATGTTACGTGTCTTCATCATGAATGTTTTGCCCTGTATTAGAAACCCTCCCTCAACCCAGCTTTCCGTGCTTTATAGGGATAAAAAGATATTGGAAATAAATCAAATTGTTTAGATTAGTTTAACCATGATCGGAATGTCGAGTTGCCTTGTTTACTTCTGCAAACTGATGAGTTCATGTGTCTAGACCAACGTGCTCCCAAAGTTTAAATACGTGGTGACGTAGTAATGATGAGTTCATGTGTCTAGACCAACGTGCTCCCAAAGTTTAAATACGGTGGTGACGTAGTAATGATGAGTTTATGTGTCTAGACCAGTGTGCTCCCAAAGTTTAAATAAGGTGGTGACGTAGTAATGATGAGTTTATGTGTCTAGACCAGTGTGCTCCCAAAGTTTGAATAAGGTGGTGACGTAGTAATGATGAGTTTATGTGTCTAGACCAACGTGCTCCCAAAGTTTAAATACAGTGGTAATGAAGTAATACATAAATGCGTGTGTACAAGGCATGAGTAAACTCTTTAAGAATAACACAACAGTTACTTTCACTTCCAAGTCTTTCATGCTAATATATCAGTAAGAATACTCATGCCGGACTTTAATTATAATTAATGATCATAGAATACGTGCACTTTTTATTCTACTCCCTCATAATACAGTTATATGCACTACTATTCAAAGTTTTGACACTTACCGATATTTTTTTTTTTCTAACATCAGAAATACATAAAAGGTCACTGGCACAACGGTGGTCTTTTACCTGTTCATTAATTTACCATTACAATAATTTTCATTTTTGCTCTGTGTCTCCTTGTTCTGAAAAATCACAAGAGTAACACAAGAGTAAAATTTGATCGCACTTACAGTGTTCACATATCATATGATTTTGTAGCTCTTAAGCGTATGTATCAAGTACATACATACATTTTGGGGTGGGTGGGCGATGCGAGATGGCTTTAAGAGGCATTGGGGCAGAGTTAGTTATTTGTATGTCAAGGATGCTTTTCGGGTAAGTTGCAACGGGGATAGAGGTAGGAAAACTGTGTGTTCGGCAAAATATTTGCCCTACAGTTTGCTAGTACAAACGTATGATCGCGGCCAGCATTTAAAGCATCAAAGGACTATTGCATAAATCTCTGCATCCTGCAGCATGTGCCGTATCAAGATTTTATTTTACCACATCAGCATATTTGAGGTAATATTAAACAGACGAAATATATTTAAAACATAATTTTTAAGCACTTTTTTTTTCAAGCAAAACCTCATGGTGTGATTCAAGTTGCTGAGTGCAATAAGCAAACATGAAACTAAGCTGTAAGAGTCACTGCGCCTTTAATGCAGTATCCCTTTTAAACACGCACGCTCATTACAGCACTCTTTCTACAGAATTGTTTATAAAACACACGGCACGGACAGCACTTAAACACAACACAAATTTCTCTTTCAAACTAGCAGATAAACTGAAAACCGCAAATTGGAAATAGGCCAAGACGGCCGCAGCTCTGCGCAGTGGAACAGCCTGGGAAAAAATACGCGAGTTGATCTGTTGGTGGAGGCGCTGGAAAATCAGTTTCAATCCCCGAGGGCTAAGTCTAAAGGGAACTTCGCTTACATTTGCAAATCGTGGAAACCGTAAGTTTTTTTTTTTTTTTTAGTCCTGAATTGTTTTGTTACTGAAAGGAAATTTCTGTAATAAATTCTCTTTTTTCTTATTAACACGTGTACTGGCATACTAATATTCAGTGCGTAAAAATAAAAGCACCCTCTCCCCCCCCACATAAAAAAAAGCAAACAAACAATTCGCACGCATACAACCCTCCCGAAATAAGCCTCTCACTATAGGAAATGTCTGCTTTGTATTTACGAGCTTTCCCGTTTATAATACATTGCAGGGTAAAATAGGGTTTTAGTGTCGGTATTTATTTGAATAGTGATTAGCATGCATAAAGAGCAGTTAGTAAAAGAGACATTTACAAAAACTACATTTTATTCATAACTGACAGCCAAGCTACGAAATCACGTTAATATGAAATAAATAACGCATGCTCTGTTAAATAATAACCGATAGTTAGTAAAAGAAACATTTACAAAAAGTACATTTTATACATAATTGTCAGCCAAAATGGATTATAAAGTTCTTTTAAAATGTCATCTGAACGGAACTTATTCCCGATACACGAACTTATGTAAATATGAAATAAATGAGTCACGCTCTGTTAAATAATAACCGACACGAAAAGCCTATTTTTCCCATAGCAGTAGGCCAACATTTCTACGTTATTTGCGATAACTTCTATGTGTGACACTGACTTCATTTCCCGAACTTCTGACGTACTGACCAGTGTATGCGTAAGCGTACGTACAGTGTAGTGAAAATTTGCTTGCACGAGTGTCTGTGCGTTTGTACTGTATACAAAGTGACTAACTTCTAGCCAAGCGTGTGATCCGGACTTCGGTAGACCGACCGACAACAGCGGGAGGAGGGCGTGCGTGATACAGGGTGTGAAAACGAATGAGTGACATTTGCGAAACTGGCGCGAAAAAGCGCGGCCTGCTATAAATAATTGAATTCTAAATACTGCGCTTCCTCATCGGAAATGTTAGGCAACGAACGCCTTGGACAGGCTAACTATCCCGAGTGGAATAGTGTAAAGCAATATGGTCTCCCCAAACCGAGTACTGAGAAAGGTGCGTGTTAGTGATACAACCATCCATCCATCCAACCAATCCCATGAACAGCGTGGCATTGACCCATTTTACTCTGGAAGAAAAAGCACATTGAACGTCGCAGTGTCTGTTGGTTGTAACGGGAAAGTCAAAACACCCGCCCCAATCAGCCTTTTAAATAAAACCGGAAATAATTTCAACTGCTGTTATGGAGCAGATGGGTCCAGCCAACCAATTGTTGTGTTCTAAGGTTGGGAATGTAGACATCGCCAAAGTATCGCCGTCGCGCGAGCATTTATTTACTTAAGTAGGGTTAAAACTTCAAGTTACATTTAATATCTATGAGTTGTGTAAACACTTAGGGTATATCTTTTGTATGATTTTAATAGATTTGTGTCTTTATCAACTACATTTGTTTTAACAGATTTCCTTTGGCATCATGATTTCTTACTTAATGTTACTTTATGAAAGAGACATGGTGGGCACTTTCAACACAACATCTATTTAGAGATGATATCAATGTTTTTCAGACTTTCTGTTTGGATTTCTAATGTTTAAAACGCTCAATTGCAACAAGATAAAACCGAAATATTACTTTTTAGAAGCTAGCTATTAGGCAATGCAACAGATACGACATTGCCAATTTGTTGTGCAAAAATTGTAAACTATGATAGAGCATAGACTACTTGTTGACTTGTGTTGGTGTAATAGGAGATAACTGGAATTAAAGTATGACCTGTTGTTTAGAAGCAAGTAGAGTTAACTCCCGTGTGACTGGCTGCAGCTTTGTCGGCAGTCTACTCTGAAGGTCAGGGCCAGCACAAAGCTTGTTTAGCATTATCACGTGATATATATCGACTAGTATAGAGTGATCACAAAACAGTCAAGTTCCGTAACAAGGGCAGATAAATATTATTGTAATTTTAAGCTTACTGCAAAGTAACGTTTGTGTTTTGTATATATTTCCGAATCTAGACAATTAAAGTTTTACGTTGATCCTTTCTATGAAAAAAAAACTACACTAGCATATGACATAATCTCCACACTATATACAGATATTCGTGTTGGTTTTATAAACAACAATGAAGTAGTGTTTGCTGACGTAATTCAAACTGGGGTTTTCTTTATCAATCATTAAGAGTATCTTGATTTTGTTGAAATTTTTTAAAGATTACGATGGGGTGCTCGCTTATCAAATTATTGTTTAATCTGTCAGAAATTGGAGAGCTTTTCACAAATTTTAATATTTTAATCTGTATTTACATTAGTGTGCTTTATTCTCAAATTATTATGTTTTAATCTGTCACCGCACTGAAGTGCTTTTCAAAGATTATAATGTCTTAATCTATATTTACATTGGAGTGCTCTGTTCTTAATTATATGTGCATCATTTAAACACATCCCTTCCAACATGTGCTGATTATTGATTTTGCAACAATACACCATTTGTTTATGCCACTCATTAAAAGCCGACACATTTCTTTAATAGCAAAATAGTCCGCCATTATTAGCACAAAAGAATAGGTAATTATTCTACATCCTACGACACGTGAAGACAAAATTAATGACAAATGCCTGATGAGTATTTAACATTTTAACTTCCAAGTTAACAGTTTTACCGTTATGGCTAATTCAATGCAAACCAGTTTCAACTGGATGAGTAGTTTGGATTTGGATTGTTAAGATTTATGAGAAAGAGCCCAGCCAATGGGGAGAGAATGCATTGAGAAATATTTTGTGCATTTTTGCTATTGATATGTTATTCTTGCATTTTAGATAGAGATTTATTATGTGACTAAACTATTATTACCACAAATTGTGAACTATGATGCTTATATGTAGTATACTAAACACGTGACATTTTTTCTAGTTAACCCACTTAAAAACTATTCCTCAATATTTATTATGCTGTGTGCATATATCGGACTAATAAATACTGTTGCAGGAAAGTGTAAGTTGAGATTCAAATATAAGAAAGAATGGAGATAAGACGGAATAAACTGTGCTTGCTTATATTTTAACAGAGATAAAACTGACCTTCCTTGTATTATCTGAATCTCCTGATTTACTGATTATAAACTACTATGACCATGATATACATGCAAAGTATCTATTGAAGTGTGTATGTGTAAAAAAATACACAATATGCAGTTGATGTATTGTGGAAAGGTATACTGACTACATTGAGCAATTTCTGGGACAAGGAAGTTACTGGAAATTGCTACAATTGTTGTTCTGCTTGAGAGAGCTGGTACAGCTAAAGAGCATTTTGTTAGACTTGAGGTAATAGTAGTAAATCAGTGTTCCACAGTGTGAGGAGGGAATCACATGAAATTGACAGTAATAACTGAACAATATATTGTAACTTTGTTGCAAAAAATGTATGCTAAAGACTATTGAGACAGTGCCTAAATCAGGTTATGTACAAACTGTTATCGCTTATCTCTAATCAATCCATTTCTGTTCTCTGATAAGAACTGCCCTATAATTTGTATTGACACTAAATTGTTGACTTGTGTGTTAGGATATCAGACTGTATAGATATTAAAACTATTTGAATGTGGTTTTATGGAAATATTAATGTCAATAATCTTTTACATTGTATTTCTTATATGCATATTTGATTGTTTATTAAATATGTTATTGACCTTCTTGCACATATTAATAACCTTATGTTGGAGAAGAAAGTGGGTGGATGGGGGCTCGCTAAATATATCTTTAATAGTCTTCTCCACCTACGGAAATAGTGTATGACGGTAAATGTTTGTCTTTAATGTTGTGTAAGAGAGAAAACGTTTACAGCGCCCGCATATCCGCCAAGTGAGAAAGACGTGTGATGTCTGCTGAAGAATAATTAATAAAATAAATTAAGATTTTCATCACCTGTAATTAGTAATTGGAAGATTAATAATAATAATTATTACCATTAACTATGTAGTGTTGGCGTCACGCAATTATTGATTTATCTGTTGATATACATAATGTACAATAATGCATTTGTATACACGTAAGCAAATTTCAACAACAAATTTAATTCATCAGATTACCGAATCACTATCTCACAATTCAGTCTGTATGAAAAATTTGATTAATTAAATTTTGTCTAAGTTGGATGCCGTCCAGCCGCCGTTAATTAAATAGTGATGTTTAACACACGAAACACTGTATGTTTTGTGAGCAATGCGTCAATAATTATTCATGGAAACTAATATGATAATACAACTTATATTTTACACAAAAGAAAGAAATTGAATAGAAAAAGTATATGATGGGAAGTTTAATTTAACATGACCTGATTTTCTGTCGACACCTGCGACACCTACAGTCAGTCAGACGAGGCATGGTGGACTCGTGTTTGGCAAATCCAGGCAACCAATCTTACGCTAATCAAAGTTATAGTACCTTTATATCACTCTGGTGAGTCGTGACTCAAATCAATATCTAGCATTCATTAGAGCTTGAAATCCGACATCTACCAAAAAGTGATCACAAACGCCAAATTCCTTATAGGTGTAGAACTGTAGATCAAGAAATTTGAAACATCGACGTTTTTTTTATTCTTCACTCCTTGTTGGTGTATATCAAGCACATTTGAAACCTCAGTGAAACAAGAAAACCCAATAACTAAAGAAATACAGGCAAAGAATTAAAAATAATTAATCAAAACAGATTTAAAAATACAATTGATTTCTTAGTTATTTTTACATTATCGATTGAAGTAATGAAAAATAATGTCTTCCCTAACAACCGTTCCAGTGCCACCGTTCCTAAAATTCAATGCTTGTACTGCAAGAAGGTTTTCTGAAATTCTTGCCCTTGTATGGCATTTTCCAA
Source organism: Sinotaia quadrata (assembly GCA_028829895.1). Taxonomy (NCBI): domain Eukaryota; kingdom Metazoa; phylum Mollusca; class Gastropoda; order Architaenioglossa; family Viviparidae; genus Sinotaia; species Sinotaia quadrata. The sequence goes on from CM054177.1 coordinate 72,721,810, forward strand.
CATACTTTTAATGCGGAAAAATAAACTGGAAATTATACCTGACTTGATTCAGCAGTTAGAGAAAGATAAAACCTGTCCTATCGAAACTAAACACGCCACTGTAGTGGTAATGAGTTTATATCTTTTTCAGATGACCTTTGTTACCTTGAGGTTTTCACTCGCTCATTTATCCATGATGTAATTTTACTCTCTGGTGGATAAATGTGACGATACTAGAGGGATAGCCTCCTGACATCTATCTCTGGGTTCCCAGGGTCTACTCTGACAAATTTTGCCGTTTTTATGGCCCTGAACTTTAGACCTAGAGTTTCCCAAATACTTCATATATATATGGCTACCTCACTCGCAGAAACTGTGGTCACTGGCGATATTGACTGATCGCATGACCAGGTCAGTCTGCCTTAATTGTGCGCGCCAAAATCGGTCTGTGACGCCGACGCCACTTAGTTAATGGATATGATTATAATTAATTAATTATCCAAAACTAATTACAAGTGACGAGAATCTTAATTTATTTTATTAATGATCTTCCAGCTGACACCACTCGTCCCTCTCACTTGGTGGATATACGGGCACTGTAAAGGTTTTCTCTCTCCCACAACATTAAAGATAAATATTTACGGTCACACAATCTTCCCGTTGGTGGAAAACGTCATACTAAAGGAGAAGACGAATCTGTCTTTAATCTATATTTAACGATCCTCCACCCACTCACTTTCTTCTCCAACATAAGTTTATCAATTTATGTATGAAGGTGTGGTGCTATAATACGTCCTGCCTCCATTATGATTATTATTATGAATATCTTATCATTTAATAATGCATAATCACTTATCAGTGGTTAGATCTGCTTTCCCCATATGAATTCCACATCCATACACCACTGTAAATAAATGTACTATTGACCTTAAAGTTGCAGAAGCTACTGCCTTTAGGTAGAAACAAAACCCAGCAAATTAATTATGTGCACACCATAATTTACTAAAATTATTAAAGTCGCAATACGCACCCTGATATCAGCATCTTACAATATATGAATTCTGTCTACTAGAGAATATACAGAGAGCACAGTGACTGTTAGGCAAATGCACTAGCCTCGTTTGCAGATGGTTTTTGGCTCAAACCCTGATTTGGTCATTTGGTATATTAGTCAATCTCTCTCACTTATTCCTTGGCTTAAGAATGTTGTCATAGCGACCATGAATGCAATCGCTTAAAATTTCTTCAAGAATTAACATAAAGGCAGTCATCATCACCATCACCACCATCACCACCACCATAATCATCATCGTTATTATCATCGTCACCATCGTTATCATAATCATCGTCACCTTCATCATCATCGTCGTCTTTTTCTTCTGTAATAATCGCCATCGTCATCATCATCACAATCATCATCATCATCATCAACAACGTCATTTCATTATTATTTAGTTGTATTCACAATATGATGTAAGTTATGCTTATTGTAAATACTGTAATAAGATCAGTGTCAGCTGTTGTTGAAATACAAATGCAAGCAACCAGCCAGGACATCATAATTTTCTTGCTGGCTTTACTTACAAGTATGCTATTAAAAAAACAAACAAACATGCAATCACTATTTATTTTTGATGTCACATGTTTTAAATGCAAAAGTGTGCTAAAGGTACTTTCAAAAAGGCCTCATCTGCTTTATTTGTCCTTCAATCGATATCAGTGTTTTGCTGAGTTAAATACGAATTGTCTTCATTGGAATCAAAATATCTTAATAAAGAATTAAAAGTGGACAGTTAGAAAACAATGAGTAGTATAAATAGTTAATGAGTATATAAATCAACAGATGTCGGGTTATCTCCCTTAGACAAGACCTTCAAGTGAAGAACAAATGAGAAGAAGCAAATTAATACGGACGACGCAGGGCGAATGGGAATATGAGTGACCGGATGAACTGAACGCTACCACGAAATATTGACATTAAAACAACAATGGCCAATAAACCGGCATGCGCAGCGCAGTTACCAGCTGCTAAGTTTACTTTTTATTTATGTACACTGAGTGTACCATAATGTCCTGAAGAATACTGATCAAAGTGTACCTTATTGATGTTCTCTTCCCCACAATACATGCAGTAATAAATGTACCGTTCTAGGTTGTGTGCAATGCATTACAATGATATACTCTTCAACGTGCATTACTGAATAATGTTAAGCGTGTCTTAATAATATTATGTTGGCAGAAAATTTATGTATATACTCCTTATACCCCTTCTTCCTTAAGTGGACTTTCTGATAAAATGTACTCCTCCTTCTTCCTTAAGTGGACTTTCTGATAAAATGTACTCCTCCTTCTTCCTTAAGTGGACTTTCTGATAAAATGTGCTCCTCCTTCTTCCTTAAGTGGACTTTCTGATAAAATATACTGGTCAAAAGTGGACTTTCTGATATGCTGTTAAATATACCCCACAAATATATTGTTAACTGGACACGTCTGAATATTGTTAAATGGACCCTACAGATATAATGTTAACTATATATCTGATATACTATTCCCGGATAATATCATACTTTCATTACTATTAGATATATCCCACTTGCACTAGTACTAATATATATCCTGCTTTATATACTGTGAAATATAAATTACTTTAATTACTACTAATTCCAACCGGTGCTATTAGAATAATATACATATTTATCGCATTTCGTGTTAGAGGTATATCTTGCCCACTGTTATACAAATGAACATTTATATTTTATTTTCTGTACACTAATCATTCTACATTCCTTTAAGCTTTCATTACAACTAATCACCCAGCTCTCAAAACTAACATCTAAATCCTGGCCCAACCATCCAATTAATCAAACTGTCAATCAACTAGAAGTTTCCATCCATCCAACCATCCATCCATCCATCCAAGCAAGCAAGCAAGCAAGCAATTCCATTTCGAAACTTTATTTTGTTCTTGAACAGTCCTGTCATACTTTACATTCTGCTACGATTCTTTGAGAGTCTCACAAATGTAGCGGCAGTGATTGGTTAAAGAACCGAGGGCTAAGAGCGATTTTGTTGAATAGGTCTTTGAAATATAGAGGGTTGTGTGTGGTGATATCGGGACTGGTTGTGTGTGGTGATATCGGGACGGGTTGTGTGTGGTGATATAGGGATAGGTTGTGTGTGGTGATATAGGGACGGGTTGTGTGTGGTGATATATAGGGATGGGTTGTGTGTGGTGATATAGGGACAGGTTGTGTTTGGTGATATCGGGACAGGTTGTGTGTGGTGATATAGGGACGGGTTGTGAGTGGTGATATCGGGACAGGTTGTGTGGTGATATCGGGACTGGTTATGTGTGGTGATATTGGGATGGGTTTTGTGTGTGGTGATATCGAGACGGGATTTGTGTGGTGATATCGGGACGGGTTGTGTGTGGTGATATCGGAACGGGTTGTGTGTGGTGATATAGGGACGGGTTGTGAGTGGTGATATCGGGACGGGTTTTGTGTGGTGATATCGGGACTGGTTGTGTGTGGTGATATAGGGACGGGTTGTGAGTGGTGATATCGGGACAGGTTATGTGTGGTGATATTGGGATGGGTTTTGCGTGTGGTGATATCGGGACGGGTTTTGGTAAAGAATAAGGTCTGGTGTGTAGTTTTGGTCACATGTTTGGGTTATTTATTGAAATTACCAACACTATCTAGTTTTAATAATGCAACATGATAGAACCCTCAGAACTTAGATATCAGCTTGAGATGGTTCTTTATAATTACACAAATCCATCTGCATGCACACTTATATAGAAATGCGCGTGCGCGTGCGCGCGGGCGCGCGCGCGCACACACACACACACACGTATATGTAAACAAATACACACATACACCTTTTATACAAGAAATTAAATCAACTGAAAATGTCAAACAAAGAGCAGTATTATTATTTATCGATTTTTTTGAAAGAATGATTTTAGCCAGTAACGTTTCATCTTTGCTTTGTTGTTAAACTGATCGTATTATTTCAGAATCGCTGCAAGGTAAGTATTTGATTAACACGATCTCTTGTCTGTGCTCTGAAAATGTATAGAATCCAAACGAAAAGAACAAAACAGTCTAATGCAGACGCACATATAAGCGTAGCACACAGCAAGCAATCGGGCCAACAAATACATAGAGACCAGAGTGGTACATAGACAGCAAGCAGGTCGACAGAATCACTGTGGTAAGAAGAGCACACAGTAAGGTAAGAGGCCGACATAGAGACCAGTGCAGTATACAGAGAGCAAACAGGCCGACAAATATACAGAGACAAGCATAGCACACATGCAAACAAATACACAATAAAGTCAGCAGACAGGCTGAAAAATACACAGACCTTATGTGGAAAGCCAATTAAGGTTTAGTGTAAAAGTTATATAGCCCGCCATTTGCAGCGCCTTGTATTCACTTGAACCGTTGTGGTGACTAATTGGATCAAGCGAAATCGGCTCAGGCCGGAAGCTACCATCATCCCAATCAAAGAAGATGTGTATGTTATCTGCGTGAATATTAAACAAAAAAGAGAACTATGCAGCACAGGGGGGAGAGATTGAGATGGCGGGCCAATATGTAGCTATATCGCCATGAAATAAAGCTTCTCATGTAAACACGGTGTTGTTATCTCTTGCTGGGGCTGTTGTCAAGCATGTGTAGTGTCCATCATCATTGTTGTTGTCATGCATCCTGTGGGCCCCAAACTCATCATCCGATCACAAATTGGCACTGCGAGCAGAATGGATTTACATCTATCAAGATGCGAGAAATGGCCAAACATTATTATGGCTCAGCCGATGAGACGGACGACAGCCAACAACATCAACACAGCAATGAGGGATGGCATCTGAGAGCACCAACACAGCACTAAGAGACACCTGCCGTCAAACACCAGCATGACCATCAGGGCCAACGACAATATTAACTAGAGCAACGAGGTCGGGGACAGCACACACTTGACAACCACCACAGCAAGAGATAACAACACACAACACCGTGTTTTACTTATTAATGCAACTTATACATACCAAACCTACAAAAACAACACCGACAACATCCACAATCAAACAACGACAACCACAACAACAGCAAAAGAAAAAGAAAGAAACATTTCCTTCAACATATAGGTCCCATCGGGGGAAAAAATATTGGTTTATAATCCGACACTAGCTCCCAACTCACACCCAATGAGTGATTAAATGGAGGTAGGTTACCGGCACCGGTTTTGGGGGTTATAGGTCTGGGAATAAATAATAAATCAAGGTTTGGGGGTTAAATTTCACACTGAAACCAGAACACCCCTTTAGGCTACGTTGCGAGCTGTGTGTCTGAGGTATCCAGTGTAAGATTGTAGGGACTATAATAAAGGTTGTTATATATCTCAAGACTATGTCTAAAATAGGCATCTTTCGCTTGAGAAGCGTCTCGTAATACCTCCTGTGGTTTAATGAGCGTTTCTAGTTTGGAGAACAGCTTAAGAGTGACCTCTAGGAACTTGTTATAACGAAGCCTCCGTTTATCTCCGTCAGTGAATACTCCCTTACTCGGTACTTAAGGCAGCTTGCTGTACAGCAGACCGCCTTATCACGTGTTTTTAACGATATAAACATATCGGATCGTGACAGATTAACTTAATCACAGCGCAATATCGATTCTGTGCGAAGATAAAAAGAAATCATTTATACTAAAAGTGGCATTTGCAGATCTAATTCTAAAATTGAATGAACACAGAGGAAAACGTGTTAAGATATAGAAATAAATTTCTATTTGAATGTCTGTTGAACATTGAGATATAACTCTGGGTGTCAAGGTTCATATTTCGACAGCGTGCATAACTTTTGTCATTAGAAACATAAGATCCAAAAGATGGTCAGGGGCAAAAAAGTGCACAAACAAAACTGACAACCCCTACCCCCCCAGAACAAAAGAGAAAAAATAAACAAACAAGATAAAAATAAAGGCGACACGGAAAAATGTTGAGGCCTACGATAAAAATCGCGATGTTCTGTGTATCGTGCTTTTGTATTGAGTGTACTCTAAGATGGACGCTTTGCGAAATGATCGTATAAAGTTCTCTTGTCAGTGGAGGGCAGAGTAGCTTTTAAAGGCAGTTAACTCCAATCAGCTAAAGCTGTGACTTTGTTTAGTAAATACCTTAGAGTCACAAGAAAGCTGCTGTTGCAGTCTGAACTGTAACTATTTGTCATTGCACTTCTATACAGCTCTTGGGTCATAACTACTGTTCCTGCGCCTTAAAGAACTCGTTGTATACTTACAACAATTCTGACGTCAAATATCAGATTTGGGAGACCCGTATATGGGATACTCGTGTGTTCTGTGACGCCAGAGACTGCAAGAGAGGTAATGAAACGATACAGCAAATCACTGGAATAGTTCCATTTTCTTTCTTTCTTCTTTCTTTCTTTCTTTCTTTCTTTCTTTCTTTCTTTCTTTCTTTCTTTCTTTCTTTCTTTCTTTCTTTCTTTCTTTCTTTCTTTCTTTCTTTCTTTCTTTCTTTCTTTCTTCCTTTCTTAATTTCTTTCTTTTTTTCTTTCTTTCTTTCTTTCATTCTTTCTTAATTTCTTTCTTTCTTTCTTTCTTTCTTTTTTGCTTTCTTTCTTTCTTTCTTTCTTTCTTTCTTTCTTTCTTTCTTTCTTTCTTTCTTTCTTTCTTTCTTTCTTTCTTTCTTCCCTCATTTCTTTCTCGATACTTTCCATTGAAATTGCAGTTGAAGCAGATTAGAATGTGAAAGAAATAGTGCGCTAGAAGCAAAAGGATGCCATATTTATAGTGCTATCGCAGAACCACTTTAAACAGAAAATCTGTTGTTTCTCTCTACCTGCTCTGTCTCGTACCCAGTCCCCGTGATTAAACAGAAAATCTGTTGTTTCTCTGTACCTGCTCTGTCTTGTATCCAGTCCCCGTGATTAAAGAACGTATTCTTTGCTGGAGGGAACGTGGTTTGTCAATTTCAAATTTCTTAGGCATTTTAGGCTAGTCTCCCTCCTTTCCCATCTCCCCCCAAGGTCTTTCGGTGTTAGGAATGTCAGTCTGTCCCCACCCCCTCCCGCCCAATATACTCTTCGTCTTTCGTTCTCTTTCACATGTGGAAAACCGAACACATATTTAAAAAAAAATATTAAATAGATTGATGAAAGAATCACATGCACAAATATACAGTAACCCAGTAACCTACAATTTTTATTTACGAGTAGTAGTTAGTGTGCTATTCTTCATTTGACTTCCCGTAAATTGTTTAATGTATGTTTGTTGAATACGTTGCCAAGGGACACGAAAACATAGAAGCGTATGAATAAAAGTCGTGAATGAGTCTGGACTCGAAACTAAAAATTTTAACAGGCACACTTCCTTTAAAACGATCGTGTTGATGTAGCAGTTGTTATAAAAAGAGTAAACACGATTGCTAACTCCTGAATACTTACACTGCTTTCGTTTAAAAAATCTCAACACAACAAAATGTCGCCTATGAAAGTATAGATGTTGTTTACCCACCCACAACCACATTGATCGACAGTAAACCATTCTGAGACATAGTGGAACTGTCCTGAAATATGATGACACCGTTCTGAGACACAATTACTCTGTTCTAATTCATAGTAACACCGTTCTATAATGACACCATTCTGAGACACAGTTCTATAATGACACCGGTCTGAGACACAGTTGCACCGTTCTGAAACACAGTGATACTGGTCTGAGACACAGTGACACCGGTCTGAGATACAACGACACCATTCTAAGACACAGAGACACTGTTATGAAATTATGACATGCTTCTGAGACATGATGGCACCGTACTGACACAAAGTCATCGTTCTGACACTCAATGACACTGCTCTTAGACATAATTGCACCGTTCTGATACACAATGGCACTGTTCTGAGATACAGTGACGACGTTCTAAAAACACAGTGATACCATTCTGAAACACAGTGACACAGCATCTTGAGCTGTATTTTTAATGTCTTGGTAGTTGCAGATTAAATTGGATATCACTCAATAATTTTTCAGATGCACGGTTTTACACTTCGAGTTTTAAAATTCTATCTGGCGAACAGACGTTTTCCACTTGAGTGTGTATTGTTTGATACATGTTTTGTGTGAATATACATACTCGTATGAATGATCTGTACTAGTTCGCACTCTACCTTTAAAGAGAAGCGACTTAATTTATTTAATACGACATTGCTTACAGCCGAGAGTTCTCACAGAAAACATTTGAATACGACAGTGCTGTGACGTCAAATAGGAACGATGTCCCTTAGGATGTTCAAAATTATACGTCTATGCTTTTATGGAATATTTACTTTTCAGTTTGATTTTGGTAGTGATGGTTGGTGGTTTTTGTAGTTGATATGTGTTATTGTTTATGGTTTGTGCTAAAGTATATTTAGATTATATGCGTGGTGAAAGAGATAATTTTAGTAGTCATACATTAGAGTATTTTTCTTACAAATTACTTACTACATCTGCCAGTTAAATATTCAATGTATGCGTTTTACTTACAGATACTAGGAATGCTAAGGAACGCTACATCGAAGACCCTGTAACTGTTAATAAAAGATTGCATTGTAGACACTGCAACTGTTTCGAAATGATACATTGAAGACACTGTAAAGAAATGATACATTGATGACACTGTAAAGAAATGATACATTGAAGCCACTGTAAAGAAATGATACATCGAAGACCCTGTAACTGTTAATAAAAGATTGCATTGTAGACACTGCAACTGTTTCGAAATGATACATTGAAGACACTGTAAAGAAATGATACATTGATGACACTGTAAAGAAATGATACATTGAAGACACTGTAAAGAAATGATACATTGAAGACACTGTAAAGAAATGATACATTGAAGACACTGTAAAGAAATGATACATTGAAGACACTGTAAAGAAATGATACATTGAAGACACTGTAAAGAAATTATACATTGAGGACACTTTTACTTTTAAGGAATAATACATATATGGAAATTTAATTAGGGCGCATCCAGATTACATTTTTGGTGTTACAGATACAGTGAGGACATTGTAACTATTAAAAAATACTTCACTGAGGACTGTAAGTATTAAGGAATAAGTCGTTGACACTCTCTTAAAGTGCAAATATAGACGAAGTTGTTAAGTCGATCTAACTAACGCATTACTGAATAATGCAAAGTAGAACTTCATACGAAGTTGTTAAGTCGATCTAACGCATTACTGAATAATGCAAAGTAGAACTTCATAGTAAGCGACCGTTTTGAATTAACTTCGAATATGGTGACTCAGTCGATACAGACAACATCTCACTTTGAAGATGTTTACACAACTGTCACCAGACTTACGTCACAACTCACAGTTATTCGAATCCCAAGAAAAATCAATTTTGTCAGCTGGAGAATTATTCCATACTGACATTGTGAATGTCTCCCTAACAGATATTGTTGGTTACGAGTAAATCAGGATACTCGGAAAAATTGGTTCAGGATAGTTGGAAGGAGTAACTGAGAATATAGTGGAAATAGTAACTGAAGTAAATGAAGACTTGCGGAAGGGTTGAGTGAAAATAAGATAGCTATAAATAGTAATTGAGGATGTATTCATATTAGTATTTCAGGATATTCTCTAATAATAATTCAGGATTTGGGGCAATAGTAATAATATAGTTGGAGATAGTAACTGATAATATTTGGAAAGAGTAATCGAAAATTTCTGGGGAAAAAAGAAATTTAGAATAGTGAGGATAATCAGAAGCAGATAATCAAGGAACGTGAGAGTGACCGCTCTTTGAGAGGACAGTTGTGGCACTGCAGACTGTAAAATGAATGTTGGAGATTTCGTATTACCATATGCGTAAATTAAAATTTATAAATGTTTATAAATTTAACAAACGTTATCAGTTAACATCAGAAAAAAAAATCTGAAATCTTATATGTCCTCCATATATGAAATATGTTCCATATCACAGTTATATACACACCTTTTATTTGGCATATTTAAAGAATGCAAACATATTAATACCATGTATCACCAAGCACTGTATTTGTAGTAACGCACGCACAATTAGACTGTATTTGTAGTAACGCACGCACAATTAGACTGTATTTGTAGTAACGCACGCACAATTAGACTGTATTTGTAGTAACGCATGCACAATTAGACTGTATTTGTAGTAACGCACGCACAATTAGACTGTATTTGTAGGAACGCACGCACAATTAGACTCTATGCATGAAATTAAATTGTGATCATCGGGACGTCTTTTATTTATAACTCGATTAACAGTTAAATAATGTAATATTTGCTGCTGCCGAATAGACGACGACTTGTGACTTATTATTCAATCAAAACAAATTTGGTTCCATGTGTTATGTATAAACTACAGACGTGTCATTTGTGAATAATTATTCCTGTTATTAATTATATTTAACCGTCCCCCTCTTATCCCACACATTAATACTTCTTTTGCTGACTATTGTAATGGCAAGATATAAAAATGGTAGTCTCTCCACTCAAATCAGTTACAAAAATGTGTTAACCACGCAGGACACAATTATTATCCCAATCACTGATATTCACACTTTAACCATTTACGATATTGACACACACCTGTACAAATAGAAACTTAATTCCTCTTATAAGTTGATTCACTTTTTAAACATGAATATACACCTTAACAAAACTCTGGATTCACCTTACAAGTCGATACAATTTTAAAAATTGAATATACACCTTAACAAAACCCTGGATTCACCTTACAAGTCGATTCAATTTTTAAGCCCTAAAATATATCTCAACAAAAAGACAGGATTCCACTTAGAAGTCGACATATTTTTTAAGCCCGAAAATTCATCTGATCGAAACTCCGGATTATTTTTACCTCCACTATCTTTTCATTTAGTTACTCAGAGTAGACAGATAATCAGTGAGAAATTTGATAAAAGTTAATGTATTAGCGCAGTTCAAGCTTTTCGTCCTCAATGGGAACTTAGCCACGAAAGCCTTGTTTGAGAGTTAGGTTAATCTCTGCGCCATCGCGTGAGTACTGCAACAGTCTATACTCTACAGTGTGCATGACTTATATTAAGTCACCCAGTTCCGAAGATGCGTCATGAAAAGCATGTTAAAAGTATTGTTTTGCAGCTTTAGTGAGTAAGGTCACATGTGTGTAAAGGTGGGGTTACAAGGTCGGCGTGGTTAAAGGTGATGCTGCCAGGAAGAGCTCCTGTATCATTAGACAAACACTGGATGCCTCTTTCTCCCTCTCGCTGATAGTTTACACTGTATTATACATATACATTAATTTGAACTTTGACTGTCCTTGACCCGCACTCACTGACTTGCCTCCAAAGTACGTGTAATCGATTAATGTGGGGGGAATTCCCACGCCAGAAGCAGTAAAAGTCTAAAGGGCATAAAACGATAGGGGACATAATTCAGAATTATAGAGTTCAAATCGCTGGTATTATTTTGCTTCAGTGCTTTATTATTTTATCTAAGTATTACGCCCCTTTAGGGCTATCATACTTGGTTGCTCCTGCTGTGAAGAAGAGTTACAAAGTAATATAGCGCAATAGGATACTCTTGCACACACACTCACACACTCTCTAACTCTCTCAACACAGACACAAACACCACTCACGCACTCGCGAGCCGCAATAAATTAAGTTTATTGACTATGTGTTTGCGTGCGCGTGTGCATTTGTGTATGAATGTGTTTTCGTGCGTCGTTGGGATTAACGAGTCAGGAATTTGGAGCTGCATTACTGACTAATTTATTTCAATTTAGTGCCCGCTGACAGCGTTCGATTATTTCCCCTAGAGACGCCAAATGTGAGGGGAAGAATTGATTTAATGGTATTGATGTGATATCTGTATAGCTTTTAAAATATAGCTATGCTTTCGCACAGCAGTCGGAATATCATTTTCATATAAGTTTGAGTTGGTAGAGCTTTCTAACGAGTATGTATATAGGAATGTCTTATGTATAGACAGGTGACTGTCACGCATGACGTGTCAAACTCAATCACAGCTTAATCACGTACACAATTATACAGCTACATAATATGATGCGCACCCACATTCGTATGGACAAGTAGGCCCGCTATCCCTTTCCCTTGCTCATCTTTCACGCCCTTACAGGTGTCGAAAGTTGATAGAAAAACAATAGGGTAATTTGAAAACACTGGGCTGCTTGAATAAAGACATTTTACACTATACACAAGTCTGTGTAAGTATCAAATAGTGGTATAAGAGACAGTGAAAACACCGGGCTGCTTAAAAAGGCTTGAATAAAGACATTTTACACTATACACAATAGTCTGTGTAAGTATTAAATAGTGCTATAAGAGACAGTGAAATAAAAGTCCACTCTACTGAGTTCGTTCTCAAGAGTCAATAATCTACACTCTCTAAATATAATTTGCAATGTGTTATCTTACCTGGTGATGAAGGATTCTAGAACAGTTGCTTCCCATTCAGGTTGCTGATTGAGGATGGTGACTGATGGAGCTTGAACTGTGATGAAGCAAAACGATAGCCAATAATAATGGCACAAAATGGTAGCCACTGATAATGGCATAAAATGGTAGTCTATAACAATGGCACAAAATGGTAGCCAATAATAATGGCACAAAATGGTAGTCTATAACAATGGCACAAAATGGTAGCCAATAATAATGGCACAAATGTGTAGTGTATCAAGTTGCATTGAATCAGGATTTGGCCACAGAGGTAAAATATTGTGACCACATTAGTACTGAAAGTTCAAGTTTCAGTCTCACTTTAAGTGTTATGTAGTTTTAATATATGTACTAAGATGCTACATTGCTGCAGTCTGTAGAGGAGTACAAGTTTTCACAATTTTACTGAATGTGATTGATGTAATAAAATCATCTAGCTCAAGCTATCATGCACATATAATATAATATTAACTAAAACAATAGTACACGGTAATTAAGCATAGACAGTCTCTGAAAGGAACCCACATTTGCACTAATCACTACATTACATCATTTCCTGTAAACAATATAATCATACAATTTTATAACTTATACTCTGCAGACAGACAATAATAAACAATTATCAGCAATGTGCAAAGAAATTAATACAACAAAAATGCTAGAGAATATGTTCGAAATAATATCTGACACGAATGTGGGTTGATGAATAAAAATAGTAAAATAGAAATGTACTTCAATAACGAAGTTTTGCATTAGAAATAATATTTGAGAAGGTGAAAATGTTTAATAAAATATTTGTTTAGAAAGGTTAAACGGAATTAAATGCTTTTTCAAGCCTAGAAAATATTTGTTAAGTACAGAAATGCTTTCTCACACTTTAGAAAATATTTTCAAGTCACAGTACAGGAAAATAAAAATTCTTGCCTTTTCTCCCCAATCTGGCAAAATTGACAGCTCTGGATAATTATTGAGCAGTAACCCTTTCTCCCCAATCTGGCAAAATTGACAGCTCTGGATAATTATTGAGCAGTAACCCTTTCTCCACTATCTGGCAAAATTGACAGCTCTGGATAATTATTGAGCAGTAACCCTTTCTCCACTATCTGGCAAAATTGACAGCTCTGGATAATTATTGAGCAGTAACCCTTTCTCCACTATCTGGCAAAATTGACAGCTCTGGATAATTATTGAGCAGTAACCCTTTCTCCACTAATAGGGCAACGACGTACGCCGACATTCTGTTGCAAAACAAGTAAATCTAGCTGATAGTTTGGTGTAGGTTGGAAATATATTTCTTTGTTTACTGTTATCTAGCTGATAGTTTGGTGTAGGTTGGAAATATATTTCTTTGTTTACTGTTATCTAGCTGATAGTTTGGTTAGGTTGGAAATATATTTCTTTGTTTACTGTTATATCGCTGGAATGCTCGTGAGCGCTTATGTCCGAAAAATACAAACAAATCAATTCAGACTAAGAATATTGCAACAACTCCCTCCCCTCCCCCCGCCAGTATTTATTGCCCCATTAAAATGGCATTAACATCGGCGCTAGTTTCCTTTTTCCACTCAGGCTCGGCTGACTGCTTATATTAGTGTGATGTGTACTTTTAGCATCTTTCAAACTCGCAGACTCTGGCGTGCTTGCTCGATTGCGGGGTCAGTTCGCAAGGCTACAGGGACTGCTGCAGAAAATCGGAAACTAGTGAACCGAAAGACAGAATAAGAATTTAAATGTGCCGTATAATCGACACTGGGTGGGGGCGGGGAGGATGAGCACCTTTTTTTTTTTATAGCACCTGCTTATATATTACCATTTGGATCCAAGTACTAGATACACAACCCAAACATTAAGTTGTTTTTATTAAGAAGTAAAATTGTTTTTATCATAGATTGTCTACGTATAATAACATACTGACTTGATAGAAACCTAATTTTCTGTGAAAGGGAGATAATTTTTACAGGTTTCAAATACAAACCGCTTCTACTTTGGTATTTGCTTTAGTTGTCACGAAGCGGCTCGTCAAGGTACAGTTTATGACACGCGAGTACAAATTGTCCTTCGGTAAGTGTTCTGACCCTCACGTGCAATTTAATATGTCTAACAGTGTTCTGATGCCAACTTTCACTGAAATGGTTTACGTTTCTTTAACGTATTCCATAAACCGTTCTTTGTTATACTGCATAAATGAGCACAAATCGAATTATCTAGGTATTCTTTTAAAATTAGACAACAAAATGAAAATAAAGTGTTAACTGCTAATCCGTAATTTTTTCGTAATTACAAAATATTAAGAGATCTGGAAACCGCTTTACACATCTCATCACCAAAATATTTGACCCACCGACGCCCACCGGCGGAGGACGGTTTAGGGTATGCGCCCAAACTGGTGCAACCTGTTTCATCCCCTTCCGCCAGCCCTCCTGCCCTCCACCTCGGGACGCAATTTGAGGCTGTGGGGTTCCCCCAGAATCATCCCAAAACTGAGAATATCTTACGATAAAAAGTCTAATGCGGTTTCTGGGATGAGACAGCGAAAAGAAAATGGCTGTTGAGAGTGTGCTCCAAACTGGTGCGACTTATTTCAGCCCCTCCATCTCGGAAGGCAATGTGAGGCTGTGGGGTGTCCCTGAGGCACTCCAGACGAGAGAAACGTCTGATGACGAAAAGATCAACGCAAGCTCCAGTGGTGACGTAAAACTGCTATGGATCCCCACCCCACTAATTTGAAATCATTTCACACCGACAGCCTTGGATGATAGCGAGCAGATTGACGACAACTTCTCTCCAAGAGTCCTTGAGAACGCTTTCAATGCTTTGGTTTCGTCGTTCAGTATGATGGCTGCAGGGGATGCTACATTTATATTGAAAAGAACATATTTTGTGTATTCGAAGGGTGCTTTTAATTAGCACACACTTTCACTATCTCTCGAAGTATCTTCACAAATTGAGATTTAAAACGGGCATTATCAAGATCAAGGTCAAGAATTTTATGTTTTATGCATAGTGCCGTGGGTGTGGTCTGTCTCTAAAACGTCCCTAGCAGTAATGCCGCGCAGCAGTTTCAAAATTCCACGCACAAGTTTTGGTAGAAAGCTCAAACAACCACTAGTTCCACACACACACAAGAAAAAGTTCCTCGCAGTCAGGAAAAAGATTAGTGGTAACGTTGCCTAGCAGTAGAATTGACTTTGTTTCATGTTTCTGCCGACCATTGATTCATGTGCTTTATGTTTAATGATTGCTGTGTGTTTAACGGTATGCTGTATGTTTGTTGCTCTACGTTTAACTGTATGCTCTATGATTAACCATTTACTGTATGTTGGACTGTATGATGTATGTTATGTTTAACTGTATGCCGTGCGTTTAAATGGTATATTATATGTTTTATTGTATGCTGTATGTTTAAATATATCTATATGTCTAACTGTATTCTGTATGTCTAACTGAATACTAGTATGTTTAACTGCAATCTGTAATTCGTAACATGATATGTTCTGGATAGTGTTAGTTCGTTGTGTTTATAGTTAAAAGTAAATTAAAATGAAACAGCGAACAGGCGCCATGCATATTTGAAGAAGGGCTCACTATCAAACTCTGATGCCAAGACTAATCGCCATTTTCACCCTCTTATATCTGGAGTAAAATCTGATTGGTCAGAGATAAGGGCCTAGTGTGAGTCATCTCTGATTGGCGATAAGACACGTCCCTTTGTTTATTTAGCTACAGAGGGAGACATTAGAGTGCCGACAGAAAAACAAATATTCCTACTGGTTTGAGGGATTTAAATTCTCGACTCTTCATGCGAGGTAAGCGACCACTTTTGCTCTGATTGTCTGTAAATCTTTCTCTTATTTTGCTTTAAGATGTGTCAATTATTTCTACACCTATAACATAAAATAGAGTTTGTCATATTTTAATCATCTCTAGACCGAATTAAATATAGTTTATTTAATTTCGTTACATAACCGTACATTTCTTACAAAGCTTACAGGTGAAAAATTTAACCGAACATGCAAATACTCATATTGCAAGAAGAAAATATTTATTGAGATTGTTGACATTCGATTTTGGTCGATATAGCACGAGTTTCTTGTTTTCCTTTTCAGACACCGTTTTGATTTATATTAGTGTTAAATGGTAAATGATTGCTTTATACTGATTGTGTCGCTCCAGCAAAGTACTATCTGTATTTCCGGTGTCCATTATTAAACTGGTTATTAAAATGTAGTTATATGACGCTTTCTAATTATAGAACAACTGGCATTTTTTCTTCTTCGAAAGAGGTTTATTTTTTCTACATATAATCTATCTATCCATCTATCTATCTATCTATCTATCTATCTATCTATCTATCTATCTATCCACCCATCCATCCATCCATCTACCTATCTACCTATCTACCTATCTATCTATCTATCTATCTATCTATCTATCTATCTATCTATCTATCTATCTATCTATCTATCTATCTATCTATCTATCTATCTATCTACATGTCTCTCTATCTGTCCGTCTGTCTGTTAAGAATGTGGAAAACTCATCAGGCTAAAAGTACATAATTATTGCTGCATGACATAAAGAACAAACCTCTCTATAAATCATATTAAAACTTCCCCTCTTTGTTTTTAATTTTCCATGAAATATCAAATTTGAAGGTGATTGTTTTTCATTGCATTTTTCCAGTAAAGTGTAACCCAACAATACCTTTGGCATTATCTGTTTGCCTCTGTATTACGTACTTTTTAAAATGATGTTACCATAAAGTGAAAAAGTAATTTCACTTTACAACTCGAAAGAAGATATATAGTAGAGATCAGTGTGTTTCCTACCTGACAATTAATTATCATGTAAAAACAATCTCGTAATTTCGAATGCCCCTCCACTCCAGCAGAAAAGTAAAATGTACCCCCCTCCTTTCTCCAATTTTCCACAAGCGCATACACAGTTATTGTTATTGCTAAAGTAGTAAGTTTTACTAAAGTTATGTTAATATATTAGATCCAGTCGCATTTAGTGATAAAAAATTGCATAAAGGATCAAACTATTTTGATTCGTTATTTCTGCATTGTTAACGAAAGTTTGAAAACTAAAATCTACTGAAACTGCTTTCTTCTTGTCTTTTGTCCAGTAAAGACATTAATCAACTCTTCCTCACCAACTTCATTTGTCTCTTTTGCTCCTACGCTTAATAAACACACCATTCTTATTTGATTCTGACATTTTCTATTTGTTACATAGTTTTTGATTATTTTGGGTTTTGAAAAAGCTGTTCATGCCACTGCAACAATGTTAGCAAGAGAAGAAGATCCGTAACTACGTCATCAGATCGTGAAGATATTATTGTGTAGCCATCAATCAGTAAATGAGTACGTTTTCTAACTGTTGACATTTTCCCTTTGAAGGTCACTTGCAGGGCTGTTGCTTTGAAAGAAACTAGCTGTAAGAGAAATGTATCGATTACGTCATCAATGTATACATCACTGAGAGTGTTAGATCTTAATAGTTCTTGATCGTCGACTGTACAGAGTATATTTGGCTGAAGTATTGAGAATTTGTCTGCAACAAGTTCATGCCTATCATTTGTAAAATTACAAATTCAAGAGTGCATTAGAACAGTCATTGGAAACTGATCTTTCAGGCTGATTATGAATAAATCTTTAGTTAGTTCATCAAGATGTCGTTTGCATCTCCCCAAATCGTTTTTCTTAAAATGTTCATTAACACCTCATTCACTGAATACTACCACTGCCTCTTTTTGCTTTGTCAAAACCATTCCGATAATCTAACAACGCCTTTAATGTTGTCAAGTGTTCTAACAACACCTTCAATGCTGTCTGTAAGTGTGATGCCAACGCCACCTAGTTAATGGTTATCATTCTTATTCTTATTAATAATTAATTAATCGTCCATAACTTATTACAAGTGATGAGAATCTTAATTTATTTTATTAATGATCCTCCAGCAGACACCACTTGTCTCTCTCATTTGGTGGATATATGAGTAAATGTTTCCTCTCTTCTACAACATTAATAATAAATATTTACTGTCAAACAATGTTCCATAGGTGGAAAATGTCTTATTAAAGGAGAAGACAAATCCGACTTTAATATAAATTTAGCGATCCCCTCCACCCATTTTCTTCTCCAAAATAAGATGATCAATGTGCGTAAGAAGGTCAATAAATTTAACAAATCAACAATCAAATATACAAATGACATTTACAATGAAAAAGATTACTTGACATCGATATTTCTACAAACCCACATTAAGATAACTTTATGATTACAGTCTTATGTATAAAATACCATTCAACAATAGAGTCAATACAAATCACAGGATAGTTTTATCAGAGAACAGAAAGAGAGTTATTAGAGATAAACAATAATAGTCTTTATGTAACCTGATTTTCCATGGTCATAATAGTCCTTCATCTGCTTTGCCACAGTGTCACAAATGATAGTCAGTTCAATTTTCACGTATTTCTGTCTTCAAATTGAACCATAATTTGCCACTCATTCTCCCCAAGTCAACCTAAGCCTTTTACTGCCTTATCAGTTCATTCAAGCAGAACTGCAATTGAAGTAATTTCTAATACTCCCCAGTACCATAAATGTTATAAATGTAGTGAGCATACTTTGCCACCATACATCAAATAGAGTGTAGTGTGGCATAATACATACACATATCAAAACAATGTGAAGTGTTTAGCACACTAAATGCGAGCAGCTTAGTTCAAACATTTGTACAAATAAAAGTCAGCTCACATAGTACATCTCTACATAAAACACAAGTATAACATATCAATAGCAGAAATACATGAAATATTTCAAAGTCCATTCTCACAGCCAGTCAGCTAACTCACCATAAAGCTAACAGCTGCCTTTCAAACTCAAACTTCTTGCCACTCCAAATTCAAAGTGATTAGAGAAAAGCATTTCTACGGCAAGTAAACTTTTTGTTCACAGCCCATTGGCTGGTCTCGTTCTCATAAATCATATCCATTGGATAACATAAACTACTCACTGGTTTGCATTACATCAGTAAATTTTAGCACCTTCTTGCTTCGAGTGCTTTACTTCAACTCAGACATTTTCAAAAATGCCATCACAAGGAGTGCCCAAGGTCAGGTCACTCTGACAATTAAACAACTTACATAACATTTAAATTAAAAAATAATGAGAGGCAAATTTACTCTGCCTCACAATCATAGTCACATATTATAATATATATAAGATATAATTGTTAATATAATAATTATTGAAACGTGTTATTTTTGGGAAGGCAGTCTTTGAATTATATAGTATGGTTGCTAAGTGTAAACATAAAAGTAAGAACAAAGAGAAATTAAAATAAGAAAGTAATATTACTTAAACAGAAGACGTAAGTAGTCTGCCAAAGTACTTGAAAGATATTGTCTCAGACAGGAACGTTTTCAAATGAGGGCAATGCCTGAGAAAGGGTTTCACAAATCATTCTAGATATTTACTGAAATTTACATCTGTGGAATAACAAAACAGGTTCTCTTATCTCAATATAGCAAAACGCTGATACCCTGTAGCTTGAGTGTCAACAGATCTACGTCACCAAATATTAGTACAGGCAAACATGTTTCTCTGTAAGAAAGCACCAGTTCTACAAAAGTAGTCTAGAGACGGGAGGGTTGGAGAAGTGGTGGAGGGAGTGGTCGACGGGAGGATATTATTTGATCATTTTTAATCTCAGCTGGTAAAGAATTTTTTGCATCATTTTGCTACAGTTAGATCCGATTTCAAAGACGCATACATTTTAATATGTATATCTACAGAGAGACAAAAGTCTTCGACAGCAGCAAAGGAAAAAGGGAGGATAGATGTATGGATGTTTCTGTTTATTACTAAGAAAATCTCGACAAGCCTTCTCTTCTACCCCCTCTCCACTCCTTAAAATAGAACTGCTGCTGTTGTGTTTTGCATAGTGTTTGTTGACTGATATCAGAATACATATCAAAGGTGTGGTCAACATTCCTTTTTCCAATCAGGAAATTGTTACTTTGTACAAGCTACCTATAGAATTTATTACTTTGGACATGCTACCTATAGAATTTGTTACTTTGTACAAGCTACCTATAGAATTTATTACTTTGGACATGCTACCTATAGAATTTATTACTTTGTACAAGCTACCTATAGAATTTATTACTTTGGACAAGCTACCTTTAGTACTTGTTACTTTGGACAAGCTACCTATATAATTTGTTACTTTGGACAAGCTACCTATAGAATTTGTTACTTTGGACAAGCTACCTATAGTACTTGTTACTTTGGACAAGCTACCTATAGAATTTGTTACTTTGGACAAGCTACCTATAGAAATAGTGACAGTATAGTAACAACTTTTTAAAAAAAACATTTTTTTTTATAAATGGGCTCTTAAAGCACATTTTCAACCTAGTCCTTACTTTCATCACAGTTTCTGTATTTTTCTTATTTCATATTTATTATCATCCGTGTTCTTTTGTTTCATCTGAAAGAGTTGTGTTCCTGGTGTGTTACATGTTGATTTTTGTATTGTGTTAGTTTGTTATACCAATGTACATGACTATATATGTTATACTGTTTACATTTGTTATTTCATGCTACTGTATATTTATAAAAAGAAAGCGTTTCTTACTTGTGTTGATGTGTCTATGTTTTGTTATTTACATTTGAGAGAGAAATGGGCGTCGTAATGCAGTATTAACTATTTTACATTGTTTCGTCTCGAGTTCTGTTTCTCTAAATTTTACTGTGGTTTGTTATCTATCTTCCTCAGTTGTTTGGTGTCACCAAGTGAGGGACATACGTGTCTTTGTCCGTAGGTGACTTTTATCAATGTCCTGCGTTTCTACATTCTTCTCCTTTCCTGACGGCATCTTTCTCCTGAATTTGTTTTTCTTTCTGTACAATCATTCCGACCATGACTACCTGCTTAAGTAATTCACGTTTCCTTTCAGTGCCATCTTTCAGGTCAAGATTATCTGCTTAATTAATTCAAGTTTTCTTTTAGTACAACCTTTCCGGTCTAGACTTTCATGCTTAATTAATTCAAGTTTGATTATGTTTTAATAATTTTCACTGGTATGTACATCGCAAATACATGAAAATGCAAGCTCTAGAATTAATGTTTAGACCTCTGTTCCTCATGTTAGTTAGTGTCTTCATCACGCATTGATTTAATGCTGTTTTTACTTATCTGCCCTAGCGCTTGCTTATTTACTTAAAAATAAATGCCATTGTTGCACTCAGTAATTTACATTGGTGGTTGTGGTGTGTTTCCTATAATTTAGTTTAAATTTGATATGCTTATGGTACTTTTGATGCTTTGAAACGTATGTAAAATCGTTTGCCTCTTTTACTGATATATTCTAGTCAGAATATCTCAGCCAGATAGTTACATTACTTAAACGTGCTCATGTATTCTTTCTTGGCATTCATTTAGAATTACTACCACTGCTCTTGTATCTCTTAACACTTTCTACTGTACACATACTGATTTATCTACTACTGCTGCTACCACTACCGTCTTTATTGCTGCCACTGCTACTACTACCACTACTGCTACCGAATACTATCATACTACCACTACTTCTACTAATATCACCACTACCTCCAATATCGCTTCCAACATTACTGCAAGTTTACCTACACCAGATAATACTACTGTCCTACTTCTAGTCCTGCTTATTAAAGGTTATTACATTTACCGCAGTGTACAAGACTTTATATAATTCTAGTATTACTTACTAAAGGTTATTACATTTACCGCAGTGTACAAGACTTTATATACTTCCAGTACTCCTTATTAAAGGTATTTACAATTACCGCAGTGTACATGCCTTTATATGCTTATAATACTACTTATTAAAGGTTATTACATTTACCTCAGTGTAGATGCCTTTATATACTTCTAGTACTACTTATTAAGAGTTATTACATTTACCTCAGTGCAGATGCCTTTATATACATGTGATATACATAAATAAATATGGAACTGAATTTGTAATACCAAAGCTTGGAAGAAAAGTGAGCGTCACTAAGTCATACTATTTTGGCAACATTAAAATATATAATCATACCTTATTTCATAACTACTTTGGCAACATTAAAATATATAATCATACCTTATTTCATTAACTACTTTGGCAACATTCAAATATATAATCATACCTTATTTCATTAACTACTTTGGCAACATTAAAATATATAATCATACTTTATTTCATTAACTACTTTGGCAACATTCAAATATATAATCATACCTTATTTCATTAACTACTTTGGCAACATGCAAATATATAATCATACCTTAATTCATTAACTACTTTGGCAACATTCAAATATATAATCATACCTTAATTCATTAACTGTGTGTGTCAAATTACAATCGTTCTGTGTGTGCTATCTCGAATATGACTGCAGACTTGTGGGCAGATAACTCTAAATCCAAACAGGTAAACGAATAAAGTTCTGACGTCGTTTTCTCATTTAGGTGAAGTGCACTTCGGACCTTGCAATTCTCAGCCAACAGAGCATTTGCACGACTGTTCTTGACCTACATTTAAATTCGGTGACGTAGTTTATTATCGAGCCACGAAATTGTAATTTTGTGAGATACATGAGAAACTGATGTAATGTGTCAATACACGTACATTTGTAGTAATGAAATGATAGATTGTCGTTTTATGACAATAATAAGGCAATTCAGAAAGTTCACAACACTTTGTATTCTGTATTAAGTTACAGAGTGCTGTCTTGAAAATATAATATCAGTCAATAAAAGCCAGATATATTTTTCACTGAAAGAGCCTGAAGACTTCCTTCACACGGCTGAAAGGCTACTCAGCGAGTTGGCGGTTGTCAGCACTGTGCAGATATTGTCACAAGATCCACAATACAGAGACACCAATGACGTTTGATCGGCTAATCAACTTTATTCTGTATATGCTTTGCTGATATGTTTGTTTGTGAGAATGCGAGTAGTAATACAATACTATACGGACAAAAGGTAACAGGACGGGACAAGAAAAACAACTTTCGCCCTTACAAAACAATAGTGAACAAGTTTTGAAAAAGATATGATTTAGGTTTATTAACCTAGGGTGTTCTCTCTCGTGCAGTGGTTAATTCAATCACACGAACCTTTCATGACATACACCCTTGGGGAATGGGCGTGTGCGACAAATGGTATACGATAAAACATATAATAAAATGATAAACATCAATTCCACATATGAGAGCAGTATTTCCGCTGTAACATTGTAACATTTACAATAGTAAATCACCAAATTCGTGATTTAAATAATCATTAGAAAGTTCAAATAGTTTTAAAAGTTGTTTCTTCACATACATTAAAATTTCTTTCACAAAGTAACTTTTTGAAATATCAAATGGATATAAACAATCTTAAATATTCTAAGTGAATCTAAGTTTTTTTAAAAAAAGTTCTAAGTATTCTATGTGCACTGAAGTCTCACTGCTATTACATAGTTTTATTTTTTCATTACTCACATATCAGTCACGACTCGTTTTTCCCCAAGGATCTTTGTGGCGCTATTACTGCTGTCATAAACGGCGATTCTCTTGTCATCTGCTGCAAGTATTGACCCCTCCCTGTATGTAGGTAGGATCTAACAGCTTCCAATACCCGTTACTTGTAATGACAATTCGTTGTTGCTGTCATCGCTTGTAAGTGAATGTGTCGTCACGACGTGAATGATCATCTTCCAACCAAAATCCGGCGTCAGAAAAAACACTTGATTCACTCTCGGAATAGGTTGACTGTAAAAATCCGGCGTCAGAAAAAATACTTGATTCACTCTCGGAATAGGTTGACTGTAAAAAATCCGGCGTCAGAAAAAATACTTGATTCACTCTCGGAATAGGTTGACTGTAAAAAAAAAAATCCCTGATAGAGAGCTCTACTCACTCTTCTATCTATCACTGTGAATGGATAATCTTTTGAATCATCAAGCACAAGGGTATGCAATCCAAATCAACGAACTCTCACTCCCGTCAAGAAAATGTACGAATGCTTGCCTACGCATCCCAAACACACAATGCGATGAGGAGAGGAAAAAGGAGGAATTTTACGTCTCTTTTCGATTTGTGTACTCCAACACAAATTTTGGTATTTCTCTCACAGTTACTATATATTTTTCTCCCTTTCATTTTTTGCTTAAAAATTTTCATAAAATGTTTGCTGAGTTAGTAGCTTACAAATTTTCATAAAATGTTTGCTGAGTTAGTAGCTTACAAATTTTCATAAAATGTTTGCTGAGTTAGTAGCTTACAAATTTTCATAAAATGTTTGCTGAGTTAGTAGCTTACAAATTTTCATAAAATGTTTGCTGAGTTAGTAGCTTCAGCACTTGGGGCATGCGTCAACGAAAGTAAGTTGATGTTCCCCACGCCAAACACACATTCTGCTTTCTAGCTGCAGTTCGAGAATTTGATTATTTCTAGATCTCAGACTTCCTAATCATACCAAAGCACACTAAAATAATGTATAACATATTGTTTAAATTATTCTTAACATATTAGTCATTCCTTAATAAAATCTTTCACACACAATAGTAAATGGGTCGCACTCACACAATGCATAAATCTGTTGCATTTGTACAATATATAAATCTCTAATTACACAGAAAAACGTTATTAAGTATATTCTATAATCTAATGTCAACATATACTGTCAGTCTTTGCCAATGAAATACAAGTGAACTCTTACATAATTAATGTTCCTCATAACAAATAATTGTGATAGAGAAACAACGACCGTTTTTTACGAGCGATCGTCGATCTTGGCAAACAAAAATTTATTTATCTGTATTATCTCCCTTAGCCCATGGCGGCCGATGTAAACAATGAATTATATAATAAACAAAAATATGTTTTGGCGCTTAGTTTCCTTCCAACGTGTCAGCAGTTCCACAATACCCGCCCACCCACACCTATGACGCTAGCGCAGGCACATACACACACACACACATGAGTAAATGGAAGTTAAAATATATTATACTTTGTAATCAATCTTCAAAAGTTTCAATACAAGTATTAAACGTATTTTGTTTGCAATGAACGAAGTTGAAAACATACACACGCTCAAACACACACACACACACACACACACACACACACACACACACACACACACACACACACACACACATACACACACACAGACACAATTTCTCTCTCACTACTCTCTCACATCATTATAGTTCAATAACATAATTCAAGTCATTAAGTGCAAACTAGTCAGCTAATGAGAGTGCACATGTGTCCGATGACAAATTCAATTATAAAAAATAACTTTGATGCAATTATATGTCGTTAGATTTCTTGTCAGACACCTGCAACGACAGTGCCTTTAGCTGAACAGATACAGACAACAAGAGCAGATAATTCACCAAACTTCATCTTACTTCATCAAACCGCAGCGTATGGACAGATGCTTCCTGTGAGAAGCAGTTAAGGCAATGACTTGATATACCCTTCTCAGCACGTGAGAGCATCAATACAACAAAGTAGCAAATATTTGTACATAATTTATATTTTAAGCACGATTTTTCCATAAAGATTTCTTGTAAAGCTCGCATATGCCCTAAAATTGGAAATTGAATAATACAATCAAATGAATAAAGACTTGTGATAAACATTTCCTTACACATGCACACAACAATACGATCGTGACTTATGGCAAAATGTTATTTATCCCTGTATGTTATACAGCAATGCAGCGCTGACTTATGGCAAAATGTTATCCCTGTATGTTATACAGCAATACAGCGCTGACTTATGGCAAAATGTTATCCCTGTATGTTATACAGCAATAAAGCGCTGACTTATGGCAAAATGTTATCCCTGTATGTTATACAGCAATACAGCGCTGACACGCTGACTTATGGCAAAATGTTATCCCTGTATGTTATAAAGCAATACAGCGTTGACCTGTGGCAAACATCTCTAATGTTAAAAAGCAATTAAATGATGATTTGTGGCAAATATACTTTCCTACTTTCGAACAAAGCATTAATAATTAATGTTAATGGTTGTCCCTTTAATATTAGTAGAACAGAGTAATACAATTTCTGAGATTTTGAAGCAATTTGGCTTAGTGTTTCATGTATGCTGCCAATCTTTCTGCTGCCGGGGAATGGTCTGAACTTCCAGACTTACAATAATAATCTTAATTCTGGAAGACAGAGATGAAGTGAGAGGATAAGCCACAAGACCTCAACTGCCGTCGGATCTATACTGATCAGCTCTTTAAACACGTGACCCGCTCTATTTTCCCCATTCCTCAAATTTCTCTCCCACCATAACATAATTCACGAGTTTTGCACGCACGCACACTCACGGAAAATCGATGCTTAATAATATTTCTTGCAAACTGCTGCTTATGTCTGTTTGTTTGACAGATACTTATACTGATCGGTTGTACGGGAAGGCGAGGCAAGAATGAAGAACTTTGGATTTTGTCTTGGATTGATTTTAGGTAAGTGTTCCGTCGACAGAGATTTCAAGAGAAGCGGAGTGAGAAGGAAGGATGGCTAACATGGCAACTGGGTAATGATGACGTCATATGTACGTATGCATGCAAGACGTCATTGAAGACGTCACATATGTGTTAGGCGTTATAATGAATCCTTAATATGTTTGTTACATGTGTAACGCGTACACCACTAAGTTAATGAAAATATTATTATTATTTTAACTTTTATAACTAATTACAAGTGATGAGAATCCTAATTTATTTTATTAATGATCCTCCAACAGACACCACTCACTTCCCATTTGGCGGATATGAGGGTTCAGTAACATTTTCTCTCTTCCACAACATAAAACATAGAGTTTCTTAAGGAAGCAGAGTGAGTGAAAGCGAAATTTTCGAACAGCTAGTCGAGTGAGATTGATCAA
Organism: Sinotaia quadrata; assembly: GCA_028829895.1. Taxonomy (NCBI): domain Eukaryota; kingdom Metazoa; phylum Mollusca; class Gastropoda; order Architaenioglossa; family Viviparidae; genus Sinotaia; species Sinotaia quadrata. The sequence goes on from CM054177.1 coordinate 72,749,226, forward strand.
TCTTAGCTCGCAACTATATTCAAGTACTTCTTAGGGCAGGCGAATGAAGAGAGAGAGAGAGAGAGAGAGAGAGAGAGAGAGAGAGAGAGAGAGAGAGAGAGAGAGAGGGAGAGAGGTGGGTGTATGGAGAGAGAGTAAACATTGGTTTCTGACACGAAAAACAAAGCAGATTGTCTCCTCTGTTTGTTCAAATATCAGTCGGTTCATGTGATGCAGAGTGGTGTAATGGAAACGAGTTATAAAACATAGGTTTATGATAACGATGGCTTCCTGACATTACAATATAAATTTATTCGAACACTAACGCAGGCGCTGAGCATCTAATGCACTTATGAATCCAGCCGTTAGAAAGTTGACGCTAGAGCGTGAGTTCATCCATTAGCAGGTTGATAATAGAACGGTATGTGTACCTCTTAAAAGCTCGTAAACCGAACTCTGACGAGTGCTTTCTCGTGGACTGTGACGTGTGTGATTTGAATAACACTCCGGTGGTCACACTTTGCTTTTGTGAAGCGTGATCTTTGACATCTTGGAACGGCTCATGGCTTTGACTTCGCCGCTAAATAATACCGAGGATACAGTTTTGTACTGCCGAGTTTGACAGAGACAGCACACATTCTTGTATTTGCCGAGTATACCAGACAGATGACACAATCTTGTACTTGCCGAGAATACCAGACAGAGGGCACAATCTTGTACTTGCCGAGTATACCAGACAGATGACACAATCTTGTACTTGCCGAGTATACCAGACAGAGGGCACAATCATGCACTTGCCGGCTATACGAGACATATGATACAATCATGCACTTGCCGAGTATAACAGTGGACACAATCATGCACTTGCCGAGTATAACAGAGGACACAATCATGCACTTCCCGAATATAACAGAGGACACAATCATGCACTTGCCGAGTATAACAGATGGAGAATACTATCGTATACTTGCAGATCGTGACAGAGAACACTGTCATGCACTTATCGAGTGTAACAGACAACACACAATCATACACTTGCCGAGTATATAAAACAGAATACACAATCATGCACTTGGCGAGTATAATAGACAAGGACACAATTTGTACTTGGCCAAACTGTAAACAAACCAGAAGATACATTTTCAAAATCGCGTAGTGAAGACGACAAGTAGAAGTGATAAAAATCAGTCACTACAGAGAAGAGGAAACATTTGACATTTAATTCTTTAATTTGTCCAGTGAAAAACACAGACACTTCAGACAATGATTCCTGAACAGAAAAGCTTTGACGTTAAAATCTTGTGATACAGTTTATAATCAGACATCAACGCCTTATACCTTCCAAATGTAAAAAAAAAGAAAACGAAAGAAATTTGTGAAATAGAAAATACTTCATTTATTTTCTTTTCATTCTACAATAGCGATGGGCCTGACACTTACCCACTGTCAGCCATGTGACAACAATCTATTTGAATCAGTCATCCAGTGCTTCCGAACAGAAAAGCTGAATCTGACAACACAATATGGCCAGCAGGACCCGCAGACAATTCTACAAGAAGCCAAAGCAGTGGATCCTGACCTTCAGTGCCAGTAAGTCCAGAACCTTAACCTTGAAAGTCAATAAGTCTTTTGATAAAACCTGTAGTGTCACCGAGTCCTGAACCTTAACCATGAGGGTCAGTAGGTCTTTTGCTAAAACATGTAGGACACCGAATCCTAAATATTAACCACGAGGTCAGTATGTCTTTTGTTAAAACCTTTAGTGTCACTGACTCCGGAACCTTAAATCTTAGTGTCAGTAAATAATTTGCTAAAACCTGTAGTTTCACGGGGTCTTGAACCTTAATCCTTAATGTCAATATGCTTTGTGTTAAAATCTTTTGTGTCACTGAGTCTTGAACCTTAACCTTTAATGTCAGAAGTCTTTTAAATCTTAGACACTTAAATCTTAGTGTCAGTAAATAATTTGCTAAAACCTGTAGTTTCACGGAGTCCTGAACCTTAACCTTTAATGTCAATAAGTTTTGTATTAAAACCTTTAATGTCAGTAAGTTTTGTATTAAAACCTGTAGTGTCTCTGAGTCCTTAACCTTTAATGTCAGTAAGTTTTTTTTTCCTAAAACTGTAGTGTCTTTGAATCCTGAAACTTAACATTGAGGATCAGTAGGTATTTACGAAAACCTGTAGTGTCACTGAGTCCTGAACCTTAACCTTTAGTGTCAGTAAACCTTTTGCTGGTAAGTGCCAAAAACTCTTAAGTTACAGCAAGTCTTGAACTCTAGCTCCTAGTGTCTGTAAGTGCCGAACCACAACCTTTAGTGTTAGTTCTGAACCCTAACCTGTATTGTAAGTCCCAGGCCAAAACGAGGGTGTAAATGTTGAACTTTAACCTTAACTGTATCATCCAGAAGAAACTAACGCACGTACAAATTCTTTCTCACCATTACATGATTAGCACCTTACGCATTCGTTCAGAGCAATAAATGCCATGTGGATTACTCGATCAGCTTTTAACACCTGATTAAAAATCTAAGGATATGACTCACTTAAAACACAGTAATCCAGAGACAGAAAGCAAATCTAAATACGACTTAAAACACAGTACGCCAAAGACAAAAAGCAAATCTAAATAAGACTTAAAATACAAATACAGCAAGCCAAAGACAGAAAGCAAGTCTAAATACGACTTAAAACACAGTAAGCCAAAGATAGAAAGCAAATCTAAATACGACTTAAAACACAGTACGCCAAAGACAGAAAGCAAGTCTAAATATAACTTAAAATACAGCAAGCCAAAGACAGAAAGCAAGTCTAAATATGACTTAAACCACAGTAAGCCAAAGAAAGCAAGTATTAAGAGATAAGGCAGGTCTAAATACAACTTAAAATACAGTAAACCAAGGACAGAAAGTAAGTCTAAATACAACTTAAAACACAGTAAGCCAAAGACAAAGCAAGTCTAAATACGACTTAGCACCAGACTCGCGTTCTGTGGCTTTACTACACATAATTCTTCTTCAGACGAATGAAAGTAGCTTGACAACATTACGATGGGAAAATGTTTTCTAAAGAGAAAAGAGGGCACTCCATTTTTACTTAAAATGCATTTGCTTGCAGAATCAAGAAGATAGACTCTCTTCGATACGTACTTTACAGCCATTAAATCATTCTAAATACTGAATTATTTAGTGTAAGAATGAGCATAAAATTTTACATTTAAAAAATAGGAAATGTTTTCTTCAACAAGGTGTGATGGTGATTCTGAGTATTTTAAATTGTTTTGGTGGTTTTAATCATAGTATTATACATCTACGAACATACGTACATAAAGAAATAAAATCTGTATTTATATATATATATATATATATATATATATTTATTTCTCCCGCCGCAGGAATACAACCCGATACAAAGGTGCACTTGAGTGTTCAATGAATGCATTCAGAGATTGCTTTTCGAAGATCGGCATGGACGGAATGTTGCCTGACTTCAGTAAAATGAGCCAAGGAATAGACATCCTCTGCAGTAAGCTAGACAGTAAGTGGCGTTCATCGTGTTGTCGGTGTGCAGCAAGCTAGACAGTAAGTGGCGTTCATCGTGTTGTCGGTGTGCAGCAAGCTAGACAGTAAGTGGCGTTCATCGTGTTGTCGGTGTGCAGAAAAATTTAGGCTGCTTGGGTTATTACATCGTTGAAACGATGCACAAAAAATAGAGCTCTGAGATTGAGCTTGGAAATCGTCTGTAGAAATTCCATGGGCGTTAAGAAGATGGTTCACATTTCAGAGAGAGAGAGAGAGAGAGAGAGAGAGAGAGAAATGACATCATTACAAATACGACCGTGTGCAGCAGATAAGTAACAAACGCGAAAGCGGCGGAAGCCGGAAGCGTTCCCCACATTAACAAAGATAAGTAACAGTATAGAAGTGTACTAAATGGTCATCCGAAACATTCTTGCAAAGTACACATTGATCAAAATTGCTAACAGTCTAGAGGTTGCACTAACACTGGCAAGGGAATGCATTTTAATTGCTGCCCATATTTATACTAATCCATTTATCATTAGGACTAACTTAGTCGATAAAACCTTTGGTTTGTAATTTCATAATATCAGTTCTCAATCTGCAAGGAATGTTCGTAACATTAGGACAATACAAATATTTATTTGATTTATTTGTTATTGAGAAAGATTTCAAGTGTATGTGCAAGAACTGTATGAGTTTGATGTGTATGGAAGCCGTCGAAATGTGCACAGCATATTGCGTTGTTAACATGCACCTGTATTGGCACACGTGTACTTTGTCGTCATGATAAGTGTTTTACTCTCGGCATGGATAGTCCTTCCTGGTCGCGTGCTTGGAATCTCAAGCCATGGTGTTTCAAATATTAAAATGCAGTTGGTGTAGACTTCAAAGTTTGGAAGCTGCATTAGTTGGAAGCCAAAAATAGACAGGAGGATTTCATAATTTAACAGAGGAATTAGTTGTCCTGATTTCCAAAGTTGGTTTCGCGGACTTTCTTTTTGCTATGTTGTTAGAGACATTTTATACAAATACACCGAAATGCCAAGCAAAAATCACTTAAAGATGGCTACTAGTACAAACACCAAATGCAGTATTTATAATTCTTACAAAGCGTTGTCACGTCCATCCACTCTGAACAAACTTGGACACTTGTGAGTGTCTAGTACAGACAAGGCTAGTTGTTTTGGCACCGTGAGTTTATCTCACAAGCTCTGTGCACAGTGACGAGCTCAGAATAAATTAATGTTATAATTTCTTTTTAACTTAGACGCCTAGAGGACGTTTTACAGATGAGAAGAAGCTGTGCATATATTAGAAGTGTAGCTAGTAAACAGACACTGTCACATTCTGTGAGATTTATGTCATTATAGCGGAAACAGTGATTTTATCATAACATACATCACGCACCATGCAAATCTTCAATTCGAAATTGTGCTTACACGCTAGCATACATATGACTGAAGAGAATGCATGGGAATAAAAAACGTAAATTGTGATCGTAAGTTGCCATGAAAAAATGCTTCAAAATGTGTTGTCGCTGTTTGCAGGTTTCGACGTTGGCTGTTTTAAAGAGGAGTATGTAAACATCGTGTACTGTGGGCAAGAAGCGGTGGCAAAACTGATAGAAGTTCTGTCGACCAAGGGCGTTGAGGAAGTGATCTGCATGTAAGAACTATTTAGACTTTCTGCATACATTTCTTGTTACTATGTTTCCCACATGACAATTTCTTCTCCTTATGCTGAACTGAAAATATTAGTACTCTCTGGGAGCATTACGTGATTATTATGAGGACGTCTAATTCTTAGCTTTCCCCTACTCCGCATACCATCAGATCCTAAATTCCTCTTATTGTAAACCACGTGCATCAGTCATGACTTCTGAGACAAATTATAGCTCATCGCAGACAATCCATCGAACTCTCGAATCCCATAAATGGACTTAACCCCACTACCATGCAAGGAATTTCACAAATCTTTCCTTGCATTCTTCAAAGTAGGTTGCATTTCTATCAAACATATCTTCACCAGTAACTTGCAAAACCCTGCATTGGTGAATGTAAAGTGATTGTTATGCATGGGTCTGACATAGAGATTGAAGGATAGATTTGGCCGCCTGGGCTGTTGTCAATATTAGAGCTAATGTAATAAATTTAATGATTAATAATGTTAAGTCTGATACAGCAACAGGGTCATTAAGTACAACTCGGCACTAACATTAGATGCATATTTGTTGGTGGTATATTAGAGTTAGGTTTACATTTGTTGATAGTAGATTAGAGTTTGGGTTGAAAGGGCTGGTAGTATGATGAGGGTTATTTTTAAAGAGCTAGTGATAGAATTAAAATTTGGATTTAAAGAATTATTGATAAGAGCAGAGTTAGGGATACAAGATTTAGTCTTAGAATAGAGTTAGGTTTGAAAGGGTTAGTAATAGGATATGAGTTATGTTTCAAGAGTTAGCAGTAGAAGTAGATTTAGGAATTATATTGGTGACTATGCAAACATATATAGTCATCCATCATGTGTCTATACAATTTAAATATGCATGTGCGATTAGTATTTAAAATCACGAATCGTGAATCAAGACGAATTAGCTTAAGAGTATATCACTCAGTACGATCGTGGATACGACGTTCCCATAGGTACATTAGTGAATGAAGTGATAGAAAGATCTTTAGATTTTACAACTGAATAATTTATTTAAGTGAAATATTTCTCCTGTTTGTTCGCCAGTTCAGCAGACGTGAACTATGATTGTTCCAGTAGTCGATTGTCGAGATGTTCCCTGAAAACAAAACAGATCTTCCTGGAGCAACGTAAGTGTTGAGTTACTGTCATTAGGCAAATGTAGTGGTGAACTTTGACCCGAACATTATGTTTACCTTTATGCAAGAAATGTCATTATGTGTTTTAAATAATGATAAACAAAGATTACGATTTGCTGGTAGTGATGATGATATATGATTGACAATGAATATTCTTGCAAAGTTTATATATTTATATATTGTGTATTCATGTATGTCTGCACAAAGTTCTATGTTTTGTGTCTCGTTGTGTTTCTCCATACTTTTGTTACGTCTGTTTAGTTTTGTCCTTAAGTGTCTGTAAGTATTCATTTTTTGTAGATGTGATGCTAATGCCACTTAATTAATGAATAGTATTATTCAGCCTCTTTCCGTGACTTCTGTTTGACTGTCAGTTATGATCCAAGGTCTCAGAATCTTTTTTTCCGATATCGAATTGTAGGCCCTCTGTTGTTTTGATCTTGCCTTTCTGGATGACAATTCTTCCACACTTTTCAAGGCGGAATTTCATGTTAATGTCCTCACTGCAGATCTTGACAGTATTGATGTGAGGTCATGTTCATTTTTACCGTACAACCTGAGGTCGTCCATGTACAGTAAATGGCTGATAACCTGTCATTTTGTATCCTAATCCTGTTTTCTGGATCACATGACTGAGAGGATTTAATGCAGAACAACAGAAGTGATAGGGAATCACCTTGGAATATTCCACAGTTTATTGTTATGTTTCAATATCTGTGTTGTTGCATGTGAGTGTGGTTTTCCAGTTTTTCATTGACTCCTGAATTAGGTTCTCCCCATTCTTGGACACGTTCTGCAGGGATGTTGTCTATTCCTGCCACCTTCCAATTTTTCAATGATTTCATTGCAGTCTTTACTTCTTCTTGGAGGATGGGGTAATATGTCAGTGTAGGTCACTGGTGGGGTGTTGAGTATGTCTGGGTCCCATGTAGGTCTGTGTTTGTATAGGTTGAGCAGTATTCTGTCCATCTCTTAAGAATGTCTTGATTTTCTGTAAGAAAAATTTCACTGTGACTGAACCTGAGGGGAAAAGGATTCTTCTCAGAGGAGCACAACTGACAGATGATTCTCTAGAGAAATGTTAAGAGAAATCCAAACTCTCAGGATGTTATGTCTAAATCTTCTGGCAAAGTTACTGAGCTCCATTGGAAGGACTGCCACAGCAAAAACACACTACTGTTCTGTTCTTAACACATTTGTCTTTACTGTTGGGGTCAGATATGGATACTCTATCTTTTGTCTTACTAAATATAGGAGGTGTGAGAGAGGCTCTTGTTTTAGGTTTATTATCTAGCTTGTCACTGTTATTTAGGCATCACATGTTTTTTAACTGGCCTGGTGTGGTTCAAAATTATATCTAGCTGTCAGATTAATACGTCCCATATATTTCTTCATAATTGTCAGCTGATTTTATTCAATCATTCATACTCTTTGGTCCTTTGTCTTTAACATAAACTATAAGTGCAGGAGGATTATGTCCATAATTTGTCAATCACAAAGTGATTCCTAACATCTTTCCCATTGCTAATTTATACTTTATCTAGTTCTAAACATCTGGTTAATACGTGCATTAGTTTACTAGCTGCCTGTAAACATGTATCAGTCTGCTCTCTCTTAAACTGATGAAACCTACATCTGTATGACTCACTTGTCTCTCTGAAGTAAGCTAACAGTTTGGCCTTGTATGTCTCAAATGTCATAGCTTCCTCTGAGAGCCTCTCAAAGACCATACAATCCTGACCTTTCATACCTGCCTAAGTGGGAGAGCCGTAAACGTTCTGGTAGACCCAATCTTATGGCACACTTTTTAAAACATAGTACATAATCTTATTCTCACTTACTTTTAGGCTGTCTTCCTGTATTTTTAGTTGATTTAAGCCAAGCTCTCTATTTCTTTTATCCTCTGCATCTAATCTGGTAAACGCTACCTCCTGTTGAAGGTCATATTCAATCTGTAATCTTTTCTCTTTATATTCGCTTTCAATCTGTAGTCTTTTCTCTTTATATTCGCTTTCAATCTGTAATCTTTTCTCTTTATATTCGCTTTCAATCTGTAATCTTTTCTCACGTTCATTCTTTTTTATTTTTAGTTCTTCTCTTTCATGTTCCGTTTTATTTCTAGTTCATTTTTATTTTATTTCTAATTCTTCTCTTTCACGCTTGTCTTTTCTTCCTAGTTCAAATTCACATTTCTTTTTCATTTCTAGTTCATTATTTTGTATTTCTAATTATTTTCTTTCATGCTAGTCTTTCTTTTTTCATTTCTAAATAGTCTTGCACATATCTCTAGTATCGTCTGCACAAAGGCCCATAACTCCTGCAATCACCTTTCCCTCTTCTATCCATCTCAGCTTTCTTCTAGCATGATTTCCATTTTAGATCACAAAATAACTCTACCATGGTCACGCGACAAATAGCTGACTAATCACTTGATTTTACAAAAAGAATCTCACACACATAAGCATGAAGTGATAACTATCACTTGTTACTTAAAATGCACAATCACTGTAAACAGTATATTCTTCAAAAACACTATGAAGCAAATAGTAAATTTTAAATCTAGTTACTTAAATGCATAATCAATGTAAACAATATAATCTCCACACATCTATGATGGAAAATACGGTAATACATTTATCATTACAATATGCAATCAACAATATAAATCAAAACTAATGAGTGAGATAAGACAGCTTCTAAATGTCTATTCCACTAGTCTATTTCTAGCTCTGTTTTAGTCTAGGACTTTAACGTTTCCGGCAGCAAGGTGCGAGTGTTTCCTTGTTGCTAAAATACAACACTGCACATTATTCATCTGATTAGTTTGCAAGAGACACACATTTCGCAGTAAATGCATTTCAGGAAAACTCTTCCTGCACTCAATAATCATATTTATACAAACAAATCTTAATAATTATTACATTTCAAACATGTTTTGGAAACCATAAATGTTTCTCCTATTTTTAATATGACCTAATTTTGGTTGGTCAAAGTTCCTCAGCATAATCAAAGTGACGTAGAAAGTTTTGCAGCACGCGCAATTTCCTTAAACTTTACACCAATGCGGATATTAATTACATTAGAGACGGGCGATTTTCACTGAAATCTGACGGGAGAGGTCTAGTGCTTAACCTAACGACTTTGAACATTGGCTGGTTGGTATCAAAGAAGCAAGTACTGATTACCTTAACCTACTAAATTAATTCAATTAACTCTTTATAAAGAAGATCGAAAATATTTAGAGATAAATAAGAGATCATCGAACAAGTACATCTCCCATGCAGTAAAGGAAAGAAATCTGCTGTAAGCTAGAAATAAATAGATGTGCTTGAAGTTTGCCATTCGTCACAGAACATGACCTCAAGTGGGCATCAGTACACACTCTCGGCTAACAGGACCGATAACTCGACCGAAGGTAAGCATCTTTATGAAAAACAAATTGCTCATAACATCTGGTCTATCTGCCCACCTATCATCTTTGCCGTGGGGACGGTGGGCAGTCTTCTTTCTATTCTCGTGCTGACGAGGCGGCAGCTCCATCGCATAACAATCCTCTTCTATCTGGTCATCTTGGCTGTGGCGGACTTAGGGGTCCTTTACACCGGACTTCTGCGGCTGTGGTTGGAGAACGTTTTTGATGTAGGTATACGTGAGAAGTCCGCGTTCGCGTGCAAGTTTCATACCTTCGTTACGTACTTCATGTTTGACTTTTACGTCTGGATTTTAGTCACCATGACGGCTGACAGGTCCCTGCGCGTGACGGTTCCATTGGTAGCCCAGAAGTGGTGCACATTGAACCGAGCCAGGATCATCGTTTGCGTCATTACAGCTGCCTGCGTAGTAGTTAGCATGCATTTCTTTTGGACAGAAGAAATTACTATTACAAATGGCACTGATGCGTATTCATGTAGAACCAGCGAAAGATTCAGTGGTACAATTTATGAGGAGGACACTTGGGCATGGTTTGATTTCTGCATTGTTTGTTTAGTTCCCTTCGTCGCCATGTTGGTGTGCAACGGATTAATAATCCGTAAAGTAGGCGAATCTACGAGACGAATTCGTGTGAATAAAGAAATGTGGAAAGTGTTAAGTGCATTCCGTAAATCAAAGAGTGGAGATGTAGCACAGACGGACAAACAACAATCTGGCGAGCCTTGCGAGGTTCAACGCTGCACCCAGAGTGCCTCTCTCCACGTGAACACAACGCAGATGGAAGCACAAGCAAACGCGGAACTGGTGCAGCTGCACTCTGACGAACACGTGGGAGAACGCTCTAGTACTAAAGAGACGCGAGTACACGCCTTACAGTTAAATCATTATCGGGATCATCGGCCTCATCACCGCAATGGTCAGTCTTTAGAAACGTATCCAGAAGGAGCACCTGGAAGACCTTTCCGATGCCCTTGCTGGATGCCAGATTCCAGTCCCACAATGTGCGCCATTCCTAGCGTCACGGTCATGTTGCTGACGGTCAACTCTCTCTTCTGGCTTTTGACGGCACCTTTGGCTGTGTTCCTGATGTGCTGTGAGCCGACCGAGCACCCGTTGTCGTGGTCGGTGGTGAACATGCTGCAATACACCAACAACTCCATCCACTTCTTTCTGTACTGCATGACAGGACCCAGGTTCCGCCGGGAGTTTATTACTATGTGCAAACGTGGTCCCTTTGGGTCTAGAGTGTGGCAAGTAGTGAGATGATGTTTTGTGATGTGAACTATTTGTTGGGCATAAGTGAATAATGTTCTCCTTGTGATAAGATTCACGACAATGCGATTCAAAAAAAGGGACATAATTTATTTAGCAGTTTAAACAGATGAATATAGCACATATGCAAAGAGAGTTAATTTAACACATACACACAGATTCGTAATTTATTCAGCATTCAAACAAATTAATATAATATATATTCAAATGGAAGTAATGTTTTCAACAGTTCATGCAGATGAATGCAATGCCTTGGATAGAAAAGCACTTAAATTTTGTACCCACATGGCACTTTCTGATATTTAAATTAGCTATTCTATTTTGTTATGGAAAGTTTGCACATTAATAACGACCTGAAAGTGAATGAATGATTTAAGAAATACATGACGTCTATCAGTTACAAAAGTGCATACATCTTTATACTACTTTGTAACTAATCATTATGTTAGAACTCTTAATATAGAATTACTAATATAAATCTAATAATACATACACTATATTTTGGAAAAGTTTGTGTTTTCCTGCCTCGTTGGTGATAACGAAAATTGTTAATGATTATTTGACTTTAATTTATTACTTATATTGTATAACGCAAAGCGCCGGACAAACGATTATTAATTTTCAATAAGGATTGAATTCTCGTACACGTGATTGATTTTAATTTTCATTATTCCAGCTTTTTCTTCATTGACATCCTCATCTATCATCATCATAAATGCAAACATCTTATCCATCATTGGATGCAATAGAATTTAACAGAGTAAGACTGTTCTGCAGTCATATTATCGTATTTTAATCTCAGTAGTACTCAAGATTCTTAAGGAAAGATAACTCTCAGTAGCAAATCCTTCCCTCTCTGTCTTTGGGATACTGTTGCATAACCCGTTTTAATAATTATTTCTTATGTCAGTGGTTCTGCAAAGGAATGTGAATAGTGATATCTAGAAGATGTCATAATGAGTGAGAGTGTGTGTTTTGTTTTGTATTTTGTTTGGATTTAATGAATTGAAAAATCCTTGAAAACAAGCATTAGTTGTACAAGCACTGATTTAGTGTAGATAGATGAATGGATGAATGCATTAGATTATGATATATATATATATATAGATAGATAGATAGATAGATAGATAGATAGATAGATAGATAGATAGATAGATAGATAGATAGATAGAGATAGATAGATGCATAGATGGATGGTGGATAGGTTGATTGATTGATTCATTTATTCATATTGATTCATTCATTCATGTAAATATTCCAATGTCGATGTTTGGCTCTCAGTTACACAGCTCAAATACTCAGGACGTTAAATTAAAAAATAAAGTAAAAAGGAGAGACCTTTTGTCGCTGTAAACTCTCATGCTTCCCTCAAGCACGCCATACACATATTTTGTCTTAAAACTCTCATCCGTGAATGTAAATTGCGGACATGCAGACACACTGATCAAGCGTAGTCGTTCTCACACACACACACACACACACACACACACACACACACACACACACACACACACACACACACACACACACACACACACACACACACACACACACACACACACACACTCCACACGGTTACGAACGCACAATACATGCGATGGGGTGAATACGTCGTAAACCTGACACCATATATTAGAGACATGCTGTGTTCTTGGTGTTGCTGATCGTGACATTCAGATGTCGTCACTTGGAGTAGGAAGTTCCTCTGTGCTAACATGATTTCTGAACTTTTCCTTCCGTTACAGTGCTAGGCGCCTGGCAGTGCAATTGAAACTAACATTATACGTGGTCTGAGTTATTAACTTTTCCGAAAATTTTGTCACTTGCTTGAGACATGTTTTTACTGTCATATTGTTTTGAATATCACTCATAGTAATATGCAACATTTAGTCTAAAATCAAATTACTGTTGTTTGTGATAACTCCAGAAAATTATCGTTTTAATTCGTCTAATTTTCCTTTCATCATCATCTGCCACTGTGCTGTCAATTTAGTTTAATTTGTACGTGCTATGATAAGGACGAACAGTCCTTAATTTGCTTTCATGATTAATAGAACTGAAAATGTACCTCATCCTTCCACACCCAATATATATACATATCTGCATTTACGAGAAAATTACAACTAATTTCACTTTAAAATAAATTATAGCTTTTGTTAAATTATAGCTTCTATGAGAAGTTTAGCATCAGCTTCAAAATTCTGATTTCTCGCACTGTATATTTTTCTAGTTGACCAGTATCAAGTTCCTACAGCATGCCTAAATAGGCGGCCAGGGAGGGCAGACAGACCTTCTTATCAGTCTTACATCAGCAGCGCAGGAGGAAACAATCCATCCACATATTCCCTCGTTATATTCATCGGAGTTGTCTCCTACTTGCTGCTGGTTTAACTTTTTGAATGTCATAGTTGCGAACACAACTTTTATTTACTTTAAAACTTTTCATGTAGAGTCGTTATCATTTTGAGCAGTATTTTAAATTTGTTTTAATAAATTTTTATATTGTGTTTTTGCACTAATTGTGGAATGAAATGTCATGAGCGTATATAAAACACATAACTAATGTATTGTGTTGGGGGAGGGGGCGGGGTTTGTGTTATTTTTTTTTACGGTTTGTGAGGAGTGATAAGTGTAAATGTATGTTGTGTTTGTTTGTATATATGTACGAGTGTGTGTGTGTGTGTGTGTGTGTGTGTGTGTGTGTGTGTGTGTGTGTGAGTATGTGTGTGTGTGTAAATGTATGTTGTGTTTGTTTGTATATATGTACGAGTGTGTGTGTGTGTGTGTGTGTGTGTGTGTGTGTGTGTGTGTGTGAGTATGTGTGTGTGTGCAAGTATGTGTTCATATGTATATATGTATTTTAGTGAGAAGGTATATGTATAGGTATGCGCGTCTTATTAATTAAACACTTTTAATAAGTGGCATGTTGACAGGAGTAAAATTGTTCTATCTTAGTGAATCCTTTAACAGGAGTAAAATTGTTCTATCTTAGTGAATCATTTGACAGGAGTAAAATTGTTCTATCTTAGTTAATCCTTTGACAGTGGTTAGGTAACAACACCTTCACTCACATTTGCACAGTCCTAACCACACACACACGCACGCACACAGACACACACACAGCAGAACCTTGTAGACTCGTGATTCAAAATACAAGCAGACAGATGCATGATTTAAATATCACAGGAAAAGTACATAATTATGGTTGTTGTCAGCGCGTTTACTTGTTGGTTCTGAATTGACAGCATCAGCACAATTCAAACGTGTCGTTTGCATGGTAATGGATTTTATCATGATAACTCAATATAAGCTGAGCATATATAATTATAGTTCAATTCTCATATGACGTGTATTTCACATTTCCGATAAATTGTCTCCTCCGCGGTTTGTAAAAGTCAAGTGTCGCCTCACAAAATGGGACGTGTAATTTTGCATTCAGTACTTTAAATGTGATATTACACTGCTATGATAGAACTATTGCAATAATATTACACTGATATTACAGTAATGCAACAGTGATCTTACCAACTCAATTACTGGGTTGGTGCAAAAAGATCTCTCTCTCTCCGTATAATAACGTATCGTGTATTTTATAACAAAATGAAAAGAAATACATTCATAATTTTAAAAATGTATGATCTTATGCGACAACTTAAAGAATGTCAAAATGAAATGGACTTTTTCTACTAATATTATAAGAGATATTGTTGTTAACATTAACGATGTAATTCTTGTTACCAATAAACATTTTGTCCTTAGGCACACTTTTAGAACTAATTCTTTCTAATAACGTAGTTAATGCTGTCTGTAATGAGATATTCGTATGCATAATATTCTCATACTACGTTGAATAAATCTGACCCAAAGCTTAACAATGTCCTATAATTTTTTTTAATATAATTCAAATGATGATGTAAATTTAAAGTCATTATTATAATATGATTATTGCATTGTCAAACAATTGTTTAATTAACTCAATCAAGAATGTTACAGTGTTGCATGATTTCATATTTCTTGGTAATTATACTTGATCATTGTGTGCGCCACATACACGATTAAAAATAAGAGAGGATTATTTGTTTTCATGTGTATTTTCTGTTAAATGAACTTTCGCGTATGTGTAAAAATATATTTCTTTGCATGAATGTGTGAGAGAGTAAGATAATAAATCATATAATATTAATATATAAACATCCTGGGTATGCTTTTATTTTACATATAAATATTACAAGGAACCTTTTGGTTTGTGGGTTGTTTCCATAATATTAATTTTTTTCATCATAATAGATGTATGTATGACAATAGTCATATAAACGACTTTTACACAACAATATATGTCCATCCCCTCTCTATTAAATGTCATTTCTTGAGTGAAGGTGTGTGTGTGTGTGTGTGTGTGTGTGTGTGTGTGTGTGTGTGTGTGTGTGTGTGTGTGTGTGTGTGTGTGTGTATGTGTGTGTGTGTATGTGTGTGTGCATGCTCTATTCATTAAATGCCATTAAGTGCAGGTAGGTGTGTGTGCGCGCTCTCTATTCATTGTCAATGTTTCAGGTAAGTATATGTGTGTGTGTGTGTTAAAGTCATAAAATGCATTGCATGAGTGTGTGTGTATGTGTGTGTGTGTTAAAGTCATAAAAAGCATTGTTTGAGTGTGTGTGTGTGTGTGTGTGTGTGTGTGTGTGTGTGTGTGTGTGTGTGTGTGTGTGTGTGTGTGTGCGTGCTATATTCATTCTCGTTTGAGTTCTGACATGGCTGCTGACTAAAAGAGGTGACATTCTCCTCACATTAAAATATTTTTAGTGTTAAGTGACATTAGAATTGGAATCGACTGACCTTACATAACTCTCAGTCAAGTGTCTACGAGGTTAGAATACAAGTGAACTACTTATTTCGGACAGTCCCTAGCAATCCTTTGTTTAGGGATGGTTCCGCGTGCAGGAACTATTACAGTTATTCCTTATATATAAAGATAATTCCCCATGGAAGTTAAAATGATCTCCTTTACATGGTCTCTTTTTAAATTAATTTATAACGTCCACCCCAAACCCCCAGAACAAAACAATACAAGAAATGTTTAGAAAATTTAAAACGCAGACAGGTTAAAGAAAAAAATATAATGTATTAACCACTTAATGATTCATCCGTTGACATGCATAATGTACAACAAGGCATTTGTGTTCACGATAGCAACATTTTAACAACATTTTAATTCATTAGAGTAATCAAGACATTTCTCACAGTTAGGTCTCTATTAAAGTCTTGGATAATTTAATTCTTTAGAGTAATCAAGATATTTCTCACAGTAAGGTCTCTATGAAAGTCTTGGTTAATTTAATTCATTAGAGTAATCAAGACATTTCTCACAGTAAGGTCTCTATGAAAGTCTTGGTTAATTTAATTTAGTCCAAGTTAGATGCCGTCAAACAGCTGTACATCAAGTAGAGATGTTCAACGCACATAAACACACTAAACGAGGTTAGTTTTCCGATCCGTGCATCAAGAACCATTCTTGGAAATTAATATGACGCCATACAGCTAAAGAAAGAAGTTGAATAGAAATAAGTACATGATGGGGAATTTAATTTAGCCTGACCTGATTTCTATCGACCTGTGCTTTGGTGCAAACAGACTTACTTGACTCTCATGTTTAGCCAACTCCACGTAACCAACCTCACACTAAATAAAACTTAAAGTAGTAAGGCCTTGTCTGATATACATTTAACTCACTTTGCCTAACTGGAATATTTACTTAGCAATCACTAGAGCTCAAAATCCGACTCCATTCTACCAAAGTGCTCACAAGTGCCAGAATCCTTGTAGAGACAGAACTGTAATATATGACATTTGAAACCCAACCTTCCTTTAATTTTCATTCCTTAGAGATGTATATCCCCTACGTTAGAAACCCTCAGTTTCTCAAAAAGAAAAAAAAAACTATGAAAGAAATACATACGAAGAATGATAAACAATATTTTAAAAGTTAAATATACAGTTGGTTTTTTAAAATTATTTATATATTATCGATTGAATTAATGTAAATTAATGTTTCCCATTGCCAGGGCAACCGTTCTTAAAATTCAGTGCATATATTGCAAGAAAATTTTGGTAAATGCTTGCCCTTGAGACGATATTTTCCTGCAGAATTTAATGCGAGAGCCCGTACCAGGTCAACAAAAGGCGTAAAGGTTATAAAAGATGCCAAATTTTGCCAAAGGGGTAAAGGTTATAAAAGATGCCAAAGTTTGCCAAAGGGGTAAAGGTTATAAAAGATGCCAAAGTTTGCCAAAGGGGTAAAGGTTATAAAAGATGCCAAAGTTTGCCAAAGGGGTAAAGGTTATAAAAGATGCCAAAGTTTGCCAAAGGGGTAAAGGTTATAAAAGATGCCAAATTTTGCCAAAGGGGTAAAGGTTATAAAAGATGCCAAAGTTTGCCAAAGGGGTAAAGGTTATAAAAGATGCCAAAGTTTGCCAAAGGGGTAAAGGTTATAAAATATGCCAAAGTTTGCCAAAGGGGTAAAGTTTATAAAAGATGCCAAAGTTTGCCAAAGGGGTAAAGGTTATAAAAGATGCCAAAGTTTGCCAAAGGGGGTAAAAGTTATAAAAGATGCCAAAGTTTGCCAAAAGCGTAAATGGAGTTCTGCCTCTAGAGGTGAGCTTTTATAGCGCGACTACCCAATGGAGACCTGATTGAGAGGGGGTGGGGGGCACGTCTTATTTCGTATACAGTTTCTAGGCAAGTGATAGCAAAAAATATATTTGCCCACAACTAGGATTTCCTCCCTGTACTCTCCTAGCCTATTGGTCAGTTACAGTCGACCAGTAGACGGCCATTGGTGGCAATGTCTAATAATCCATTCTGGAGGACTGTTGTGATATTTTTGTATTGCGTGCAGTGAACGATGTCTACCTAAAAAATCTTAGCGCATTAATATCAGTAATGTGAATAAGTGATCCACGATTCATCACAAAATAATGTTTAAATAAATAAAAGTATATAGAAGAGGAGAAAAATAAAGGAAATGTTGGAAATATTTGTCACAATGTGTATCGTCATCCATTCATACAAATCTTTTATAATCGCCAGACTCAGAAAATTGCAGATATCTTGCTACCGTCGTGCGTTCCAAGCTGGTTTCGCGTTTTTAACGATTCTTTCACGATACAGATTTAAAAAAAAATTATTCTACTTTCACTAGATGTTTCCAGTAAACAAGCATCCGTTGTCACAGCTTTATTGCTAATGATAGCCAACTGTCAGAAAGTTCGTAGTTCTCGACCATTTTGTGCAATATCAAGTGTTTTGGTCACATGATATACTGATCATGTGATAAAATATTTACATAACATCAAATGTGGATTCGTGTTGCTTGATCAATGTAATATAGTACCATGCAATTGTTGTTCAACTATTTGATAAAAATGATTGATGTGAAACACAGGTAAAAGCTAACAGGCAGACAAAATAAATCAGCATAGTATGCAGAGAGCAAACAGACTGACGAATATTAGTAGACGATCGCATTGTATCGGACTTGGCTTGTAACGGAACAAATAGTTGTGTCTGCACCCCAGAATACGGAAGAGACAGTGACGGACAACGTACAGTCTGAATGTCATGCACCTAACGGATTTGGTGGCATGTACTTGAGTGATGTAGCATTGACGCCAATGGATTCAGTGGTTGATAGTAATGCTATGTCCAGGCTGGCAGTGTCATGCTTCTGCACACCAGGGGACAGCGCGAAAGAGTGGTTTGATAGAAGGGAACCCTCGTCTGACAGTGTTAATGCGATGGTAATCGAACTAACATCTATCAGGACTGATAAGGTTATCATACACAGTGTTATAGCAATAGATGCTAGTGACGGTGTGTTGCCTAAGTATAATATGCCTAACGGACCTGCTGGCGTTTACACAGTTGATGTAATTTCGAACCAATTAACTCAGTTGTTAAGGTGGAGGTCGATCATGAGAGTGAACTAACAGCATCTGTAAAAAAACCCACATATCAACCTGTGATTGAAATTGTGAACCATATGGGTACTTCATTGCAGATTGCGGCCGAGAATGTACACAAAAGTAAAGCTAGACAAAGCACATCTGTACAACCATAAAAATAAAGAGCCTAACGCTGAAGTCGGTACGCAAGTGTGAATGAGACGTATCATAGCAAGGACCCTATGAAGAAAGGTGTGGTGTTAGCTTGAGTAGTGTGTGATTTACTTTGTGACTAGGTGTGTTGAATGTTGGTGAGTTTGTGTGTTATCAGGTGGGTTTTTTTTCCCTGTTTTTGTATATTTGGATGTTGTAATCGAACTCGTGTAACTGTAGTGTTTAGTGAATGTCTACCTTGTTGTTTGGGAGGAAGCAGGATGCGGGGAGACTGGGGAAGAGGCGAAATTAACTTTCTTGGCGGTGTGCTAGACTTAGATGTTAGTAAGGGTGAGTAGATAGTTGGGATTTTTTCTGGGGTGAAAGTGGGCGAGTGGGCGGTAAACGTCAGGCACATAGACCGAGGTAAATAGGTAGGGGGATGTAGAGAGGGGGTCTTTATGGCGGGTGGTGGTGAGGGAGGTGGGCTGTGTTTTTCTTCTAATTTTTTATTATTGGAGAGAGGGATTTCCTTTTTCCTTCTCTTCATTTTCTGTGAGTGAACCATGTGTTTTGGCTGAATAGTTTTATTTTTTATTTTTTAAACTTGCGATGAGCGTGCGCGCGGGATGGAGTCACATAATTGTGTGTTCAGCAAATACGTGCTTCGAAAATGACGTAGCGAGTGAGGTTCTGACGTACATGATGACGGTGTGCAACCACGGTGTGGAGTAGGTTTGTAGTTTGTCGATTATTTCATGTTTTCCAAGAGCGTGGCTTGTCTTGCTGAAGATTTGGCAGGAAAGTGCATGATGTATGGCGCCCCCTGCATATCACTTCTATATAGCTCTTGAGTCGTAACTACTGTTACTGCGCCTAAAACAGTTCCTTGTATACTCTTAAAGAATTCCGACGTCAAACATCAGATTTGGGAGACCCGTATTCTGCGATAGTAGTGTGTTGTGTATCGTCAGAGACTGCAAGTGAGGTAAATAAAACAACACTTCCTTCATTCCTTCATTCCTTCATTCCTTCCTTCCTTTCTTTCTTCCTTCCTTCCTTCCTTCCTTCCTTCCTTCCTTTTCTTTTCCTTCCCTTCCTTTCCCTTTCCTTTCTTCCTTTCTTTCTTTTCATTTCAAATTGCAGTGGAAGCATATAGGAGTGTGTGGCATTGCGCCTGGAGCCAAGATGTAATACTTATAGCGCTATTTCGGAACTATTTTAAAACGAAAATATGTTGCTTCTGTGTGCCTGTTCTGTCTTGTCTTCAGTCGTAATTAAAGAAAGAACAAATGTTCTCAATTTAGCATTCCTTAACAATCCACTTTAGACTGCAGTGGTTACTGTACTATACCGACCATACTGGTGTGTATCCAGCGTTGTCTCCAAAGACGTGTTGCTGTAAGTTGATTCCCGTGAATTCCATTGAGAAACAATATGGCGAAAATCAAGGTTCGTGTTTGGTGTCAAGAATTCACTAAGATTATTTTGAACATTCCTCAATGTGTGCTTGACTAGCTCACTCAAAGAATCTAGAACATTCCGAGTGATGTGTCTTGATAGCGCATGCGAAGTTCTGGGCGATTCTCCCTGGTGTGTTTTGTGAGCGCATCGAAGATTCTGGAACTTGTCTAGACGGGGTACATTGGACCAACACCTAAATAAGAAAGACAGTGGCTTGTTGCAAACCACATGATTGTGAACTCGTGCCAGTGACATCTGCCATTTTTGAAAAGGTTGTGTACATTGACTATAATTAGCTCTCTGAAACTCCACTCTCATCTCAGTGATGAATTATATTCATGAATCTGATTATATATAAATATGTTAATTTTACTTCTGATGTCTATGCTATTATAAAGTGAATGAGTGTCTAGCATTAATCAAACATTGTTGTGAAGTGGTGTAAATGTCAACGTTCTTTGTTATATTCATATGTGATATATTTTATTGTTAATTTAATCAATTTATTGTTCAATTTAGTCATTTTCTTGCAACTATATCAAACACTTATGTTGGAGTAATAGTAATAGAGGGTGGCTGGTGGCTGGTTAAATATAAATAAAGACATATTTTTATTACTCCTTTCGTAAGAGGTTTCCACCTTGCAGACCATTATGCGACAGTAAAACGTCTCTCTCATTATTGGGTAAAGAGTAGAGTTTTACGACACCATTATAATCCGTCAAATGAGAGACATGCTGGTCTTGTAGGAGAATTATTAATAAGTATAGTTATGATTTTCAATATTCACTTGTCATACATAATTAATCCAAGTTTGGTTATGATTTTATATTTCTGAGTTGTCTGGACTTCGTAAAGACATGAAAATGTGTGTCAGAATTAGTGTTCTGACATCTGCTCATCATTTTAGTTCGTGTCGTCAACAAGCATTGCTTTAATAGTGTTTTATATATCTGATCTATCGTTTCCTAATTGCTTCAAAACAAATGCAACTGTTGCACTACTGCTTATGTCTGTTTGTTTGATACAGATCGGTTGTACGAGAAGGCGAGGCAAGAATGAGGAACTTTGGATTTTGTCTTGGATTGATTTTAGGTAAGTGTTCCGTCGACAGAGATTTCAAGAGAAGCGGACTGAGAAGGAAAATAAACATGGCTACTGGGTAATGATGTACGTATGTATGCAATATAAGTCATTGGAGACGTCACATTTATGCGCAAGACACGTTAATAAAGTTGTCATTTGCTTATGTATTAACCATGTTAGTGAATCCTTAATGTGTTTATTACAAGTGCTAATTATAATTTTATATATTTGAAGACGGCACAGGTTTGCGTGACTTAATAACGATGTAACAGGTTTGTAATGCTAGATCACATAATGAAAACATCGCATGCTTGTTGGTCAGATTTGATGCTGAATGACGTCACATGATCGTATTCTAGAATGAAGACGACTCGTAATTATTTGCTAGACATATATATATATATATATATATCTGTGTGTGTGTGTGTGTGTGTGTGTGTGTGTGTGTGTGTGTGTGTAACAATTATGCACATGTACAATTTAAAGAAATATTGAAATGGTATTCATTTATTCAGTATTAATCAATAGTTAATATTTTGTAATTAGGAGTCTTGCGCCCTAGGAGTTATTCGCCCATTGTTAAGAAATATTTGCGTCGTGCTGCATGCTTTTGCCATGGACAGCTTTCTAGAAACTTCGTCCAACTTGAAATTTTCGCCAGTTACATAAAAGGAATGCGTCGTCATGTTAGTTTAGTGCGTGTATCATCTCTTACGGTGAGGTGTTAAAACTCATATATTTTTCTACACTGAGCTCTGGCCATCTTTCTAACAAGTTTTAATAATTTGGGAAATAAAGACTTTTGAATATTCGCCGTTTTCTTTTGTGGAACTGTGTTCGTCTTGTCGACCTCTCCAGTTCCTTTTGACGTCCAGACTTCATAGTCTCGTCATCACTTTACAACGGCCAGACTTCATAGTCTCGTCATCAATTTACAACGTCCAGACTTCATAGTCTCGTCATCAATTTACAACGGGTCCAACCTCGTTGGCAGCCATGAACAATAGCCGAGACTGAAGAGAAGGTGCCTAGAGAAGAGAGAAATATACAACACCACTCATTAGAAGTCATCACCGCCATACATCATTATTTACGTTCATCAACGCGAAAAACATCCTCCGTTCTTCAACGAGGAGCATAACAAGTCATCACTTGTGCATTCGAGTGCGTACCCCACCACTTTTCAGTGTTCGGTGTCTCGCTTGTGCTTGTATGCATTATACAGAATTGAACTTAAAATCATAAATTACGTTGATTGTGTTCATTAACTTTGTGATTTTGCCTGTGCATTGGCAAGTGTGTTCTTCGTTATTTTTCATCGCCATTTAATTTAATAACCAACAACTCAAATCAGAGTAAGTAAGACCAATATTATACATTAGGGGCGCATTACTCTAGGTGGTTAGTCAGAACTTAATTATTCATATTTTATTAATAATATTTATTATTGATACTTGCGTTTTTCACCCTGAACTTTATTTCAAATTGAACAGTTTTACTCAACTAAACCGAGAGTCTTATTTCATCAAATTGTTTTCATCTTTGCGTTTATTGCCGCTTGTTAAAATTGTCGTTTCATTGTGCGGGTTTTATTACCCTTCGTATTTAAAATTGTTATTCATTAATTTACAAGAAAGTATGCGGTTATCACTGCTATTATATGTTGAATGGTTATTTTTTATTTTATTGTATTGTGCTTCATGATTCATATCTATGGTCTAACCCATTTTGAATGCTGAATGTGTAAGACTGAGTGGATAAATGAATAACAGCAGTACGTGAATGTAGCCTAATCACCGAGAAAAATTCTCGATTATTATCATAATAGCTAACTCTGAACAAACCTGAACATACATTTTTAAATATGCTTAGTAAGGAAGATAAGCAAAAAGCAAAAGCGAAAAGTTCAGTCACTGCAGTAAAAAGTGAAAACATGTAATTCTTGAATCTGCCCTATGGAAAACACACAGTCTTCAGAAATATCATTAACTAATAAAAAGAGTTTTCACGCTAAAATCTTGTATTCGCAAAATTTATAATAAGAGGTCAAATCCTTGTACCTTCCTTATGTAAGGAAAAAATAGAAGACATTTTGATTTTCTCAAATGGATAACACTTCATTGATTATTTTATTTGTTCAACAACAGCGATGAGCCTGACAGATGCTCAAGTTGATCCATGTTTGACCGACATGGTTGACACAGTGATCAAGTGTTTCGAAAAAGAAAAGCTGAATCTGATAACACAGAAGAACTTTATGAACATTTTTAACGATGCTTTAAGAATGGATCCTAACAGTCAGTGTCAGTAAGTCTTGAAATTTATCCTTTAGTGTTAATAAGACTGTGACAAATAATCTTAAAGTGACTTCAAGTTTTAAATCATAGTGTGTGTGAATGCTGAACCATAACCTGAAGTGTCAGTGCTGAACTCTAACATTTATTATTAAGTCCTATGCCAAAAAGTTAGTAAGAATGTTGAACTTTAACCTTAAGTGTATCATCCAGAAGAAAGTAACGCACTTACCAACTCTTTCTCACTATTACCACATGTTTAGCAACTAATACATTCGTTCAGAGCATTGAAATCCTTGAGGATTGCAAAACTTAATAATCTTTTATCACCAGGTTAAAATCTACTAAGAATATGACTCACATAAAAGACACTAAGTCAAAGAAAGAAAGCAAGTATAAATACGTCTTAAAGTACTATTAGCCAATGAGAGAAAACAAATCTAAATACGAATTAAGATTCAGTAAGCCAAAGCCAGAAAGTAAGTCTAAACACACACACACACACACACACACACACACACACACACACACACACACACACACACACACACATACACACACAAACACACACATACATGTACATATACATCTCTCTCTCTCTCTCTCTCTCTCTCTCTCTCTATATATATATATATATATATAATATATATATATACAGGCCACATTAGTTGTAGTCTATGATTAATTTTAATCATCGATAACGTATTACAAGTTATGAGAAACTTAATTCATGTTATTAATAATTCTTTAGAAGACACCACTCATCTCCCTCTCACGTGGTGGATATGCGGGCACTGTAAATGTTTTCTCTCTTTCTCAATGTTAAATATAAACATTTACTATCACAATATTTTCGTTAGTGGAAAACCAATTCTTACCAAAAGGATAAATCCGTCTTTAATCTATATTTAGCGAGCCCCCATCAGTCCTTTATCTCTCCACCATATGGTTATCAGTACTTTGTAGGAAGGTCAATACATTTATTAAATCAGAAAACAAATATACCTGTAACAGGTACAATGGACACATTATTTGACATCAATATTTCCATGAAACCACTTTTGAATAATTTCAGTGCTTATAAGTCTAATATCCTGACACATAATTCAGAAGATTAGTATCAATATAAATCGCAGGATCATTCTTATCTAAAACATAAATGGTGTTGTAGAGAGATAAGCCATAATAGTTTGTACATAATCTAGTCAATGATGATGACGCAATTGTCTTTTGTGTGCTTTCATACCAATGTCACAAGTTTATTCTTCATAATAGAATTGTCATTTCTTCATGTGCTCCTCTAGCACTCTGCTGATTATTCCATGAACTTCTGTTCTCTCAAGACTAATCTGGCGCACAATTTCCATATTAGTTCCATCAAGCAGAACAATAAAGCAATTTCCAGTAACTTCTTTATACCAGAAATTCCACATTGTAGTGAAGCACTCTTGCTGACGGGTGCAGTGTATCCTTACACTTACACACTGGGGTAGAGACTTCTTGAATCTACCCCTGTCATAACTGTTTATAAATCAATAAACCAGGAAATTCAAGAAAGGCTGCTTCTTCCATGTGAAACATAATTCGGGAACAAATTCTAAGTTTTACATTTTATCGACACTAACTCCAGTCTTTCTTAACTACAAGTCTCAATTGTCTTTATTTATTAGCCTGAAACATACACACATCTTATTAATTTATGAATATGTTCACTAGAAACACTGTCAAATGTTTAACCTATTACATACAAGCATTATAATTCACATTTGTAGAAATAATAGTCTATCACATAATATATATCTACATATTGCATATTATATTGATACATGTATTATCATAGCTTCCATAACTGATGTCTGGAGATTATATTGGCTACATTGCTTGAGCATTTTAAGTAACTATATTTAAAATATATCAACTACGGGAGTGTGTGTGTAGAGATGCAATCCATAAAAATAAATCAAAAGGTTAATCCCCAAAATTCAAAAGAGAAAAAAGGGACAGATAGCAAGACAGTTCTAGATAGTGTTCTAAAAATAACGAGTGAGATAAGACTACTTTCTAAATACCTATCCACTAGTCAAATGTATCTTTCCATATCTGCTCTAGTCTAGGATTTTCTTTTAAGTTCTAAACTCAACAAATATTTTAACAATTGCTTTCCACATTTACTAATTTCAAAACAATTACATTTTTTAACAACTTTGAACAAATTTGAACTCATCCCAAGACAGCCTAATCACTTTATGTGATGCCAATGCCGGCTAGTTAATGGTTATTATTATTAGTAATTAATTGATATTCCATAACTAATTACAAGTAATGATAATCTTATATTATTAATAATTCTCCAGAAACACCAATCCTCTCTCTCACTTGGTGGATATGCGGGTGCTGTAAACCTTTTCTCTCCTCCACAACATTGAAGACAAACATTTACCAACACACAATATTTATGTAGGTGGAAAACGTCTTAGTAAAGGAGGAGACAAATTAAACATTAATTTATATGTAGTGAACGCCCATCAACCCACTTTCATCTCCAACATAAGGTCATCAATATGTATAATAAGAAAGTCAATAAATTTAAAATAAACGTATTAAATCAGCAATCAAATATACATATAAGAAATACAATGTAAAAAAGATTACTTGATGTCAATATTTCCATGAAACCACATTTAAATAACTTTTATACTACCCAGTGTTATATGTTATAATACAATTCAACAATTTAATGTTGATACAAATCACACGATAGTTCTTATTAGAGAACTGAAATGAAGTTATTAGGGTTAGTTTTTATGTAACCTTGTATAGATAAAGCTGCAATTGTTTATTTTGCATGCTTTCATACCAAAGTTACAAGTTTATTGTCCTCATGAATTCCACATGCGTCATCCTCACATTGTAAAAACACTGATTCACTGCTTATTCTCTCAAGCTAACCTAGGCACTCATTCGCTGTATGAGCTCACTCAAGCAGAACAATTGTAGCAATTCCCACTAACTTCCATGTACCAGAAATTGCTTGATGTAGTCAGATACCTTGCCACAATACATCAACAGAATATAGAGTATTCTTTACACACTGCGATAGATGATTCCCATGTCTTCCATGGTCATAGTGGTTTAAAATAAATAACCAGGAGATTCAAATAGCACAAGGGAAGGGTGCTTTGTGCAATTAAGCTAACGGCCACTGTTCATGACTGGACTTCTTGGCACACCAAATTCAAGTAATCATACAATAAAATTGTCTGCAGCGTGTAAACATTTGATCTCAACCCATTGGCTGGCCTCATTCTCGTAAATCTTAACCATTGGATAATAAAATCTACTCTTTCAGATGGAACTGGTTTGCTTTACATCCGCAATTTCTAACATATTCTCATCTTGAGTGTTTTCCACCTCTGACACTTGCAAAAATACCATTATAAGGAGTGCCCAAGGTCGGATCACTTTGACAATTTAACAATTAATTCATATAATAATTAAATTTAGAAATAGGGATAAGCACAATTACTCTGCCACAATCTATCTATTATCTATCTATCTATCTATCTATCTATCTATCTATCTATCTATCTATCTATCTATCTATCTATCTATCTATCTATCTACACACACTCACACTCACACACACACACACACATATATTATTATATCTATCTATCTATCTATCTATATATCTATATATATATATATCTTGTTTCGCAGGAATACAACCCTTTACAAAAGTGCACTAAACTGTACAATGAATGAAATGAGAATATGTTATATAAAGATTCACCCTACCTTTGAAGACCCCATTGAATTCAACAAACTGAGCCAAGGTATAGACGTCTTCTGCAGCAAGCTAGGCAGTAAGTCGTATTCATCATGTCGGTGTGCAGCAAACTAGACAGTAAGTGGTGTTCATCGATTTGTCAGTGTGGTTTGCAGCAAACTAGACAGTAAGTGGTGTTCATCGATTTGTCAGTGTGGTTTGCAGCAAGGTAGACAGTAAGTGGTGTTCATCATATGGTTGGTATACATGAAGCCTTAAACATAAGTGGTGTTCACCGTTTTGTCAGTGTGTTGTGCAGCAGCCAGACAATAAATGTACACCGTTTTGTCAGGAAGGTGTGCAGCAAGCTAGACAGTAAGTGGTGTTTATCGTGTGTTTCGGTGTGTTGTGAAGCAGCTAGACAGTAAATGGTGTTCATCGTGTGTTTCGGTGTGTTGTGAAGCAGCTAGACAGTAAATGGTGTTCATCGTGTGTTTCGGTGTGTTGTGAAGCAGCTAGACAGTAAATGGTGTTCATCGTGTGTTTCGGTGTGTTGTGAAGCAGCTAGACAGTAAATGGTGTTCATCGTGTGTTTCGGTGTGTTGTGAAGCAGCTAGACAGTAAATGGTGTTCATCGTGTTGTCAGTGTACTGCAGAACATAAGCTGCTTAGGTTATAATAGATAGCAGCAAAATAGAGCTCTAAGACGGAGCTTAGAAATTGCCTGTAGACAGTCCACGGGTTGCCTTTTCAGTCCACGGGTTCACGACAGAATACAGACGAAACCGTGACCAGTATAGGTAATAGTACATAATTATACTAAATGGTTATCCTAAACATTTTTTTTTTAAAGTACACACTGATGTAAAGTGCTAACAGTCTAAGGTCGCACTAACACTGACAAGAAAAACGGCACGCATTTCAAACGCTGCCCATGTTTAAAGCAATCCATGTTCAAGACAACGACAAAGATTGTCGGTAAAAACCGTTTTCAACTACGATGAGGTCTATAATGTCCGTTTTCTAAGGCAAGGATGTTTGTCGATAAAAGCCTTTTACATATAAGAGGAAGTTATTTGATAACTTTTTGTCTAAATGACTGTCCTTTGTTTTGTAATTTCATTACTTACAGTGAATTAATAATATCAGTCCTCTAATCGAATATTAAGTACTGTTCGTGACATTAGGAAAACATAAATATTTATTTGTATCTAGAAAGATTTCAAGTATATGTACAAGAACTGTGTGAGTTTGATGTGTATGAAAGCCGTCGAAGTGTGTACAGCACATTGCGTTATTACACGTACATATGTATCGGCACTCGTGTACTTTGTCCACATGGTATTCGTTTTACTCTCGGTCGGGTGGTTAGAATCCAAAGCCATGGTGTTTCAAATATTAAATTTGATAAGTGCAATAGCTGAAGGGTTCTACGTACAGAAACTGCACTAGATGGAAGTCAAAATAGGACGATTTAATAAATTTAACAAAGGAATTTGTTTTCCTTCCTGGACAATAATTTTTATTATTGGATTTCCTAGCACTCGACTTGGAGCCTCAGGCCTGCTAGTTCGCACTCGATGACTTATTTCGCGCGCAAATCCATTAAGATTAGAGGTGGTAAAGCTCTGTTCGTTAGTCGTCCGCCAGAGAGGTTGTGGTATATTAACCGACATTGAAACTCTTGGCCGCCGTGAACGCTGTTGCGGGTAGATTCGTTGAACGAGAGGAGCCTTTGTATGTGAGACGAGGCTGTGTGTGTGTGTGTGTGTGTGTGTGTGTGTGTGTGTGTGTGTGTGTGTGTGTGTGTGTGTGTGTTTGAGAGAGAGAGAGAGAGAGAGAGAGAGGAGGCTGTGTGTGAGAGAAGGCTGTGTGAATGTGTTACAAAGGACTACTGTTCAAGGCTTTTCACTTAACTCTTGACACTTAATGATTTCTTTATTTGTTCGAGCGCTGTGCCGACAGCCTTTTGTATTTTCACTCCGAGCGTAGGTCTGGTGTGGTTTGGTGTGCTGTAGTGTGAAAACAATTGTTGTCTGAATCTTTCTAGTTAAGTCATACGTCTGATTGATTTTCAAAGTTGATTTCGCGGACTATCCATTTGCTACACCGTTAACAGACATTTTACACATATACCCCGAAAAATCAGCTAAAATGGAAACGAAAACGGGAAAACTTAGCGAAGTAAGTACTCTTGCAACACGTTGACATGTTCGTCCACGCCGAACAAACTTCTACACTTACGAGTGTTCAGCAGCAACGGGGTCAATTGCTTGGCACCATGAGTCTAACTCACAATCTCTATAAACAGCAACAGATGCACAAGATAAAAATAATAATTTTTTTAAAAAGTTGGACGCTGTATGTTGTACAGATGAGTATAGGTTTTCAAAAATATTAGATCTGTAATTGGAGAACAACCACTAAGTAACACTTTCTATGAGTTTATTCCATTACAGAGGGAACAATGATTGACAAACAGCACGCTTGATTGAAATCTTCAATATGAACTTATGCTTACACACGCACATGCATATGAATGAAGAGTATGCATGCGCATAACAATTTTAAATTGATATCGCAAGTTGACCATTAAAATATGCTTTGAAACGTGCTTTCGATCCTTGCAGATTTTGACGTTGGCTGTTTTAAAAAGGAGCTTGGGCCCATCGAGCAGTGTGAGAAAGAGGGTATAAGGGGTCTGAGAGAAGACGGGTTGCTGCCAGAGGACGAAATGAACGCCACCTGCATGTAAGAACTATTTTGACTTTCTGCATAAATTGCTTGCTACTCTGTTTCCAGTCGTGACAAATTTCTTCTCCTTATACTGAACTAAAAATATTGTTCCTCTCTGATACCGTCACGTGACTATTATGACATGGAATTCTTAGCTCTCTGAGACCGTCACGTGACTATTATGATGACGTTGAATTCTTAGCTCTCTGAGACAGTCACGTGACTATTATGAGGATTTCTAATTCTTAGCATTCTGCTGCCGACTCTGTGTACCATCACACCCGTACATCTCCAATTCCTGTTAGTAAGAGCCATATGCCAGATAGACAAATTATAGCTCATTGCAGGCAGTCCTTCGAACTCTCCATTCCCATAAATCATTTAAAAACTCTACCACAACCCCCACCATCACCACCAACAACAAAGGTTGTATTGTTTTCCTGCATATTATTACTTTAGAGAATCTTTCGCATTCTATTTCCAAGCTACCCCGAACCCAATTTCTCTTTTCATAATACCCTCAGAAAACAATCACTTTAGAGCGAACTTTCCCTCGACCCCTGTTATTGTAGTCAATAATTTGCATGTGACAACCTTCCATGATAAACAACAAATCGTGTCAACAATGGATGTATGGAGACAAGATGGCGTTGAAGCTGCTTTCATACAGCTGTTAAAAGGGTGAATTACCGGATTAGAATTTGGGAATACGATGTTAGTGATAAGTTTAGAGTTTGTGTTTAAAGGGTGAGTGATAGACTGACGTTTGTGTTTAAAGGCTTAGTGATAGAATTAGAGTTAGGATGTAAAGGGTTAATAGTATGATGAGAACAAGGATTTGAATGGTAGGTGATAGAATGAGGTATGGATTAGAATTAGGTTTAATAGAGTTAGTGACAGAATTAGAGTTTGTGTTTGTAGTGTTAGTGACAAGATTAGAGTTAGGTTTACCAGAATTAGTTGTAGGATTAAAAGTTGGTTTTAAAGGGTTGTTGTTAAGATTAGTCTTAGAGTTACAAGAGTTTGTTTTAAATTTGAGTTAGGGTTAAAAGGGCTAGTAATAGGATGAGAGTTGTATGTGTAATGGGTTGGTGACAGGATTAAAATATGGGTTTAAATGGTTATTGATAAGATTAGTGTAGGGTTTACAAGAATTAGTGGTAGAGTTTAAAGGGCTAATAGTAGGATTAGAGTTAGGTATAAAAAATTGTAACAAGTTGAGAGGTTTGTTTAAAGACTTAGTGTTCGGATTAGAGGTTGAGTTAAAGAGTTAATAGTAGTATTAGATTTAGAAATTATATGACGTCCTTTCAAGAAAAACTTCACGTCCTATCCGATGTGTGTCTGTACAGCTTTAAACAAGCTTGTGGCGAGTATTGTTACATCATGAACCAAGACTAGTTAGTTTCAGAGTGTATCACGCAATACGGGCGTGGATAAGACTTTTCCGTAGACATATTAGGTAATCTAATTGATAAAAAGCTCTTTAGACTTTTACAACGTATTAATTTATTAAAAGGAATATTTCTCCTGCTTGTTCGCCAGGTTACAAGAACTGAGCTATGATTGTTTCAGTAGTCGATTGTCGAGATGTTCCCTGGAAACCAAAAAGATTTACCTGGAGCAACGTAAGTGCTGTGTCATTGTCATTATTCGTCGAACTTTGACCCGAACATTTTGTTTACCTTTACGCAGATACGTCAGTGTGAGTTTTAAATAATGAAAAATAGTTTACGAAGATGATACTACTAGCGATAATGATATACGAACTGACGGTGGATATTCTTGCAAAGGTTTATTTATTTATCCTGTGTAGTATGGATAACATCTGTGCGCGGTTACATGTTGTGTATCTCTTTGTATGTGCCTTCGTTGTTTTGTTGTGTTTAATTGTTGTCCGTAAGTGTCTGTATGCATTCGTGGCCTATGTATTCGTTGTATATATTTTTAATGTGAACGTGTTCTGCATGTTTATACGTTGTACATAATTTTGGTCAAACCTCCTCGCCATAACCAAAGTGACGTAGAAAGCTGTGCAGCAAGCTGTAATTTCCTTACATTGCGAACCATTTCGGATCTTAATTATAATAGGGACATGAGCTACTTTCACTGAATTTTAGAATACAATCTGATGGTAGAAGTCTCAAACTAACGACTTTGAACGTAGGCTGGCTCTTACCAAATAAGCAAGCGCTGATTGATTTAAACCAATAAATTCATTGAATTAACTACTTTATAGATAAGGTCAAAAACATGCAAAAGTAAGAAAGATCGTCACATAAGAACATCTCCAATGCAGAGATAAAGATAGTTAGATAAGAACATCTCCAATGCAGAGATAAAGATAGTTAGATAAGAACATCTTCCTTTCGGAGATAAGAAAGAGAACGCCATATTCGAACATCTACCATGAAGATATAATACAGAAAGTGAGACAAAAAACATCTCATATGCAGGTCAGGAAGAAAGTCTGCAATTGATTAATAATCCGTAAGGTATGTAATTGCACGAAAAGCATTCGTGTGAATAAAGAAATGTGGAAAGAGTTAAGTGCATTCTGTGGGCCATAGAGTGGAGATGTAGGACAGACGGACAGACAACAATCTGGCGAGCCTTGCGAGGATCAACGCTGCACCCAGAGTTCCTCTCTCCATGTGCATACACCGCAGATGGAAGCATAAGCAAACGCGGAACTGGTGCAGCTGTACTCTGACGAGCACGTGAGAGATCGCTCTAGTACTAAAGAGACGTGAGTACACGTCATAAAGTTACATCATTATCGGGAACATGGCCACAATGGTCAGTCTATAGAAATGAATCCAGAAGGGGCAGCTCGAAAATCTTTCCGATGCCCTTGATCGATGCCAGATTCCAGTCACGCAATGTGCGCCATCCCTAGCGTCACGGTCATGTGGTTGACGGTCAGTTCTCTCTTCTGGCTTTAGACGGCACCGTTGGCTGTGTTCCTG